>JANIJH010000005.1:768211-793478 GCA_024520975.1 Erythroxylum areolatum | reverse complement strand
CCATTAATGCAACAAACCAAACAACATTATTGGTATTAATACAGAAACCCAAGTTACAAACCAAACATCATTTTTTTATTTTTCATACCCATTCCCATTCCCTTCTACTATTATACCCATATCCATACCCAACCCTGTGCTCAAACCAAACGCCCCCTTAAAGTATGTTAAACAATATGCAAAGTACAATATATTAGTTATTATATAATTTTAAACCATATAAAACATAAATGAAAATATATTTAATCAAATATTTTATATGGATTATAACATAAGTAAATTCATTTCAAAAATAAATATTAAAATATATAAAAAGTTAAATAATAATATATAAATTTCAAAATAAATAGTCAAATTGAGTAAATAATTAAATACATAATAAACGGCAAGATAAATATATGAGTATTGTAAAAATTATGTATAAAATATAATAACAAAAGAAACAAAAAATAGGCTTATTAGTTGATTCGAAAAAATCTACCTAAAAAATAATTTGAGAGCTTTTTTGATAAGCTATAAATTTAAACTTCTAAATAAACTATATTTTAATTATATAAAAAAATTTATTTATTAAAAAAATATTTTATATTATATAAGTACTAAATACTCTTTTTTTATAAAAAATTTTTATAGGGAAGAAAATTACTTCTCGTCCTCCCAAAAGCTTGTCGCGAGCAAATGACAATGACAGGCAAGTAAGAAAGCGAATATGTGCGATTTAAGCCTATAAATAGCGGAAGAAATCGTACTTGTATTGAATAAAAGAGAGAGGACAGAGCACTGTTAGCTCTGGCTCGAAGCTCTCTGCAGTTTCGTCAATTCTCTCACTAGAAGTTCGGTGATAATACTCAATAGAGAGGGGGAGAGAAAGAGAGAGCGATGGACACGTATGGGATGCATCTAGCTATGGCCGCGATGGTCGGAGCTTCGCTGGTGGCAGTTTCGGCGTACTACATGCACAGGAAAACCCTAACGCAGCTGCTTGAGTTCGCGAAGACGGTGGAGAGGGCTAGGGAGAGGGAGGAGAACTTCGAGGGAGGCTCGCCGTCGCCGCAGCATTTGAGGAGGCGGAGGAGTCATGGCTGTGGCGGCGGCCGGAAGAGGGGGAGTGGTTACTACCGACGGGGCTCGACGTCGCTCCCCGATGTGATGGCCATTTCCTGCGGCCGAATTGAGGGGGAGGAGAAGCGTAACGGTTCGTTACACGTTGACGGTGTTCCGCCGGGGCTGCCGAGGCTGCATATGTTGCCTGAAGGTATGGCCATGTCGGACTTTTCGCCGGAGTGATAAAACACGGCTTGAAATTGGCGGCTCTGATATTAGTGTTCAAACAATGTAGTCAAGTAGTTGCGTAACAATATATTGTTTTTAGGAAGTATAAGTTATTCACATAGTAATGTAGTCAATTAGCTAAATGCCGAACGAAGCTTTTACGAACATTCTTGATACTTAGCATATAACATGTACTCTATCAATATGATTATTGTGAATGTAGCTTATAGATATGACGTACATGGGCACAGACGATTAACATTTATGTGCAAGCTTACACTTTATCGGTTTTTCTGTTTTCTACCATTTGGCGGCCATTAATGGAAAAATTCAAGCTTGATTAATGTATAAACATGAAAATCAGGAGAATGGTAAAGAGGACTTGGATGAAACTGGAATCTGAACATGCAGGTTTAACAGAAGTGATGTATGAATCCTCTGGTAGAGACTAATTGATTATTTGAGCATGCATCAGTGTACTTCCGCTGAATTTCACTATACTTTACAATTTCTGTACGGTTGCTTCAGTCCATACTTTAAATTAAACTGTTTCTCCCATTCCTTTCTCCTAGACAAGGGCACTGAAATTTTCAAATTGGTTGTGGTTTTATGACTGTTTTTCATTTTATCCTTTTGGTGGGATATTGTTCGTTTTAAGTACTTGAAGCTTTGGTCACTTGCAGGGAAATCTCTTGCCCATACCAAGAGAGTTGAAAGCCTTCTTAGACCAACTTCTCCAAAGTCTCCCGTTGCCAGTGCCAGTGCCTTTGAGAGTGTGGAAGGATCAGATGAAGAAGACAATATGACCGACACTGGTAAATTTGAACCAACATATTTTCATACCAATGGGAATGTTGTAAGTTGAATCTCCCTCTCGATGTCGTTACTTAATTTGACTTGATTAGTTTCTTTGAATATTAATGCTGCATGTTTCTGAGGAGTTGTGGGATTGCCTTCCACTTCACATATCTAGGTTCTGGAACATATTAATGCCAATACAGAGCAAATCTCCATAGCTGCTTCAAGCATGATCCGATCCCATAGTGTCTCTGGTGACCTCCATGGTGTTCAGCCTGATCCTATTGCAGCTGATATTCTGCGGAAAGAACCTGAGCATGAGACATTTGCTCGACTTGAAATTACCCCCAATGGTATCTAGTGCCTTCTATCTATGTTTGGCATGCCCTCTTTTGTCAAAAGTATGAATCTATGTTTGGCATGCCCTCTTTTGTCAAAAGTATGAAATAGGATGTGCCTCAAAAAATTTGTTAAAGCTTGCTCAACCATGTCTTCAATTTTACTGTGCTATTATCAGCTTGTAATCGTATGGTTATTGCAAGATAATAATTATAAGCAACTTACAAACAGTAAATTTAAATGGGGACAGAAAGCTTTTTGTTTGTTTAAGTGAATAAATCTTCAATTTGTCAGTACATACATGTTCATTTGCATTCTCCACCTTCCTAAAACCCCTTCTTTTCTTTCTTCAATTGATTTATAGTAGTCTACTTGTTACTTGTTAAAGTGTTCGATTTCATTTATGATTCTAATGCTGAATCTAACTTCAAAATTTGCTGCTATATTTTTCTTTCTGATATAAATTTGGAACAGAGGTGCCATCGGCTGATGAAGTAGAGGTTTATGTAGTTCTTCAAGAATGCCTTGAATTGCGAAAGAGATACCTGTTTAGGGAAACTATTGCTCCGTGGGAGAAAGAAGTCATTTCTGACCCTTGTACACCAAAACGAAATCCAGCGCCATTTGCCTTTACGCCAGAGGGAAAGTCTGATGTGAGCCCATCTGACTAATTCTGGTATTTGTATATTGGTTACAAAGTATCATCACTTATTTTTCTTATTCGTTTCCCATTTATTCTCAGCATTATTTTGAGATGCAAGATGGGGTCATTCATGTCTATCCAAATAAAGACTGTACGCCACAAGAACCAGTCATCTTGCTCTTTTAATTTTTTTTATGGTTCATTAATTATATTCCAAGCTATTATGTGTTCACATTTTATTATTCGACCTTCTTCTCTAGGCAAGGAAGAGCTTTTTCCTGTTGCTGATGCAACTACCTTCTTCACTGATTTGCATCACATACTTCGAGTTATTGCGGTTGGGAATATCAGAACATTGTGCCATCATAGACTGAACCTTCTGGAACAAGTAAGCTCTTCCCTACAATTTGAACCTGGCAAGTTTTGATTGAGTCACTTATAAACATTAGCTTTTTGACACCCTACTTGCTTTGAAACTTTCAGAAGTTCAACCTTCATTTGATGCTTAATGCGGACAGAGAGTTCCTTGCACAAAAAAGTGCTCCACATCGTGACTTTTATAATGTCAGAAAAGTTGATACACATGTTCATCACTCTGCATGCATGAATCAGAAACATCTTTTGAGATTCATTAAGTCAAAATTGAGGAAAGAGCCAGATGAGGTATGTGTTGGATATGCTCATGCCATTGCCTTTACTTTTTTCCTTTTTCATTTTGTGATGGGGGTATTATTTTATTATTTGATTTAACTTGTGGAGGGTTTGGGCAGTGGGATGTGGTTTCCCTTTTGATTATTCTCAAAGAGCAAGCTGATAAAAGCTAATTGACTAGCGTTTTTATTTTTCATGGAAAAATTTACTTGTGCTTAGAGTTGTAACAAACATATACGTGAATGAAGTGTTCATGGTTCATTTGTTAATACTTTTAAACTTTCTCAAATGACTTTCAGGTTGTCATATTTCGAGATGGGACATACTTGACTTTGAAAGAAGTGTTCGAGAGCTTGGACTTGACAGGGTATAGGATTCTGTTATTATTATTTTTCTTTAGTTTCAGAAAGCAGGATGTATTCAAATCACTATTGTTTCAACAGGTACGATTTAAACGTTGATCTTTTGGATGTTCATGCGGACAAGAGCACTTTTCATCGTTTCGATAAGTTCAACCTTAAGTACAATCCCTGTGGCCAAAGTAGGCTCAGGGAAATTTTCCTCAAGCAAGATAATCTTATCCAAGGTACATTTAGCATAATCATACTTCCACTTGCATTTTGAGTTGGGGTTTGGTGATGGGGGAGAGAGGAGAGGAGAGGATTGTGGTAGAAGTTTCAATCCTTCCAAGCAGGGGCCATAACTATGGAAAAGATAGCACCGGTTAGAAGATCATCTGTGTCATTCTGGAAATGAAATTTACCAATTGATTCAATTTTCAGAATAAGGATTAGTTCTTTCTTTCTTTCCATTTTCTCTCAATAAGTTGCTTTCTAAACTGCATGCTGCTTTTCTTTTCTATATGGTTATTTAGGTCAAGTTACTTATCTCTCCAGTGCTAAATTTTCCTGGTTAACTTTTATCTTT
Organism: Erythroxylum areolatum; assembly: GCA_024520975.1. Classification (NCBI taxonomy): domain Eukaryota; kingdom Viridiplantae; phylum Streptophyta; class Magnoliopsida; order Malpighiales; family Erythroxylaceae; genus Erythroxylum; species Erythroxylum areolatum. The sequence continues at coordinate 788,848 of JANIJH010000005.1, read as the reverse complement.
TTTTCTATTTTCTTAATTATATGATTGCTTAACTTATTAAGTCAACTTGCTTCTGTCATTCATGAGCAGGTCGCTTCGTTGGTGAGCTAACAAAACAAGTATTTTCTGATCTTGCTGCCAGTAAATATCAGGTGCTGGATTTTTCTTCTTAGTCTTTATAGATGAACATGGCTACAAATTTCCTAATCTATATATTGTCATGGATGCATTACTAATCAAAACTTTTAGTGGCATCACTATAGAACTTGGACTTGCTTGTGTTTCCTCAAAACATTTGTTTTCTGGCTAAGGGAGGTAGCAAGTTCTCTCTGCGCGGTAGTCCAGTTAATTTGAGTTCAAAGTGGCTAACTGACCTGGGGATCAAGATTGGGAGAAGGAAACTTTTTAGTTTCGAGAATTTAAACAGTTGCATTGGTAGTTTGTATATGATAGGTGTCTATGTATTATTAACAATATTGGGGGTCAGATAATACTTGATATATTACTTGCTCATAGATTTGGTCAATCTGTTGGTTGGACCTGTGCATTTCTTGATTATAAGGTGATCTTCTTTCATTTATGGCACCAACAAAGCAGCCCTTTCTAATGTTTCACAAGTATTTAAAGGCACCTAATGGATATCCTTTTCTCTAAATTGACATAGAGTTCCTGGCTTCCCATCTTGTCCCAACATTTAGCAAAGTACTCGTTCAACAAAAGGTTAACATTTCTAAAGTGTCTAACTGCTTCTTTAAGACACATGAATGAGCTCTTTTTCCTCAATGGACGTTTCAAGATGGATTTTTTTAACGGGCATTTGATTTTACTGTAGATGGAAGAATATCGGATATCAATTTATGGCAGGAAGCAAAGTGAGTGGGACCAACTAGCTAGCTGGATAGTTAATAACGACTTGTACAGTGAGAATGTTGTTTGGTTAATTCAGGTATGGCAGCAATTCTGCTTGATGTTCTATTGGAAGTAATCATGTGATCATGTGTGGAAAGAAAGGATTGTTCTTGTGCACAATGTTGTAAGGTCCTGTGTGCGTTAGCATGGGTATATTACCAACATACATTAATCATTCCATGTTCTTTACACGTTTGTCATTGTTTCCTATTTTATTGCTTTGAGAAGATATTTAAATACTTTATCATATGTGCTCCCTAAATCACCTCCACCGCTCTTCAGGTTTAGCGAAGAGGAATATTTAAAAGCATACAATTACGTTCAATTTCAACTCTTGGTCATAGTCTTCACTTCTTTTTCCCCATTGACCGTTTGGAGATACTCATCCATACAGATGCTTCCAACAAAGCATCTAATCATCGTGTTTATTTGTGTTTTGTGTTATTTCAGCTCCCAAGACTATACAATGTGTACAAGGAAATGGGGATTGTGACATCATTTCAGAATATTCTTGACAATATCTTTATCCCTCTTTTTGAGGTTTCTGTGGATCCAGATTCACATCCACAGTTGCATGTTTTCTTGAAACAGGTACGCCCACTTATTTGCCCCTGGGGATCTATTTTTATTTTGCTGGTCTGGTCCCATCTGACGCCCACTGCCTATGGCCCGAAGCCCAGTCCGGCTGCTACCAAAACGAAGTCATTTTGAGAGGGTTGGGGCCAGTTGGCCTTTCAGGGCGGTCCCCAGACCTATGTCCAACCTGAAGCCCTATCAACCCGAGCCTAGCCTGTTGACTTCGAGCCAGGCTAGGCCCCCATTGCCATTGCTAATACCATCGGCTCTAAGGTTGATGTCTTTAAATTGAATATGGAGTAGTAACCTATTTTACAAGTTAAGTGCTGTTATTTTGAAGACAGTATATTATTGGCAAAGATGCTTGAATAAGGGGTCTAGTTAATCAACTTTTCAAGTGTTATTTTTCTCTGCTACTTCTTAAAATTACTCTTCAATGTAGACTCTTCTTCCTTCGTTCTTCTAGAAAATATTGTTAGATTCCTGGCTTTTACTGATGAGTTGATAGTCCTGTATATGGTTTGCTTGACTTCTTATGTCTGAATAACTAGGTTGTTGGCTTGGATTTAGTTGATGATGAAAGCAAGCCTGAACGACGCCCCACAAAGCACATGCCTACACCGGCTCAATGGACCAATGTGTTCAACCCTGCCTTTTCATACTATGTTTATTACTGCTATGCCAACCTCTACACTCTAAATAAGGTCTGTAGTTTTTATCTCAACTACAGTTCCTCTATCGTAAGTTCTATTTGAAATGCGGTATAACACTCTTGTCTATCATTTGTTTCTCATTAAGTTTGAACCTGTTATTGTCAAGCTTGAGGTATCTATTGCTTAGCTTTGACAATCTTGCTTTTCAGTTGCGAGAGTCAAAGGGCATGACAACCATAAAGTTCCGTCCACATACTGGAGAGGTACTTTTCTACTTCATTCAGGTTTTTGTTTTTTCTGGCTGCCTCACATGTCTGATATTCAGGCTGGTGACATTGACCACCTCGCTGCAACTTTCCTCACGGCTCATAATATTGCACATGGGATCAATTTGAGAAAATCACCTGTACTTCAGTATTTATACTATTTGGCTCAGGTAAATAGTGTTTCCAGTTTATGGTCTTTTTGTTGACAATTTATGTTTTCAATTAGACTATTGCGCGGTATTTGGTTCTCATGGTGGTCAATGTTCCTTCTATCAGATTGGTCTGGCCATGTCTCCTTTGAGCAACAATTCCTTGTTTTTGGACTACCACCGGAACCCGTTCCCTATGTTTTTTCTCCGGGGCCTCAATGTTTCCCTTTCTACCGATGATCCTCTTCAAATCCACCTTACAAAAGAACCTCTTGTGGAAGAATATAGCATAGCTGCTTCTGTGGGTTCCCTTTATCTTCCTGAAACTAAATCTCTCTTACATTCTTAACTATCCACTAAGAAGTGCCATTCCAAGCAGGTTTGGAAGTTGAGTTCTTGTGATATATGTGAGATTGCTCGGAATTCAGTCCACCAATCAGGTTTTTCACATGCTTTAAAGGTATGTTCTTTTTTATTTCTGAATTGAAAACAAAGCTATGTTCGCTATTTCCTTCTGGATAAAAGATCGCAGAATCTAGAAAATGCAAGTTCTCATGAAATAAGCAATTGAATTCCATGTTACAGTCTCATTGGATTGGGAAAGAGTACTACAAGAGAGGACCAGATGGGAATGATATTCACAAAACAAACGTGCCTCATATTCGGTTGGAATTTCGTGAAACGGTGAGGGCATGATTTCTTACTGAGTGAGCTTGTACTAATTTTAATCCTACTTTAATTAGTAGTGCGATTGTATAAGCACAATATGTAACAACGGGTTTTCTTGATGCCACCTCCAAGAAATTTCATGATCTACTTGCATAATCCAGGAGAACATTCAGAGTCTTCCAAATTCCAATCTGATTCTCTAAACACCGTTCATATATTTGCTCCTTCACTCAACACCTCCCTCTGTTTCTCATTTTCTTTTGCTCATCCTTACCACTTCTGTTAATGCATAATCTTGAAACTCATTTAAATCTTTGTTGCTTCTAATGATATTGAGAACTAGACAATGAGATGCTTTCCTTGCAGATCTGGAGAGATGAGATGCAGCAAGTTTATCTCGGCAAGGCCGTTATTCCTGAAGTAGTGGACACGTAAACGGCAAAAGATTTCCTTTGGCGCATAGCCTACGTTTTTTCATATGAATATGACGGTACTGCTGCTTCCCATTTCTTCCTTGAATCACATTTCATCATTTCATATGCCTGAATTGTATGGAACGGTCTTATCATCATTCCAGCCGGTGAATATTTCGTCGGTGTGCATCAGAGGGACGAACTGGCAGGAGAGACAGAGATTGCATACTTCAACGATGAAACCCGAGAACTAAGGTCATTTAAGCCTGCAATCGGCACCTCCGGAGTTCAAAGGCCAACCTTGTATAAATGCAATAGTTAAAAGCGCGAAGTTATAGGCCAGTTGCGGCAACAGTAATACATCAAAGGTGTATGAAATTATATTACTTGTAATTTATAAGCGGCAACATTTTACTAGATTTGGTATCAGATTAGGTTCTGGTATGATACTATACTGATACTGTTAACATTAGGTACCGTTTTGGATAATTTTTTAAATTTATAAAATAGTCTTTGAATTTTTTTAAAAAATTATAAAATAGTTTATTGTCATATTGTTCGGTTGTATTATATATTTTTAACCGTCTTTAAAAATTAAAATAATAAATAATAATCACAATTTACATAAAATAACAATAATTTTTAGATATTTCACATATAAATAATAAATGCAATTTATATGAAAAGAAGGCTTTATATTATACAAATATATGTATAATATATAAAATTAAGAATAATATAAAGTATTTAAAATATTATAATTTTAATTTTTGTTAAATAATAAATAATAATTATATCAAAATATTTAATAAAAAATAATAAATATCTTTAACTTTTAAATTATTATAATTTATGATAATAGTTGGTGATACGAAACAAAGTAGAATTGAAACATAAGAAAAAAGTATGTATTATTTATTTTACTATTAATTAAATATATTTTATGTTTGATTAATTAAAATTAATTCTTACTAAAATTGTAAATATCTTAATTTAATTTAATTTATAAAAATAATTTAATAATTATTAATAAATATAATCAAATTGAAAAATATTTTTAAATAATATATTTCAAATAAAATTTGATTTAATAGTTAAAAATATATAAAATAAATATCAGATTTTAAATACTAATTTTTAAATTCTTTATTTAAAAAAATAAAAAATTATTACTACTTTATTAATAAATATTAAAAAATTAAATTAAATTAAATTAAATTAAATTAATTTATTTTTAAATTTTATTTTATTTATAATTATTATTAGTAATAAAATATTTATTTTATTTTAAAATAAAAATAAAAAATATCAATAAAAGTTTAAGTGTTTAACTAAATAATAAATTAAAAAGCTTTGAACCAACGAAAAGGGAGAGAGATGGGAGTTAAATTTTAAAAAAATTTTGAAAATTTTACAACTTAGTCCATATTTTCAAAATTTTCGGTACTAACCGATATATAACTAGTATTATAAATACCAACCGGTACTAGACGAAACAAGCTAATACCAACTAGTATTTATATCCAGTACATAAATCCTCCTATTTTGTACCGTTATAAGAAGCCCTTAGATATCATCGAACCATGTAATCCCTCGGAAGAGTTTAATTTGCTTTGGCTTCCTCGTCTGCTTACATCAAATTCTGACAACAAATATGGTGGTTGTAAACTCTCAGGCGTTTAAGTCTCTGAATACTTGTTTTCTATTTCGTCATTCCGAGAAGATGAATAAGATCTGTGGATAGCTCATTTTGAACATATACCATCATCTGGAATGATTTAATTCAAAATCAACAGCTTAATGAGTATGTCACGAACAAAAAGCTTATGATAACATAAGGCCATGTAACCCGTGAGACGGATGAACGATTCATCAAAATTTGATACGTCTTAACAGATCCTGTATACCTAAAACACAAGCTACAAGATCAAATGGTCGTGTTTCAACCTCGCACAAGTTTTCAGGATGTGCGTGATCTGTTTTTTAATCGCATTTCATATGGAATTCTGGGAAACGGGTCATCTGTCAAAAGAACACTTAAAAAGGTACCACTAGAACTGATTTATATATGTAATGATTAATGTTATCTAACGTTCAAAAATTCGATAATCACCCTCAACTATACAAAATGGGCGGCTTTCTTCCTTAAGCCAATTCCTCTTGATGTAACTCTCCTGCATTTTTCAGTATCATCAGCCCTTGAACGATTGCTGAAACAAGACGTAAGATGTAAATATTTAGCAGAAAATAAGCTAAAGATGATACATCCTCAGGTATCAAACTCAATAGAAATTTTACCTTTAAGTTTTTGGAGATATCTTTAACTTGCTCAGCAAGTTCCTGCTTCTTCTGCTTGGCTACATTAACAAAAAATCGCTCAATAACATCAGGACTGGCAGACGTTGATACAGTCAGGAACTAACAAATTCATACTAGAAGATATAAGCATACCAATTTTGGAGACGTCCTCTATCTTTCTAGATGTTCTGACTGCAAACCTCTGGAAAGCAGGACTGCAAATACAAGACAGGATTAGATTATATCCAATCTATAATTTCTAGTTCCTCAGCAGCAAACACAACCATAGTACACAGAAAAAGAATTTGATCTCAGCTATCCACCAGACAGAATGGTCCATATGACAAATTAGAAATTTGTATATTTTCTGATTAATGAAATGAAATAGCAATGTGCAATGAAGAAAAGATAAAAAGAGAAGAAGAAACACAAGGCCTCAGCTCGTTAGTTTTTCAATTGATGCGGTCATTTCCACAATCTTTACAAGCCTACAGAGTCATCATAGGCAACTTTACATGAAAAGGGGGAAAATATTGCTCACTTTATGCAAAATTTTCTCAAACTTCTGTACCTGCAGAAAATAATAGTTGAATCCGCAGGTACATCTTTGAAGTTTTGAGATTGTTTCGCTTCAGGAAGCAAACTAATTGGGAATGGGCTAATCCCACCAGCCTAGAATTGAAGCTTAAATTGACCAAGTCAAAAGGTCATTAAACTTCATAATTTAGGAATTAAGAAACTCTTTATTACATAATCTCCAAAACCAAAAATAAAAAAAAGTCAAAACAGATATACTGAGTATTGCAACGTATCGCAACCATCTACAATACAAGAAAACAGTTTTACAACAGATTATTTTTCATATCCAAATATGCTGCAATGCACAAGTAATCACAATGCAGACTAAAAACTAGTAGGGAGAATATGTCATGCTTTTGCTTCAATTGAACGAACCAATGAGGAACAAGTTAAGTAATCCTCAAGGTCAGAGAAAGAAGCTGATATATTAATAAAATAGACTTGTAGTATCCAATACTATTCTAAAAGTACAATACTATATATAAATTATTATAATGGATAATGAATGAAATGATGATTATAGTGAGTAAGTTATGAATATAAAGTCAAACAATTCAGTGGAACGATGAAACGCGGAAAGATCCTTTGAATTTGGTCATATCATTTTGTTATACAAATTTCAAAAAAAAGTTCATAATATGATAATATCATGTTGGCAATCGGGAAAATGTGCCCAACATCATCATTCAAGAAGGCCGTAAGGATTCCACTTCTTCCGAGGGTAGAGTATTAGGAAAGGATTTTGATCACAGATTATTACCATAACTAGTAATATAATTAAGTATGCAATTGATTCTTCACCCAGGCGGTTAACAAGGACGGATTGTATATTATCCAACCCCAAAAAGATGAAGCGCAACAGATGAAAATGAAACCAAAACCAGACAAAAAACCAATTAGCAACAGTACAAATCCTGCCTAGCGAGATCAACAAAGTGATAGTCAAGAGCAAAGCTTTAACCTGTTCTCAAGACTACTGACAATAAGTTCGTTTAAAACATATGACGTGACCCAGTGGAAGAAATTGCCTCCTGCCATGGTATTTCCCTTGAACTATCTCCATTACAGAGGCAAAATCAAACAGAAACAACTAAAGCTTCAGTTCCACAGATGCATCGAACAAAAAATGTTATGAACGTTCGGTTTACAAATCAAACCCTAGATTGAATACAAAATGCAGTTCTAAATAAACTGATCCCTCGAAACAGAAACATCAAAACCCAGAAACGTTATCAGACCAAAACAATTCCTAAGTAAGTCAGATTATACCTTAGATGAGATACTACGATCGAACGAGTTAAAAACCGACGGTCGATCACCTCATAAACTGGTGATTTCGGTTGAAGTTGCATTAAGATCCTATACTCTATAAATAAATAGCTCTCTAGGGTTTTCACCGACGAAACTTGGCCCATGAACCATGGGCTCTGATCCATGTTGACTTGTTCTTGGACCAAGATAACATTATGCCCATTGGATCAATTCAAATCATGTTCGACACTGAAAACATCATTTGCATATAAGTCACTTTCGATCATAATATTTTTATTCGATTGAGTTTAATTCTAACATTTTGAAGTTAGTTGACTTTTTTGAGATAAATTTATCATCCTATTTTCATTAATCAATAATAATTACAAGACCTAATAATATATTTTATTTAAAATCGAAACAATAATATCAATATTTCAGTAAAAAATACATAAAAGTGAATTCTAAGAATATCTTATTTAAAGTTGTATTTTAAAAAAAATTTAAAAAATTCAAATAAATTATCCATTAATAATAATTTCTTTTAATTTTTTGGTAAATAAATAACTTAATTTATTAAATAATTTATTCGATGCGTATAATTTACTAATTATTATATTCAATGAAATTTTAGTTATTCATAGTATTAACTTTTTTTAATCATAAGAGATATACACGACACCTTAATTTACTAGTTAGAGAAGAGACATTTCCAAAATATCCTCTACCAGAATAGACAGACAATTCAGTGGTAAGTTTTGAAACAGATGGATGCCAAGCTGGTACTTACGAAACTACTAAGTTCAAACATCTCTTTTAATGTTTCAAGAATACTAACTAAAACTTTTGGCATCGATCAATTCAAAAGAAGATAATATTAATTTCTTCTCTTTTAAATTTTATTAAGATTTTTAATTTAATAATTAATTTTTAAAATTAATTAATCTTTTAAAGTTTTTACAATTAAAAATTATTTTATGATTTATTAACACTTATAAAATATTTATTAGAAAAAATTAATAGAAATAATATTTTGAATCAAGATATTAAATTAAATATACAAATGTACAAATCTGCAAGAGGAATTTGTTATTATGTACAAATGTTCCTTATTTCATCATCATCACATTTAGATTGAAGTTTCGTAATAAAATAGCATTTGAAATGTTTGATAGTATGCAACCATATTCTTATAAAATAAAGAGATTATTTTCGGTAGACTCACATGTAGATATGACAATAAAAAATGTGTCATTTGTCCTTTTTCAAAAAATAAGATTTCCTGATCGGACGGTTGACATGAAATCACGCAGTTGCCGCCACTATCACTCTCTTGTGGTTAGAATACTGACAACATGACTATATTACCCTTAACAACGGAAATGTCAGACTGTTCATCTGGTGGCAATTTCGTCCCCCCGCCCCACATTCACCGACATTCCAGTGCTAGTAATAAGTAGCAAACAATTAAGCAGTTCTAGGGACTTGCAGAAGGAGAGAGGCTCCGTTGCTGAATTCGAAGGACCTACACTGAGTCTGAGGTATTTTTCTTCTTTAATCTCTGCTTTCACTTGCTTTGCATTTATTAGAAACCCTAAGCTCTTCGTGATGGCGAATCGGAGAAACTCTGTTTTTTAATTTTTAAAGAGTTCGGGAAATCGGAATCGGCTATATGATTCCTTCGAATTTTCTCAGTTTGTGTTGATTGTTTCTTAGTGAGAATTGAAAATGAGTAATTGAAGATTTGGGTCTCTACGAACTCCCAAGTTATGGCATAGATAGTATTGTGCATGAGCTATTTTAATTCTCTATCCTTTCAGTTTGTTGCTCTTTTCCGTTCCCTATTTTGATGATAATGTTGAATAACTGATAGGAATTTTTGCACTGATGTAACGAATCGCTTTTACTTCGTTCTTCCTGTATGTTCTTTTGTTTCTATAGGCATTTTATGCATAGAGATCGTATTTAGTATTGCTAACTGTGTAATTATGTGAATCTGTTATTGCTTGATTGGATTGACGATGCAGGAGCAGTTAGTTTAGATTCCTAGTTAATATTAGATTTCTTACTATTTAGTACTTCTTAAGTTATTTGATTCCTAGTTATCATAGGATTAGCATATTACTTCTTAATTAGTATTTCCTTTTCCTATTAGGAGTTGTCCTGTACTAGTATAAATAGACAGCCTATGCTTGATTTTTAGGTCTGTCTTTTATCAATAAAATAATTTTATGCTTTTAGAGGTTTTTCTACAAACCCTAAGCCCTATTTTCAAGTTCCAGCTACAATCTACATCAAGTATAGCCTATTCTATTCTACTTATCTTTGTTTTTCCTTCCCACACTACGTCAATTGATATGGTTTATTAGCTAGTCATTGACATTGTCTTGTTAATTGATGTTATAGAGTTGCACAATAATGGCCAAGCATCATCCTGACTTGATCATGTGCCGTAAGCAACCGGGGATTGCTATTGGAAGGCTGTGTGAGAAGTGTGATGGTAAGTGTGTGATATGTGACTCTTATGTCCGCCCCTGCACACTGGTGCGGGTATGCGACGAATGCAACTATGGATCGTTCCAAGGGCGGTGTGTTATCTGTGGAGGAGTGGGTATTTCTGATGCATATTACTGCAAAGAGTGCACTCAGCAAGAAAAGGATAGAGATGGTTGTCCCAAAATTGTAAACTTGGGAAGTGCGAAAACAGATCTATTTTATGAACGGAAGAAGTATGGGTTTAAGAAAAGATGAGAATCAGACGCAAGCGTGGGACTACTGGATTATACGTTAAATTACTTACTGCTAATGTTAATTCATTCATGAGCAACGCCATTTTGTAATGCTATATTTGTTTTGTTGCAGCGTTTGGTTTGGCAGGGACGAGAACAGTTGCCTATCAGGCAATCTTCACTTGAATCAAGTGCATTTTGTTTTGATAATGATTTTACTTCTTGTCCATATTCTGTCCAATCTTGTTTTTCCATAGCTTTGAACATCATTTCTCAGTTGGTCATCTTTCCCTCTTATCAAATTTGAAGGTTTTAGTTTATATCAATTTTGTAGCTTTATGTGTATGTATTCTGAGCATCAGTTGTAGCTCCATCGTTGGATTTGGACCTTTTCAAATTTGAGGAAATCTGTCGTGGCTGTAATACCCATCTTTTGATCTTTATTTATGATCGAAGTCATATGATAAGCCAAAGTGGTACCACGAACTGCAGAGTTCCTGCAGCGATAAGAGTCTCCAATCATAGAGAATATATAACGTGTAATCCACATGCTCTATTTTTTGCTGCCCTTATAATATGATCGTGTAAATTTCCCCTGCAACTTCGTGATATTCTTGTGTGCAGTGATCTTGGTTCTTCGCATCTTAATTGTCACACACCTTGGGCATGTTCATACGGGACAAGATTTTCTGTCCAATATTATAATGTCTTATTTTGTTCTATAAATTTCAGTCATATATGCGGGATTTACATAAATAAATAGCTGAGATTTATGGGATAAAATAAAACACTATAAAATTGGACAGAGAAGATGATTCGGATTCTGTTCATACATGTGACGATTGACTGATCAACTTAGGCACGGTGGATGGGTCGTGAAAGGGCCTATTTGCTTCTCTCGCAGGTGATGGGTTTAACGTTAAAGGAGGTGATTGGTGTAGATTTGGCACTCTTTAAAGCACAAATCTCAAGTTGGGTAATGCCATTTGCTGATGTTCACTCTCTCGATCACCGTTTATAAAGGTATACTTTAGCTACTAAATTTCACATGAAGGATCTCATACTTGTTTTGTATATATAAAATACACAAATGCCTACACATGATCTCATACTTGTAAATATATATATATATATACACATATACATATTACATATATTTACCAAATTTTCTTGAGTTTCAAGTGGTGTCGAAAGGTACTAAACTGTGACTCGTCTTCCAGGTGTCAATCCAACAAGGAGCCACCGTTGCCGGTCTGCTGTATAAGGATCAAGATCGTGAGAGCGCCATCACCGTCGTGTTATCTGGTGGCAGGCCCCACCAGCAGTGACCGTTTCCACGGTCAGCCATCACCATGTCCCATCGCCACGGAGCTACTGAACCAATCACCGATACCAGGGTATTTCTTGTGACCGAGTCCATCTACAGTTTTTTCTTGCCTCGGGATTATAGATTTACTGACATGGCTTCCTACTGTTTATCCACTTTGCATCATTTAGAGTCTCCACGTCAGTAGGCTTTCTTATGCAAAACCGCCTTAGCCAAGAATGCACTAGCACTAAACCGCCAAAAAGACAAAACTCACCATCAAAACGTGCTTTTTTTGGTACGTACCGTTTGTCACACTCCATGACAAAATTTCACCGAACGCATCAACCCTCGTCTCCTCTCCTTTGCCTTCTTCTTAATCTGTTTTATAGTGAGGTTAGTTCTTTTCAGGTCATTGTTATCTTTTCTCAATATTCAACTGCTCTTTTCCTCCGTTGTCACAAACTCCCAAGATCCCCAAGTTGTGAACGGGTCTTCACCCGCTCCAACTTCTACGTGGGTCTTGCATGATGATTCTGTGACCTCTCTTTGTCCACTTCCCTTCATCCACCTCTGTTCTTCACTGTGAAGCTTTCCACTGCGGTGAGTTGCTTCTCTACGAAGCAAAATCTCTCCTCTCCTCAAAGCAATCCTCACTCGAGTCCTCAGGCACCTGTATTAATGTCCGCCACATAAAAAGTTGAATAACCACATCGACCGACAAGACAATTTGTTGCCTCTTCACATTCTCCAATGTCAGGTGGGTCGAGATCCACCGGACCAAGCGGCGAGTCAGCGTCATTCGACGTCTTTCTTGAAGGCTGGCTTGCACGCCAAGAGCACTACCTCGATGAGCTCTTGTGCACCAACGAAAATTGTAACGGAGCCGGAGAAGAAGACCTCCAAGACTTGGTTTACAGAGTTCTGAACCATTACCAACAATACTACGAAAAGAAGTCCCAACTCATTCACCAAAACGTAGCACTCGCTTTCTCACCACCTTGGTTTTCCTCCTTGGAAAGAAGCTTCCTCTGGGTCGCTGGCTTCAAACCCTCTTTAGCTTTTCGAGTCGTCAGGGACTCGGTCCGCGACTTAACCCCCAACCAAGCCACAAGGATGCGAAGCTTGATTGAGGTGACGAGAATGGAGGAGAAAACCCTAAATGACGACATAGCAAAGATTCAGGAGAGCGTGGGAGCGCCGTCGTGGATGAAGCTGGCGAGACGGCAGGACCGTTTAGTCGACGTCGAGATAACGGAGGGGAGTGTAGCAGTCCACCAACTTAATTCTTCGTTAGTGACGGTTGTGTCGAATGCAGACATGTTACGGACGAGGACAGTGGCGCGAGTGGTGGAGATTCTGAATCCTGTGCAAAGTGTGAGGTACTTGATCGCAGTCGCTCAGCTTCAGCTCAAAGTTAGGAGTCTAGGTTTCTCCATGCAACAACAGTCAGTGTCTTAGATAATATATATGTATGTATATTTAGTCTCTTTCGGGTTATAAAACCTATGCTTGTAGTGGCTTGCAGAATCCATTGTTGCACTTGTACGATAGAATCTACGTGGGAAGAGACAGGAACCAAGATTCCATGTCTAATATTACTCTATCTTATAAAATTTTAGTCATTTATTTTACGGGACTTATGCGGAACTCACGTAGAACTTACATAAAATTTACATAAATAAATAACTGAGATTCATTGGACACAATAAAACACCATAATATTAGATAAAAGATCTAGACGCAAGAGACAGAGGGGTGCAAAAGTCATGATATTATACTACCAGCAAAGTTTGCACACAATCTGTTTCATAGATAGGAGTGCTTGCCTTTTCCCTTTTGCTTGGTTGGTTAGCTCTATATTGAAGAGGTCACAGGATTGTTACCGTTGTATGGAACTCTCACCATTTGCAACCACTCATATTTGCTGCAATGTTTATTTCTTTCATCTGTATGTTAAATTTCTAATCCTGAAGCCATTTGCTAAGTCGGAGCACATGCCTTACAGTATGAAGGTCAAATATGTCTAGCACTCCAAGAGGTAACTTACTAGTCACCTTATTGTGCAAAGTTCGTACATATTCTTATTGAGACCCGTATCGGTACCAGAAAGGGTCCTATCGAGTTCCAATATTGGTAATATAGCCTTATTGTGAAGTTTTCCCAAGTTGAAATTACCAAGCTGCTTCCATTATTGTGTCAGTTGACATGTACATGAAAGATGAAGTGAAATGTCATCACACAGAGCTCCGAAGAGAGTGTACTGCTTCTACAGGCGGCTGCGGCTGCGGTTGCTTAATGAAGCTGGCTTAAAACTGGCAATACCAGTTACTTCTCTTCCTGTTACCAAGGTGTTGATATCATAAGTTCCTTCGTAAGTGTATATAGGTTCCAAATCACAGAATGCCTGCAAAAGTTGCACAAAAATGGTAAATCGATGGATACGAATTACACGAAACAAACGGTTAGATATCAGTCCTTGCCCGGTCTAAACGATCACATGTTCAATCTCGAATCATCAACTGAGTTAATCAAATGTCAAAACTATGGTTGAACGGGGGTCCTAGTCCTGGATTAAGTTGTAGGATTCAGAAAGGGTAAAGAATTCAGAGAGAAAACCTTGGCGACGAGGAAATCTGACAAAATCCCGTTGCCGCCAAGTAGCTCCCGTCCTATGGCTGCGGTTTCCCTTGCTTTAGCAGTAATCCATGACTGTTAAGACAGACAGACCAGATTGTTGAGTGGAGCAAAAGCATGAATACCAACAGTGTGCTTTTAATACATTTGGTTGTACCTTTGCTAAGCTGGCATGGCCTGGAGTCATCTTACCCTTTTCATACAGCTTGCACAAACGCCAACCAACAAGTATCATGGCTTGAACGTTTCCAAGCATTTGGACAAGTTTCTGTTGGTTGATTTGGAAAGCTGCCAATGGTGCTCCAAATTGTTTCCTCTCCTTCAGATACCTTTTTTAATCGGATTAGAATCATTAAGTGTCACTTTCGCATAGAAAGAATATATGAGAGAAACGGAATGAGATTGATTACCTATGACACATGTCGTATATCCCCATTGATATACCAATAGGCTGCCAGGAAACCATTACGCGAGAGACAGCAAGTACCTAGATTCGGAAATTCAACAATCAGACAACAGAAAAAAGCAGATAAGAAACATAATAGTAGCACAGACAAACTCATTTAATATGCCTGATAAAATGTTTTCACTGTAAATTTGATGCCAAAACAAAATGTTCTTGAACCAAGTACACATGATTAATAGAAGAAACATCCCTATCAAAACTGTTATATTTGTACCCTAGCCGTGTCCTGGAAAGAACTGACACCAGGCAACCTGTCCTCCTCAGGGACAAAAACTTTTTTCATCACAATATCTCCATTCTGAACAATTCGTAGGCCGATTTTGTTTTCAATCTTCGTAGCTGTCAATCCAGGGGCATTCTTCTTTATCAAAAATCTGAAACAGAGCCAATGAGAATACATAAACAGGGGAGAAACAACTGCAGAGAAAGGAACATTGTGTCACTTAAATCCAGTACAGCGTTGAAATTTGATATGGCTGATAATCTTCACAGACCTGATTACATTTGTATCGGTTATACTGAGTGTGATTTTCAAATAACATATAAATTAACATGGCTGGCTACACACACACGATAAAAGTGTCTTACATACCCATTGATTTGATTTGTTTCCGTATTACGGGCAAATATGACCAACAAATCAGCAAAGGTACTGTTCCCTATCCAGCGCTTTTGGCCCTCAATTATCCAACCTCCTCCAACCTTCAATGCAACAGAACCAGAAAGTCAATGAGAGCTACTGTGTGGAGTGACAATGGATAGTTGCAAAAGCTGAGAAATATAAAAGAGGATTGGTCACACCTTTGTTGCTGTTGTTTTCACACTACTTGCGTCACTTCCATAGTCTGGCTCTGTCAAACCCTAAAGAAAAGGAGATAACTTCCATCTAAGTGACTTGAAAACCAGAGAAATATGGTAGTACACTGTCTAAGCAACTAAATAGGACCAATTACCCAACACGCTACGGTGCTAAGCTTAGCCAAAGAAGGTAAATATTTCTGCTTCTGCGCCTCCGACCCACAAAGTGCTGTATTTGACAGCCAAAACAATGACTTGATAAGCACCATGTCAGTTCACTAAAATGAAGGGACAAGCAGAAACATCAAACTCGAACCCAAAATCCTACCAATAGTTAGCATTGCCAGGGATGAGTGCACCAAAATGAAAGTTGAACAGCTCGCATCGACTCTAGCCATTTCTGCTGTAGCAATAGCACTTCCAGTGATAGACAGACCAGGGCAGCCATAACCCTGAAGTTGAGCTAATTAACACCAAACATCTCCAAATTTGAACTCATTCCCAATACAATAAAGGTCCACAGAGACCCAAAAACTTACCCTGATCGTCCCACCAGCTATGCCCAGTGCACCAAGGCTTGGAATAACGTGAAATGGAAACTTTGCCTTTTCCCAATACTGCAAAAAAGAACAAGTCAAATGACATTCCTTGCTGGCCGCAAAATATTCACTGCAACTGCAATCATCGTCCGTTACCGTCATTTATTGTTACTCCTAACGGCAACCTTACTATCCTATACAAGGCATTACCGTGTGGTCTGTGGCATTTATTGTTACTCCTAATAGCAACATTATCCTATACAAGGCTTTACCTTTTGTTCACATATACGGTTATTTTAAAATCAAATTAACAAATATCAAAATTTTGAAAAACCTTATATATGTACAGAATCATCTATAGTTTATCTGCACCAAATTAACAAGTAATCAAAACAGTGACTATTGGTTTAAAAATTTAATCAATTGGACCGATTCAATTATAAAAACTTTAAATCGCCCAATTTTTTAATTCAGTTTTTAACTTTTTAATTTGATTTATTTTAATAACTCTTGTTGTTAACCATAAATCAATTTTTATTAATTAATAATTTCTTATAAACTAAAATAAATTAATTAATTTTTATTTAACAATTTTTCAATTAAAACTTAAATTCTTTGATAGGCAAATCAATTTCTTTCAATCATATTTTAACTTTTTTATTTTATTCAATATTTAGTCAATTTATGACAATTTAATACCTTTCAAGCCTTAAAGTTTAAATTTTAGTCCAATTTTTAAACCAATGAAAAAAAAACAGTGCTATATAGATTTTACTTAATTCTATATTATTAGTTAGAAGCACAAAAGTATCAATCAAATGTCAAAATTTTCAATTATTTTGCAATCATCGACCTACCGTTATTTTTTCTAATTATTTGATTTTTATCAAAAAATTAATTTGTTAAAATTTTCGTCCTATATTTGCACCAAATTGAAACTTCTAAATTGATACTTCATATTTTCAGTTAGTATTGTAATATTAACCAAATTTCTAATTTAAAATATGGTTTACTAAAAAACGTACCTCAGCCATTATAGGAGCTACTTCCTTTTCCATAACGCTTCTCACCTTCCATCTGAGAGCTTGCTCTTCAGGACTCAATAGATCATCAAACTGAAAATAGTCCGAAACTGTAATCCGAGAATAACAAGTTCAATCACCTAAATGACTTCCTCGTTGAAAATAAGAACCATAAATGATCGAACGCAGTACGTTAACAACAGCTTAAACAGAAGCTTTTACCGCAGGGAGGAAAAGAGGACGCAGGAGTAGCTTGAGGAAAGGCGACGGAAACATCCAACGGTGGTGAGTCAAAATAAGAGGTCCTCGCTCTTCCCGCGTTATCATCTCCTAAAACCGCCGTCAAAAAGCAAGAACCACCGTCGATTACTACCGTAGAAAATAGAATTGAAATCAGATAACAATGATGGAGAGGTAGAGAAACGCACCTTCTTGGATTGCAGATGTTGCTTTGACGGTCATGATTTAGAGTTGAGTAGAAGAGAAGAGAAATGGATCGTACGATCGGATCTTGAATAAAGATGAGAAAGTTGGGAATTTGAGAGTTTCGAGACTGTTGATGAGAAGACGCCGGTTCATGCTTGGGTTCGCGTGCGTGCTCGTTTTATTCGAGGCAATGGTTTGGTCAGCGGCTGGATCTCAAATCAATGAGATAGAATTTTAAATTGAGATCAAAGTTTTTTTATTTAAAATTCAAAAATTTTAAGTATAATAACGTTTTTAAAATTTTAAAATTAAAATAATTGAATTTGATCCCACTATAGTCGAGTTATTGGCCGCCCAAATTTGATCAGGCTTAACTTTGTAGGACAAAAAATAAATTATTTAATAAAAAATTTAACTAATTTTATCTGTTTAATTATAAAAATTTTAAATCAGTTATTTTTAATTTAGTTTTTTAACTTTTGGTTTTATTTACTTTAATAATTATTGTTATTAAAATTTTATTAGATTACTAATTAATAAGACAAATTTTGTAAATTAATAATTCCTTATAAAATAAAATTAAATAATTAATTTTTATTTAATATTTTCTTTTGAATTATATTCCAAAATTTTTAATATGTTTCCATGAATTATTTAATTTTATTCAATTTTAATCGATTTTATGACGATATAATATTGGTTTAATCTTTTAAACCTTAAACTTCTTATTTTACTTATTAATCTTCTTATCCAATCTTTAAAATATTATTGATAAATTAACAAGTGAATTTTAAAAAAATTAGAACATTCAATTGTGAATTTGATTTAATGAAGATCATCTCTTATATGATATGATTTGAGTTAAATTCGATTAATAAAGTTTTAATTAAACGTGCTTTACATTAAATTTTATTTTAAAAAACTCAACTAGGAATGACAAAAGAGCCCGACCCTATACTCGGTTTTGTAAACTTGACCTTTTTAAGTAAAATGACATCATTTTGTATTTCTAATTAATAAAATTTTTGCTAGCTTAACTTGCTTTCTTGAGCCTGGTTAACATTAGGCTAGACTCAGAGGCTCAGTTTGGTTTGACTTATCATCATTCCTAAACTCAACTCAATTTAATTTAATTAATTAGAATAAAAGATATATTTTATTAAAATAATATTATTTTAGTCATAGTTTAATCGAGTTTTTAATTGTTTGAACTTACAATTTAAATTCATTTTACCAAAAAAATTATCACGTGGACATTGATAATTTGACTTAACTCATATGATTATTATCCCTGTTTCAATATCTTAACATTAGAAAAAAAAAGCGTGTGTAAGTGTAATAAAACTCTCTTATGTTTGAAAGTTTTTAAAGAATGATAACCTTTACCCTTTAAATTTATATATATTAACAATTTTATAATTTTAAAATTTTATAGTGAAAATGAACATTCTTAATTATATACAAGCTTATTTGAAATAATTATGATATTATTAAATAATTAAAATTTTACTCAAACGACTACGTTTTAATTAATAAAATGTAGCCTTCAAGTTGGATTTTAAAATTGATCCAAAGTTTGAAATTTTAAAAATAAAAAATCTCGAATTTAATATTAAAATTCAGTCAATTTAATATGAGTTTATTGATTTCGGAGTGAACTAAGCCAAATTCGGTAGATTTTGTCAAGACTAATATAAAGAAAATCAATCTAAAGTGTAAATGAGTTTCATTAAACTATTATTAATCTAAAACTTTACGAAATAAATTATGAAAAATTTTTATTTTATAAAATTGTAAAAAATTTTAAATTTATTATCAAATACATTATGAGAGTTCGTATCGATTATTGATATTAATATATTAATTTGATTTGGGAATTTTTTAATTAAATTATTCATTTAATGAGTATTCCCAATATTATGACAATTCCACTTGTAAATTTGCAATATCATATGTTCTTGTCTAATTATTCATTGAAGAGCAGACATTTTTGCTATAAATAAGTCAGGACGTTGTGGAGGTTGACTTCTTACTAATTAAAGTTGGGTCTAATATAGATTTGCGGAGTTTAATGTGGGTTTAATAAGGACGCCGTGGCTTTTAATTTAGACTTAAAAGCATTATCTTCACATACATCATTTCATAGTTCAGACCTTTTTAGCTTATCTTCATCAAAAGCTTTTCTTCCTTAATGGCGGACAGGGAAGTTGACAGACCTGCAACCATGTCATCCAGGTTACTGCGTGTAGTTGACACCATCAGGACAGGTAGAACTTTATCTTCTTTATCTCAGTATGTGGTTTTGTTCGCAGATCTCTGGTTCGAGAAAGAAAGTATGATGATCGATTGTATATTTCATTATAGTTCTGTGATTTGGAGTAACATTTCCTATTTGATTCGGATTATATTGCAGAGAAGAGGGCAGAAAGGGAAAAATCTGCAGGGTCTGGTTCTTCTGCTAAGGAAATTATAGCCAAGTACAGAAAACCTGAGGTAAAATTTCTTTTGTTAGTTTTAGTTATCATTTAATCTTTAGTGTCTGATCGGTTCAGTTTTTGGAAGATGAATAAATACTTTTTTCTACTGCAACTGTTTTCAAAAAAATTGAGTTTTTGACTATAAAATCTAAAAGTACTTTTTTTTCGTATAAATGACTTTTTTGAAAGCTAATATATAACTTTTAAAAAAACTCAAATTTGAAACTTTTCAAAAAAGTACTTTTTTCAGATAATTTTTTTAGATCAATTAATAAGTTTATTTTTAGTTTCATTTATTTTTATATTTTATACATAATTTTCACAATACCCACAAACACATCTTTACATTTTTTTTAGATTTATATAATATTATTTGACTTTTTATATATTTTAATATTTATTTTAATATTAATTTTACTTATATTATAATCCATATAAAAGATTTAGTTAGATATATTTTTATTTATGTTTTATATGATTTAAAATTATATAATA
>JANIJH010000005.1:741887-768111 GCA_024520975.1 Erythroxylum areolatum | reverse complement strand
TATTATTTCATATTAATTGTCATTATTATTTATTATTAAAATTTTTGAAAGCATAGTTGACATTATACAGTACAACTATATAATATACCAATATAGACTATTTTGTAATTTTAAAAAAATTTTGGGACTATTTCATAAATTTAAAAATTTTCTCGAAGCGGTACCCGGTATTAACCAATACCAGTACAGTTCCGGTCCAGAGCTCAATTCGATACCGAGGCCGGTACGATATTCATAACATTGGTCTATTATGTGAAGTTCTTTTAAAATAGCTTATTTTTAAATAACAGTTAAACAGTCAACTGACTTTTTAGAAAAATTCTACTGATACAAACTTATCCAAACAAACATTTAGACCTAAATGATAAGTTGTTCGGTTTATATTTGGCTTCAGGATGCTACTTCAGCTGCTGCTCTTGCAAGAAACAAGCTTGTGGAGAGGCAGGACAAACTGGAGGTAGGATTATTGACTCCCAAAGACCAATTCCTTCTTATTCTTTTGTTTTCTCTCATATAACTGCATCGGATATGGCCGGATTCAACCGAGTTTCAAGGCAAGCTAGAGTTACATTGCCAGATTCAATCAAACTCAAGTTCGAATGAAAAGACAACAAATTTTGAACTTGAAGATCCAGCAGCCCTATCAAGTTTTGAACCAAACTCTAGCCTATAGAAAATTTTGGATCCGACTTGACCCGTTGCCATAGACTAGGCAAACAATAGGCTAATCATCTCTTCCCAATCCATAGTTTATGTTATTTTCTAGGATAACTGATAGCTCCTCCAAATTTAAGGGTAAACCAGAGCAGCCTCTAAACATATTTTTGCTGATAATTGCAACAGAAACTTAGCAAGAACTCCGAGGAGCTGGAAGGTAGGTCAAAAGACTATGCATCCCTGGCAACAAAGCTTGCCGAGAAAATGGAGAAACGAAAATGGTGGCAACTATAGAAAGTAAAAACAGATCCTCTTTTTGCAGATTGTAGTTTTGACTATGCATGGAAGATGCAAATAACATTGGATATATCAGATTATACTGTTCTGTCAATATGTTGCTATAGAAATATTCTCTGTGAAATATTAGAAAGGAAAAAGCTAGTAGTCAGCCTTTTAAATCTTGTTGCAAGAGCATCTCAAAACCAGAGTACTGCACACTAAGACCTTGGTTCACCATTTAATGTCTTTTAGGCTACGAATAACATCAAAAGACACTTTTCAGAGAAAATGAGAGCAAAAAGAATTGCAAGATCAAGCAGAACAGCATTCTTCCATCTGAAAATGATTGAGATAAAGAGATTCTCCCATTATCTGATGCTTTCCTTTTTGTCACTTAAGACCATTAAAGATTTAGCTAATAACCAACAATTTGAATCAGGTTGGCTGGGCTTAAAACACATCTAGAAGAGAATATCTGAAGTTGAGGTTATGTCATGGCTAAAACATAAAAGAACTACTAGATAACCAGAGAAAAAATAGCCAAAGTTATGGAACATTATAAGATGTTCATCTCCAACAACACTGAATCTGCTTACTGTTGTTAAACAAGCTGTGTTTTATAATGAACTTGAACTTTATAAGTTATAAGCACCATTGCCATTGGCAACAACAGTATTTGTGAGCTTTTTGCTAACAAGATCCCTCAACTCAATTTCACCTGGAAACCTGTGCTCCATTAACTTGGAGAAGACCTGTAGTATCCAATAACAAGTCAATCAGTAAAAAACAAGGTCACTGCAAATATGAAGTGCATTGCAATATGTATCACCATAATACACACGAGAGTCCAAACTTTTTCCTCATATGGCCGAGAATTGTAGTTGCTAGTGAACCAATATGCAAAAGACATTTTCTGCATCTAAAAATACATTATGAGGCATCAAGAAGTAAAAGGACATTACCAATTTGCCATTGCAATACACTTCAAAAGCACCAGAACTCTGAAGGAACGACTGGATGAAGTTTCCGAAAAGCCAAGTGCTTGCAATGCTTCCGAATCTATTTGCACGCAAAGAATAGTACCAAGGAGGTGGAGTCGCAAAACCCAACCTTGGAAAAATCTGTTCCCCAGCCATTATTATCCCAATGACTCCAAATTGAACAACTGGCACAACTTTACTCAGTAAGCGCTTTGGAAGAGGAGGAGGATAATTTGCCAAGATAACTTCAATCCCAGGGAATTCATGTTCCAGCATGTTTTTCATGTTTATTGCAGTTCCTCTGCCAAAAGCAATAAAACTTACATGTGAACATCAGAACCTGTAAACATAAACATACCTTCTCCCTATATTATTCTCAGACCAAAATGGAGCTAGATAAGGTCTACCTCCAACAGAATTCTAAGAAAATGAAAATCCTAAAAGAACTCTCAATGCTTCAAATAATGAAAGATGTTGCAAAACATGAAGCTTGATTTAAAATTCTTCCTCTATAAGGTTACACTCAGGACCCAACTCCAATTTCAACAAAAACGGAATAATCCCAATTTCAAACCGCACAGATTAGGGTTTGGTTCAACACGCTCAATGATTTCATCTCGAACTCCGTAAGCAACTACAAACCCACCAAATCAAGACCAAATTAAACAACCATCACATGAGAATCTAGCTTAGAAAACAGGACCTGTAAGAACAAGAAGCGCAAAAGTTGATATTAATAGTGCTGCCATAGCCAACACTGTCCATCTCTCCAATTACGCTCTGTTTCTGCAATCAGTAAACAATTTAAGTCGCCAAAAACATACACTCTAAACACACACACGCAAAACAATACTATAAAACCAAAAATCAAGAGACCTGAGCTGGAAACTGAAGCGGCTGTTGTTGCTGGTGCTGTTTTGGCGGGGGATGATGGTGGTGGTGGTGGTGGTGTGCGGCCGGAGAAGGCTTCGGCGGCGGCGGAGACATCGTGAAGAGACTTATGATGTCGGAAAAGAACAGGAAGACTGGTAGTCCGACCAAGAGAAGCTGCGATCGATCCATTTTGCGAGACGGAGAGAGCGGCGACGGTGCGGTTGCTTTGTCAGTTAATGTTAGTTTATTTGATGGCATTTGGAAGTTGGAATTAGGCATGATATAATCATGGGCCGAATCCAATTCTTACATTTTTTCTAGGCCTGAATTTAATATGAAACCTAAAGTTAATTAAATTAAAATTAAAATTTAAACAATAATATTTTATCAACCAATTAAAATTGTTTTAATAAGTTAATATACATTTATTTAAATTAGTTCGAGTCAATTTGAATTTAGCGAACAAAATAAAGTTGAATTGAACCAAAGTTATCATATCTAATAATGATTTCTATTAATGTTTTCAAAGATTTAATTGATATTAAATAGATATAAAATTAGATGAAGATTTAATAAAATTAAAGAATTTAGAAAATAATTAAAAATAATATCCTTACCTATCAAAAATGAAAATGTTAAAATAAATATTAATCGTTTTATTTTGATTTATAAAAACTGATTAGTTTACTAAAATTAACATATTAATTAATAAACTGGTAAGTTTTTAATAACAAATACTATTAAACTAAATTAAATTGAAGAGTAAAAACCCAAAGCGATAAGTTAACCGATTTATTGTCACTATTAAATCAACTGAAGCACCCTCTTATAGAAGCATGGAAAAATAGGAGAACGTCGTCTACAAATAAAAGGTGAGGAACAGGAAGGACCATTACGTGAAACCTTGATAAGTTTCCAAAGCTTGGAGTTAAAACTTCAGTGGATTTAATATTGATGTAGCACATTTTTTTTATTTTAATTATATATCTTTTACTTTATTAAGTATATGTAGTGTAACGAACAATTAATTTTAACTAACTTTTAGATTAATTCAACTTAATTATAATTTAACTTTATTAATGTAACTAGTAAAATACACTCACTTTACTTAAATTAAATTTATTATTTATTTAAATTTAAATTTAAAAAAAAGATTAATATCATTTAAAGTGATTTTGGTCAAGTTTCAAACCGACATTTGACCGAATCCGACTCAAAACACATGATCAAATGGACCCACAAATATTCCCATTAATGTTCAATTCAACCTTTTGGCTTAGAAAGTTCCTAATGAATGTAGTGTAATGGTTAGAATTTACTATTTTGGTTAATCAAGAGACAAAGATTTTTAAGTTAGATGGTGACTCTTCGTGAGCGGTGACCCAAATTAAGCGCCAAATGAATGAACATTTTTTAGTGACAAGTATCTGTGGATTAATCTATCGAGTTTGAGAGATGCAAGTTCAACATGTACGTCAATAAAGAAATTAATGTACAGACAACCTGGCCTTAATCGTAGCCGTCACCAATTCAGGACTGCATATCTTCCAAGAACCTCCGACGATAATAACAAAGCTCCTTCACCGAGATAAACAGAGAGCGATCTATCGCATAACCATGCGCTAATTAGCTAGTTTTGGCTTTTGATTTTCTTCCGTTGTATAACAAAAAAAAAAAATTGAATGAACATTCATGAATGAGTTGTTAATGAACACATAAGTAACTTTTTAACTTCTCTAAATTGGAACCATCCGTCTCTATAAATTCTACTTCACACGAAACAAAACCTTGAACTCAGCTCCTAATAGTCTCTCTTCATCTATTTCGTTCTTGGGTTTAAGCTATTTTCTCTCTTTTTCTATATATATCAAAACTCGAACGATATATGTTCTTCTTCCTTTTCAATTTGGCTTGTTTGAATTGTAAGTGTTGCTTCTCAAGGTGAACTTTTCCATTTGTCTGGTTGGATTTGTTCCGAGCCAGAAGCAGAAATTGAACGTTGGCCAGTTTTAAACAAGGCCAAACGTATATTTTAAATTCAAACATCTTTATCCAATCTTTGCCCCTCTTTCCCTCTCTCATAGCAAATCTTGCTATCTGTCTCTGGTTTTGCGTGGTAGTGCTTTGGAGTTCGTAGAAGAAAGAAGACTTACGCTATATTTAGTTTCTGCTACTCTTGATCTCTGGTTCTTTTTCTTTTCTGGGTTCGAGGACTCACGGAGCACCGACACGTGTAACTTCCTCCTGGAGAAGCTACAGATTCTCTCAATGGAATGTTTTGATTCTGCATTTCCGTTGCTGAACTGCGTATGTGCTATTTTCCTTGTTTGGCAGGAAAATCTGGAGAAAGTTTCTTGCTTGGCTTCACAGAAAACTTTGTTTGCTAAGAGTTAAATGTCACAATTACAGAGAGCCTTTGAGTTGATGCCTTTTGTTAGCGACATCGCTAGCACTTTTAATGCTTAAATGCTTAGGGGATTTCGTCGTTTCCTTTGCTCAAAAAATTTTGATGGACTGCAAATCACGCCAATCAAGTACTTTATACTAGACAAAGCTTAGATGACAAATTTGATCGAGAGAACGTAAATACAAGATTTTTTGACCTCATGCTTCCACTCAACTAATTCGACCACCCCTAGATTTGTTCTTAATATTTTTAATTTAATTCAAAAATTTTGTAAATTAGATTTGAAATTTTTTGTTATAAATTTTATTTTACCTAAATTTTCAAAAGTTTTTCTAATTTTATGTTTTTTTCAATTTGTTTTGTTTGAATTTTAATTATTGCTTCTCATGGTGAACTTTTCCATTAACTAGGTGGATTTGTTCAAAGCCTGAAGCATAAATTGAATATTAACCAGTTTGAATGTTAGATGAATTATTGAGAAAATAAATATTTACTCTTAGTATGTTTCTCGTATTGTTATTTGTACTGGTACATTATCGATTAAAAGTGTATTTTGTGTGATATTATTATTATTATATTTTTAAAATAAAAAGTAGATTTTATTATCACGTAATTATTTTTCCAAATTAACTAGACTCAGTTTCATAGATTTTTTAATATAGATCATGTTTGTCAAGTGACAATAAAACTTACTTTTTATAACGAGTCTTATTTAGTATGTGACAGTAAAATTCACTCTTTAGTTAAAAATAAAAATTATTGTTACGTTAGTATTCACGTAACATTTAATTTACAAATGTTTTGTTATGTTTTCTATCTATTTAAGCTTTGTTTTGATCATTTTAAATATATTAAAGATCTATTTGAATGCTTTAAAATCTTATGATATGTGACTTAAAATTTTTCTTTTACAATTTATAGTTTAAATATGATATTTTACTTAAAAGAATACGTTTTCACTTAAAATATTTAAACTTTAATGTGGTTAGATTAAACAACTTGAGCCCAGGTTTAGCTTAAAGTTCAAAAGATTAACTTGAAATTTAGTCAATTCGGTCGGACTAAAATATTATCCCTGATAGGTTAAAAGTATTTGTTTTAACCATTGAATAAACAATTCAATTAATGTTTTATCGGTGAACAAAACAATTCAATCAAGTCATGACAGGTCTTGTTTGGTTACCAACCAATCAGCAGTGATTTTAACTGTTTGACTCTTCAAACAGCTGATAACTGAAAATAAAAACGCTACTATATATCAGCATCTTCATCCAACAGCTAAAATTATATGTATCAAAACCCAATTGTACCCTTTCCTGCTAGTTTGTGTGTGTATTTTTTCTTCTTATATTCTCCTATTGCTCTTTGTTCTTTGACGAGGCGTGCGTTTCTGCTACTATACCACTTGTGGTTTGGAAAATATGCTTCAATGTCATGAATCTCAAGTTAGAAATATGATATTAGGCTTGTTAATGAGTAGAATAGGGTTTGATGTCCAATTCCGTAACAAATAGCTATTAAAATTACATCATTTTAGAATGAGCTTAATTTTAAAATAATATCATTTTTAATTTTATATCTTAAAATAAAATCTTTGCTCTTGAAAATAGAAAGAATTGTATAAATTTCTTATAAATGATGAAACAGTACAGATGAACATAACTTCTCTAAAATATAAATTCCTAAAATCTAAATACTTATAAGAATATTCAACGAAATATTAAGATATATAATATTTATACCTTTATAAGTTTTTTTAAATCGTGTCCTCATAAGTTATTTTACACACAAACAGCTAATACTAAACAGCTAATTTTACTAAACATCTCTAACAAACAATTAATGTAATCCGCTGGTTAAAATAGTTGATAGAATCAGCTACCAACTAACAGCTAATGCAATCAACTGATTGTCAATAAAATTATAGATTAGATCATAAAATTCAAAAATGATTTCAAATTTATCCCAAAATCCAAATTCATGTTTTGAAATTTAAAACCTTTTTAAATCTTTAGAAAAATTAATATCTATTCGTTTTTTCTTTTTTTGAATACAAAAGGCTAAAACTAAATTAACTCAAAGCTCTAGCAAAAAGCATACCTTGCGCATCGCGATATATTAGCTCTTGGACGCCGAAAGGTGGCTCCTGGAGGACCTGCAAGCCTGGGCGCAAAACACTGGCAAACGCCACCAAACGATCGGCACACTGGTTGCCTTCGCAGACAACATGCTGCAGTCGAACCTCCCACTGCGGCTAGAGAAGCTCCCTGATACCTGTCACCAAAAAAGTAAGCTCAGTAAGCACATGATGAGGGTCGGAGAGCAGTGTGATGACCTCGGTGGAGTCCACCTCGACAACCACCCGGCGATATCCCAGATTCCAAACCAGAGTAAGGCCCGTATACACGACCCAGAGCTCGGCTAGTAAAGGCGAGCCTTGCCCTAGACGTTGCCGGAAGCCCCCACACCAGTTGCCGTGATAATCACGAATTAACCTTCTGGTAGAAGCCGCAGAGGTGCCTAGTTTAACAGCGTCGTCCGTATTGACTTTCACCCAGCCCTCCGACGGTTTGGTCCAGCCCACTCAGGTGCCCACCGACACGCCTAGAGCAGGGAAAACACTCTGTTCCATCATCCTAGCCCGCTCGATCTAGTTAACATAGGCGAGAGCGATCCGGGACCCCTCTGCGGGCCAAACAAAGCCGATCTCAAAAAAGCATTTGTTACGCCACTGCCAAAAAAATCAACAGGCTACGCCAAAAATAGTGGCCCACGTAACGGGAAGAACCGAAACAACCTTCGTGAGGTTAAACTGTAACCACATTAGAAGAGTGCAAACTATTATGCTTTCTTTGCATACAGTCCTTTTCCACTAGAGGGTGGCTTTTAGGCATGCAGAGGAAGTGAATGTAAAATAAGGCAAACTTTTGACTATACCGACGAAAATTCTCCATCGCACCTATCAACAAAGACTACATTGAAATGTCACTCAATACAATACTACGCAAGTTGTACTCGTATCCTTTTGGTTGTCAAATTCTAAGTTGCCAACCACTCTCGTCGCCCCAACTTTTAGGAAAAAATCATGCTGTTTCAACGACAGAGACATGCATAGGAAGAACATTAGCTTACGAAATGAAACTATAATGGCTCGTTATCTCTTTGTCAAAACCGAGGTAGGTAAACCAACAACAAGTGAGGTACAACTCAAAATTCGTGGTGTTTTATTTCAACTTGATCATTATTAGAAATGATATTTGTGTTCGGATTCGTCCCATTCGATAAAAAATCAAGAAGTTCGGTTTAAGTTAACTAAAATTTAGACTAGGTTTGAACTTTTTTTTTTACTTTTGAGTTTAAAATTAGATTATTCATATTAACTTTCTTAAAAAATTAAGTATATTAAATATAAACGATATTATTTTTAAATTTAAATTTTAAAAAATAATAAAAATAACTTGAATCTAATAGGCCTTCGGATTGTCCAAACTAATCGACCTTAAATTCAAGCTACAAGCTTCAAATCGTAGTTTTGATTATTTCTATTTAAATGTTGTCTGGTCTATATAAATAACACAACACTTTCATATATGCATTATGCTTAGTAATGAATTTTTTTAATCTGGATTAAATAGGGTTGGTTTATGTTTTAAAGAATTGTATTTACTTAGTTTTAATTGTATTGACTAATTAAAAAAAGTTATCTTATTCAATAATTAAATTTTAATTAAATAACATAACTTTATTTTATTATCGATCATATTTCAATTTAAATTAAATTAAAATTTTGATTCGAGCTCGAGTCACAAATAATTCAAACTTAGCTTAGCTCATTATTGTTGACAATTCAAACATGACTTTATTTATTGTAACGTTAATTATATTAAATACAAACGATATTGTTTTTAAATTTAAATTTTAAAAAATAATCAACATAACTTATATCTAATATTTCTTTGGATCATCCAAATTAATCGAGCTTAAATTCAAGCTACGAGCTTCAAATTGGAGTTTTGATTATTTCTATTTAAATATTGTTTCCTGGAGTATTCGTCTATATAAATAACACAACACTTTCACATATGCATCATGCTTAGTGATGAATTTTTTTAATTCGGATTGAATCGGGTTGGTTTGAGTTTTAGAGAATTGTATTTGCTTAGTTTTAATTGTATTGATTAATTAAAAATAGTTATCTTATTCAAAACTTAAATTTTAATTAAATAACATAACTTTATTTTATTATCGATCGAATTTTAATTTAAATTAAATTAAAATTTTGATTCAACTTCAGACTCGCAAATGATTCAACCTTAGCTTAGCTCATTATTATAGACAATTCAAACTTGACTTAATCTAAGATTTCAAGCACTTTATGTCAACTAAAAGAGACCTTATATCACCTAACCACCTCTTGAATTTAACTTTTATTTCATTTTTTGAATCTTACAAATTAGGGTATATTAAATTCAATGTTTTAATAACTGAACCAGAAGTTAAATCAACAAGATAAAAAGTTTAAGGTTTTAAAAGTTTAATCGATATTAGATCGCCAAAAAATCATTTAAAGATTGTATAGAATTAAATAATTTGAAATATGATAGAAAGAGATTGTCTTTACTTATCGAAAAATTTAAAGTGTAATTAAAATAATAGATTATTAAATAAAAATTAATTGATTCATTTAGTTTATAAGAACTTATTAATTTATTAAAGTTAACTGAACAATTAATAAATCGATCAATTTTTAACATCAAAAGTTATAAAAATAAATCGAACCAAAAATTTGAAAATCAAATCAAAAAATTAGAAGATTCAAAATTTTTACAATTTAATAAACTGAATCGTTGATTTTTTAATTATTTTCAAAATAATTTGGAAAAAATTTGCAAGATAAACTACTTGAAAAGCCTAATTGAGGTCTTGACCTATATCTAATAATTCCTTCATTTTTTATTTTCTATGACTAAAAAGGACTGAGATTCTAGAATATTTCTGCTATTCTAATTTTTCAAAGCTTCCTTTAATAACGAAAGGAAAATGTTTGACGTAAAACCCCCCATTAAGAACTGATTAAAAGTAAACCGAGCTTTGACTTCGATTCCTGTAACGATCAACGAACCAATAACTTATTGTACTTGGCTCCGTAGTTTAAGGATCTCTCAAACGAATCAGCGTATAAAATGCCGCCACGTAAGATATCCATGGGGCCAATGGTACCGCGTCTTGTACCTAAAGGGAAGTAATAACATGACTTACCTACTGAAAGCGACGGAGGAGGTAAATCCCCTGTACTCGCTTCGACTTTCTGGAACGAGATACTCTGTCCTTGTATCTAATTCCTACCGTTGGTTACGAATTTTCAACAAGGGACTAATCAAGAGGGATAGAGGATCTGATCCTTGACTTTTTATCGTAGTCGGCTCCTGCCGGTCCAAAGAGTTGATTAGGGACATGATGACATTGGCCTCCATAATTATTTTAAAATTTTATATTACGTTTTAAATTATAAATAATATGAACAAAATATTTTAAATATTAATAATTATATATTTAATAGTGATTGTAATATATTTTTAAAATTTTCATCAAATTTAATTCTAATTCAATTATAAATAATATTAAATTATAAATAATTCGAACACAATTATTATAAGAATTAATAATTAGATATGTAATAATTATAATTATGATTATAATATATAATTTAACATTTTTAACATTAAATTCAGTTTAACCTCGACTGAAATTCAAAATAATTTGTTATAATTAATTGAAATTTAAAAAATTATTAAATTTGCATCTAATTAAATTTAAATTTTAGCTATGAGTGAATCAAATCCAAATTAATTTATTATTCCTACTTATAATGATACATTAGTGTCATCGCTAGATGGTGTTATATCGTGACCTTAGGTGATGTTTTATGTTAAACTTTCTCTTTTTCGACGATGAATAAGACCACGTTCATGAGTTTATTATCCTAGGTATTTTTAGATATATTACTCAAAAAAATCGACACAATACGTTTAGTCGATTGAAATTGAGAAATTTCTATCCCTATTGTTACAAACATACGATTCATGGGGAAATCGTCAAAACGAACCCTTTCATTCCGAAGTCACATTAGTGTTATCGCTAGATGGTGTTATATCGTGACCTTAGGTGATGTTTTATGTTAAACTTTCTCTTTCTCGACGATGAAATAAGACCACGCTCGTGAGTTTATTATCCTAAGTATTTCTAGATATATTACCCAAAAAATCGACACAATATGCCTAGTCGATTGAAATTGAGAAAATTTTATCCCTATTATTACAAACATATAATTCATGAGGAAATCGTTAAAGCGAACTCTTTCGTTCCAAATTCACATTAGTGTTACCGCTAGATGGTGTTATATCATGAGCTTAGGTGATGTTTTATGTTAAACTTTTTCTTTATTTTATTTTTAATTTTTGGGTTGAACTTTCTTGCATCTTGCGTATTCAAAACAGATAAAGCTTGAATTATGCGTGTTGACAATGGATGGCCTAAGACAAAATCTATGGAACAGTAGCAATAAAAGTCTCTTCCCAACACCTCTAATCTTGGTGCCAACCCATTGGCAGCAATTGGTGCCAACCCATCCGTAGCAATCAATGTAGAGTTTCAACGTGGATTTGTAGGGCCACCGCCCCACATATATACCATTCAGTGATTCACAACCTATTTATGAGAGGATACCCCGTAACAAGCCACTAGGTTATTGCTTGCTATGAGTGCAATTATGCAAATAGTTCCTACAATTATACATACCAACAAGGACAAAAGCTAAGGACCAAATGGATATAATCCGTTTTGTGAGAAAGATCCAAATGAATCGTGGCAAAAGAGTACAATAAATAGTAAGAGCAACCCAAATGGACAAAAGGATATGATTTGATGAGTATATGATGCCACCAAGCAATATAGAGATATAGTGATTAAGGGTATTCATTTTGGCTTCTTATTTTTATATAATGAATCTTTTAAGTAACGGAAAAAATCAATCCTGATTATAATTCAATTCGATTGGACTTGTTACGGGTCAAAATTTAAGTCAAAATAAGATTATTTGAAATCAAAATACTCTCTTACACTAAAGTTCATTGATTTTTGTACATTTTTATATAGTTATTAACAATTAGGACTACTATAAGTTATACAACACCTAAAGGACATTAAGTCATAATTATGCTTATTTATTTAATTAAAAAACAATAAATTTTGATTTCTTATTAATTATTAGAGTATGTTTGACATTACGAATCCGGCAAAAATTAAGATTGTGACCGAACCCAAAATATGATGTAATGTAAGATTAGATGGAGTCCACCATTATTTGTAGGGACTCATGAACACTCAATAAGGAACACATATGCTTAATTGAAACACTTTACCATAAAATATGATTATTAAAACTTTTTTATAGAATAGTTATCATTTTTAAATAAACAAATTATTATTATTTTTTAAATCATATATTTTAATTATTTATACCGATCCATCACATAATCATACAAGATCAGACCATTTTTTCTTAGGATTCCAGACAAAGTCAAACTTTTATGCCGGAAGGGAAATCATCGACACCGATTTCTTCCAAGTTTCGAGGGACTGTAGGATTTCAAGGCACAAACCACAACACACGCGTTTGTTTGAAATATGTAAATCATAAAAACAAATCCAGCCTGAAACACGGCTTTGTTCATGTTTAATTTGTACTTAGCTGTCTCTCAATTTTCATTAAGACTTGGTATCCATCCAGACCACAACGTAGGACTAGATCGAACTTTCTGCATGTTGTGTCCTGACTGCCTCTCAGAAGTTAAACATAAAGGAAGCAAATGGTGATTACTTCATTTTATATGAAGATTAGAACTAATTCTCTCTCGACATGCAATAACAAGAAGTTACCTTCGATTAGATACGACATTAGATAACTCTGTGCGAAAGCGTGAAACGACAAAAGCTACGATGTAAAACCAATTAATTATGTTTGATTCGACTAGACATTGATTAAAAGTATAAAGTATGATTAAAAGGCAATCATGGATATATAGAGAGTTTTGAACTTTATGATCAATAGATGACGACATTAAAAAGAAAAGATATACAAATAAAACGATAGCCAATGAAATGTTCAATAAAAGAATGTTTTTTTTTCTCTTTTCAATACAATAAAAAGAATAATTAAGCTACATGCATTACTTTACGCCAAGTAAAGAGCTTTGCAGTCTACTAACAACATGGTCTCTATGCACTTACCTTAGACTGGAATCTGCATTAGTTGATCACAATCAAGAAGACTTCATATAAGATATTGGCTTCAAACCTAAGCAAATTAACATCAATAATACAGCCTACTTAAAGAGATCGATTGGGCAAATAATCATAAAATTCAGGAAAGATAATTGTGTAGTTCTAAACAAAAGAAAATATATCAATAATCTCGGATTAGGATCGACCTAAACCGACCCGTTATTCTTACAATTCAGCATATCCACTATCAAATCTGTACTAACAAGTTTATGATCATTTTTAATTAAGCATCACATGTGAGGCTATTAATACATTACCTTCACGATTTTACTAAACTTGTGGATTTAGCTGTCTCTGGCAGGTGAAAGGAACTGAAACCAACAAAGGGAATAGTCAAAACTTTACTGGTATGTTCTTTTCAGCTATGGCTGGCAGAACAATTTCAGTAAGTGAAATAAGTCGGCCACGTTATTTTGACTTGCACAAGCACTAGCAGAAACTGATGCATCAAGATTGAAATCAGAAGCTGTCTTGTAAACATCACAAGGAATAAACAACTAGAACAAGAAGAAAATGTGGGCATTGAATATTTTCAAAGTTTGTTTCTTCAAATTAAAGATGTTATAGACTAAATATATTGGTATAAATTTCAAGCGAAAGTTGCAAAACTCTACTTGAAGTTGAGAGGCATTAAGAAGTTTGGATCATTATGACAATACCACTTAGTACAGCACGATGAAGGTTAGTACAGCACGATGAAGGATTGTGGAATGTGGATTCCATTCTGTATGATCCCCACTATAATAGCTAAATAATGAACCTTTCCTTCTTCGTGGTTTTTGCTTTACAATTGGTCTTCAAGCAATGATAAAAGAATTTAATGAATAGGATCATAAGACCAGTGATTGAAAAACCAACACACAAAAAAAGAAAAATTCTTGGAATTGAATGTCCTATAACATTCAACATTGAAACAAGTCGAATTCATCTCTTCTTCGATTCAATACACTTCTATTTAAATTTAGCAATTCAATAAGATCCACATGCAAATTGGTTGATATCTATATGAAAGTTTAGAAAAAGTGATCGATACTTCGATTAATATGAATGTTCTTTAAAAAAATATCATTATGGAAGTGTCAGAGACCTCAATTGGCAAAAGATGGAAAGCATATTCAAAGATTGAGAGTTTTCAGTGACAATACCTTTCTAACAAAGCTGAAGCTACAGCTATGGCTAAACTCTTCTCTCCTACGTGAAACAAACAAAAGACATAACTAATAAAGAAACCTGACAAACGTTGGTGGCTAAATCTCGTCTCTTCTTAGCTTGTTTAAAAGTGCTGTGACAAGTGCGTCTCTCTTCTCAGCTCTTGCTTCCTCTCTCATCCTCCTTTGTTCTTCCCTCTCCCTCCATCTCCTATCCATCATTATCCTCTCGTTCTCTAAAGCTTCCATTCTCTGTCTCCACTCTATCTCCTTCAACCTCCTCTCGTTCTCCCTCGCCTCAAAAGCTTCCCTCCATTGCACTTCCATTTGAATCTGTTGCTTCATGAACTCCTCTAAAGTATCTCTCAAACTGCTCGTACTCGTACCAGTAGGATTTGCACTGGTTTTAACCTTTTTCTTCTTTCTTGTGCTACTCTTCTCTCCCTCGCTTGTCTCTTCGTTATCGTCCTCTTCATCAGAAGATAGCTGCACCGCTTTCTTCTTTGACCCACTTGCTGTTCCTTCGGGTTCTGTCCATAACGTCCTTTGAATTCTAGCAGTGAAAATTGCTTGTAACTCATGGTAAAATGGGAATTGATGTCTCATGGATTCGGGTTCGATGGTTTCACATCCCTACTAAACACGAAACGTATAAATAATAAATACCCATTAAAGACCAACACACATATAAAAGTATTCAAACGACTTTTAACAAAACCAACAAAAGCAAATACCTTGTACCGAGTAACGAGGTTTTTCCACTTGCACTTGCACTGCTCTGCGCTGCGATTGTAACCCTTTACCTTCATTTTATTAGATATCACTTCCCAAAGAAGCTTGTTCCTTTTGGTCTCCATGAAAGTTTGATCCAACTCTGCTCTGATCATCAGAAACTCCTTGGTTTCTTGAATACTCCATTGAGGAAACCTATCTGTGCCCGTATCAACGCTGACAGGACTGATATGATGTTGATGATGATGACGTGCTTCCATATCTAAAACCCGAACAAACCCCACACGATCGAAACAATAATATCTAAGAGAACATCGAATTTGAACACAACCCCAGAAAGGATTTAGATCAAACAAGCGAAAAAGGTGGAGATAGAAAGTGAATCATTTATATGGGAGGTGGTGTGAATGGAAGAACAAGTGTGAAACATCGAGATTGAAGAAAAACTAGAAAAAGAAAACGATTTCCCTTTTGTCTTAGGTGTCAAAGAGAGCGTTTTTATTATTCGTTCAGATTTTGAAAACGAAAGCCAAAATCTCTTTTAACTTTTTCTTTCTTTCTGCTTCTTCTTCTTCTTCTGAACAGTATAGAGGGAGCTTGTCCGGTCTTTATCTGTCTACGCGTAAACCCATTTCTTTTCATTCATTCTTTTTTATAAAAAAAAAAATTTCTCAGCACTTTTTTTTTTAAATTTTAATTTTTGGGTCTCCATTTGTTCACATTGCGTTTCGGTGGCGTCAGGCTTACGAGAAGAGCCTTTCCTGGTGGGCTTTATTATCTGTAGCCAATCATGCAAACTTGGAACAGAAGCTACAATAAAATATATCATCTTATTATAATAAATATATTAAATTTTAATTATTTTAACCATAAACAAATTTAAATGTTTTACTTTTTAATAACTATAATCTCTATGAATTACGTATATTTTTCAATAAATCTTAATAATATATTTATTCGATATTTTTAATATCTTCATTATATTTTTAGACAACAATTCAAAATAATATTATTTATATTTTATTTTTAACTAATAATAATATTAATCGACACGACTCAATAAATTTATATTAAATTTCAATTAAAAATGAGATTTAATGTATCTCTTTATGTCCTAATTATTTTTATTAGAATTAAAAATATATGTAATTTTTTAAATTATAGAAATAATAATAAAAATTGGCTAATTATTTTTAAATTAATTAGTCAATTTTTATAAATTAATTAATTTTTAAAAACTGAAATAAACTTATTAATCTGACTTCTAAAGCATTAGTTTACATCCTTTTAAATTAAGTATATCGTCTGGTAGGTAATAGTTGTAAGTCTGCAATTGAGACGTATTCTTCATTCCAACTTTGAGATTTCTCGTCAACTTTCTGGTCCTTCCCATGTTGAACCGTTCGTGAAAGGTGACAAAATGATAATTTCTAAGAAAGTGCACTCTAGCTCTATCTCCTAAAAAGTAGAAAATAAAAAATAAAAATAATATAGAGAAATCTTCTTCAATAACTCCAATTTAAAAATTACAAATTTGATTAAAAAATAAAAATTACTTAATTAAAAATACAATAATAATAATAACAATTAAATAAAAATCTTAATAATACACGAAATATGAAGAGATTTAGTAATATATAATCTTATTTTTAATTATTAAATAGAATGTTTTCGATAGAATTATATGATTTATTACTTAAAAATAATTTATCAAAATAAAAAAATGTTAATTTTTAATAAATATTAATAAATTAATTTGTTATTTAAATAATTTAAAAATTATTATATATATTCTATAATTTTTATTTAATATACATTAAGAATTAGGAAATAATTTTTAAAAAAATAATGATTAGGAAATGCCTATTTTATGGTTATTAAAAAAAGGCCATTGCATGGGTTTCGTACTCAAAAAGGCATAAACCGTGTAGACTAAACCAAGATGGATTTGGATTTGATCATCATCATCACTATTCATCCTTTTGTCAGTTGTGGGCCGTTCGATTTTTAGTTTGTTTATTTTAATCCCTACGCGTTATTCTGCAACGTAACACGTGTGGACGCCACCAGTTTATGTCCACGTGGCACACATGCAGGATTGTGATCCAAGGGTATTGCCTGGGCCCACTCTTTGCTCGTTCACACGTTGCAGTTGAGACCCTTTCTTGTCATAAGAGGCTAAGGGCAATAATTTGACCGCTTAGCATAATCGAACGTGGATCGACTTGACCAAGAAGCTTTCTTCAAATAGTTTCACTCCTCCACAAGTTTACTTCTGTGTAATAATGAATAAATTTTTAATATTTTTTTTTATTGCTCATGGCATATTTTAAGAGAGTTTCAATTATAGAAAGACACCTTTAAGTCATCTATTCTTAGATTAATCCCCACTTGAGTCGGGTAGATTTCTTGCGGGAGGTAAAGCTCTGGTCTTAAGTTTTAAAACAAACCAAAATTTAAACCGATAAGATAATATATTTAAGGTTTAAAAAGTTTAATTAGTATTAAATTACTATAGAATCAGCTAAATATTTAATAAAATTAAAGAATTTAAAATATAATTAAAAAAATTTCCATACTTATTAAATAATTTGAAGTTTAATTAAAAATTATTAAATAAAAACTATTTTATATAATTTAGTTTAAAAGAACTTATTAATTTACAAAAATTGACTAATTAATTAATAAACTATTCAATTTTTTAACAAGTAGAGTTATTATACGAAATTGAATCGAAGATTTAAAAACCGAACTGAAAATTAGAGGGTTTAAAATTTTTACGATTAAATAGGTTGAACTAATTGGGTTTTTTTATTATTAGAAATTTCATATTACATGTAATAATGTTTTTAAAAGTTCATTATATTTTATAAATAGCTTTATTTACTTTTAAAGTTATAGTGGAATACAACAAATCTTTAATTACATGGTTCTTGATAGATAAAATAAAGTGATAGAGAATTTTTCAAAGTAAAATTTTAATACAATCCATATCTTTTTAATATATATTGAACAAATTAAATAATTATATATTAAAAAATAAAAATAAAAATATAATAATTCATAAATAATTGTATTTACTTTAAAATTTATAACAGATTACAATGAATTTTATAAGTATTGTGATTTCTGAATCAGTCGATAATATATATATTCACTGAAATATGTAATAATTTATAGTTTTTCTGCATTGATTGATTGATTTAATAAGTAAGGTACAAGTTTGGTTGAATCATAACTGAGAGGAGTCAAGCCCTCAATTTATTGCTAGTTTCTACCTTATCCCACTAAACGTGCACTCGCATATGACTATACAGTTATTTTCAATCCATCTTGTATTCCTTGCCAAGAAAAGTGTACAACGCCTAATAAAAGTTCTCCCGTGATGCCACTTTTGAGAGGATATAATAACATGTAGTCTTACCCGTAATTAATAAAAAATTGTTATTAAAATATAAACTTACATTTAAAATGTAAAATTTTAAAGCTTTTTAATTTAACTCCTTAAATCAAATAAATCAAATTGTCTGTTTAGATGAATTTTTGAGAGGTCAATAAATATTTTTCTTCACCACAAAAACCTTTTAAAAAAATGAGTGTTTGACTATAAAATAAAAAAACACATCTTTAATAGATGTAATTATTTTGACAGACAAAATATAACTTTTTAAAAAACAGGTGCTTAAAAAAAAATTTTAATGTAGATTTTTCAGATTAATTATTGAGCCTATTTTTTTATCCCTTTTGTTTTTATGTTTTACACATAATTCCCGCAATACTCACAAACCCATCTTTATCTTTATTTTGGGATTTATATAATATTATTTGACTTTTTTATATGTTTTAATATTTATTTTTGATATTAATTTTACTTATGTTATAATCCATATAAAAGATTTGATTAGATATAATTTCATTTATGTTTCATATAGTTTAAAATTATATAATAATTAATATATTGTGTTTTATATATTGTTTAATATACTTTAAATAATATTTATATGCATACATAGTTTTTATTACAAAATAAAATATAGTTAAAATAAAAATTATTTTTTATTTTTATGTTATCAAATAGTCTATATGAAGCTCTTTCAAAAAAAACTCTTTTTTAAGTGACAACTAAATAGTTTCTTAGAAAAGTTATTCTCAGAAAAGATCTAAAAAAAATCTGCTAATAAAAGTTCTACTAGTATAAGCCCAATCAGAAGCTAAGTCAATTCGGACAAGTCTAATTACATCATCCTAACTAAGAAGAAACCCTACATTTTACTTGTTCAACAAGTTACCAACTGAAATGGATAATTCCTTAAGACCAAAGTCTTTGGTTGGATTCGGTTTCTTCAACTTTATAAGAAGGAAAAGAACGGATAGAAATTATATACTATATATAATGATGATAACGATAATAAACAAAGTCAAGAAGCCATAGCCCATTAGGTGGCAAGAAAAGTGGTAAAAGTAACACCTAGACTCCTGAAACCGACTTATGGGTTGAGACTAGAGAATTAGCAATTGGGTTTGTCAATGTTATCCCTTGACCGTCTACTTGAATTAATTCTCTCGCTCTGTATATAAAGCAAACGGCACTGATATACGGAAAGTGAACCGTATTTGACCCGCACGTTTTCCAATCTCGAATTGAATTCAAATTTAATAAAAATTGAATAATCCAATAAATTACAAAAAATTGAATTAATATATATTTAATTACATTTGATTGAATTAATAATTATTAAAATTTAAATTTGATATGATTGCAATTCAAATTATATAGAATAATTACAGATAATTATTTATTTATTTGTGATTGTGAGGCTTCAATAGCTTGTTTTAGAGAAAAATCATAAGTTTTTAAGAAGTAATCACATTCTTTAAATTTTAAGTTTGGTAAGAAATATGTGTTAAAATCTCTTTTTGGATAAATTTAAATTTGATAATTTTTTTAGTATGATAAAAGATAAAAATTGAATTAAATTAAGTTATAATTAGCATGTAATTATCTTTAATTGAACCCAAAATTTAAACTTAATCTTTGTGACCCTTAATTATAATCTACTAGTTAGGGATAAAATTACATACTGCTGGACTTCTCTAAATCCTGAGTCTCAACAAAGTTTTACTGGGTGTTGTTGTTATTGTTGTTGTTGATTGCAATTTAAAACCTTAAAACTTACACAAACTTAAGTTACATAAATGAATAATTACTGATAATTATTAAAAAGAACAAGTTTTTAAGAAATATTCATCTTCTTTAAATTTTAAATTCAATAAGAAAAAGGTGTTCAAAACTTTTAAGCAGGATATCAATGAACTCAGGCTATCCTTATTTAAAATAAAAAAAAAACAATATCGTTTTTTTTTCATAGCTCGATTAATTCAAGCTAAAATTGGGCCAAATCGGACAGACTGGGTCATAATTGATATCCCTACTTCCCAGTATATTCCAAGTGGAGCATAGAGGCTACCAACCTCCACTCCTTATAATAATGAAATAACTAATAACTCTTCAGGTTAATTTCAACTTAGGAATCTTCTTCTTTTCTTTGACCAATCTATATAAATCTTAGTTAATCCAACCTTATATAGAGATTTCATAGGGCCATTTGTGTTAATCTAATGTGAATAAGCAAAAACAGACAACTGGGGAGGAGGAATACCTGGTCCAAGACGGCGCCGTTTTCTGTAGCTGGTTGCACACCGCATTCAAAACTCTATCCTGGAGCATCACATGATCGGTCCTTTCTTATTTCCTTTTCCAAGATGAAACTTGGAAGAAACTGCCAGGCTTAGCCCAATCTAAATGCTGTGGACCTCTGTACTTTCTGTCGTACTATTCTCTAATGTGAACAGCTGCTGGCTGCTTCCAACCTTGTGGATCATGTTTGATTTTTATACTGATATTTTAAAAATTATAAAGTTAAATTAGTAAAATATTAAAATTAAAACTATACGCTAAATTGTATATAATATTATAGGTAATAATAAAAAATAACATATATTTTAAAAAATATTAGAAATTAAGGTTCATGATCGTAATTATGGTCTTAATATCACAGGTGACAGTTGGAACATTGTATCGAGTCTGTATCCTCCCTAACTATCACAATCGTATGTGATTGTAGTTCAACCCACAATCTTATCAGCAATCGTTCTGAAATGAAATGGTAGGTACAAAGAACAAAGAGTGACTTTCATTCTCCACCCAGATCATTCACATTCTAGTGGAAATTTACTTTCTGATATGTCCTGAAACAGTAACAAGACTCAATTCCAGGAACCGTCCAAGGCTCTTTTCCAAGAGGACAATGACACACACAAAAGTTGCAAAACATGGAAGGAGTAAACAGAATGGGAAAAGGAAAAGAGGAGAATAAAGAACTGGATATGCATGAGAAGAATCTCACATTTCACATGCAGGAGTCTTTCTAATATATATTCACGTCAATGTTGTACCACGACCCAGTGTTTTTCTGCTCATGTTTCACCTTTTTTCTATAAAAATCCCCGTGAACTACATGTAGTTTGAAAATGGTAAATGGTCGATGGCTTGGAAACATCAACTACAAGAACTTTGAAAATGGTAAATGGTCGATGGCTTGGAAACATCTTCGAGTTGGTTTGATTCGTCAAATAATTTAGACAAAATTTATGCAGACTCAAATAAATGTGTGAATGAGATGGATTAAAATAGAGTTGGAACAGCACGAATGACACAGGTGATTTCATTTACAGCACGAGAGGTTTGTTCATCCTTCCGGAGCAGACAAGTTGGAGGGGACAAGATCCTTAGACTTCGACGTTAGTCTAGCTTAACAATATTGTCAATACATGTTTGCTTCTTCACTTCAAAAACAATCTCTGCATACTTTTAAACTCCTTTTGCATTTACGAAACTTCTACTAATAGTTGTTGTTTATGTTTGGTTCCTCTCTCTCATTTTAGGCCCCTGACGCAATTTCCTCACCAGGCCCTTTTTTGTTAATAGAAAAGGCCTATAAGCCCAAAGCATTTAATTATATCTCACATTAATCTCTTTAGAATCATTGTAAACAACTCAACAGTTTTTGACAAATCCAGACGTCAGGCAATATTTCTTGTTAGATTTCAGGAGGAGGGCACTCGTTGCTCTAATGAATTCATGTCAAAATTAGAAGGAAAAAAAAAAAGAGGTTGACAGATCAACAAGTTCTGCAGAAATTCCTGCTTTGAAATTACTTTGTTTCTTTCCTGTCAGGAAACTGAGCACAATACAACCTTTTCATGTGTTGAAATGAAGTATACTTGAACTTGTGGGGAAGGAAATGGAGTGATAATAGTACTGCTATGAATCTTTGCAGTGAAAAAGAGAGAACCCATGGCAGACATTTTGATAGTATAAGTACAATAATATCAAAGTAAGTCCCAACAACTATTGAGTATATTGACAATTGATAACGAATTATAGACATAAAACGTCTGAGAGAGGGTCCAAGGGTTTTCATTGTTCGAGGCCTCAAGTATTCCCCTACACTCCATCCTGAATTTGGGCAAAGTATTAGCTATTAACTAATTTTATTAACGGTTAGCTGATAGCTTATTTTATCAGCTGATTTAACTAGTAAATAATATAAGCTGTTTATTAAAGATGTTTAGTAAAATTAGCTATTTGGTATTAGATCTTGATGTATAAAATGACTTATGATGACATGATTTTTAAAAAATATATAAGAATATGAATATTATATTTTTTAGTATTTCGCTAAATATTCTTTTAAGAATTTAG
Source organism: Erythroxylum areolatum (assembly GCA_024520975.1). Lineage (NCBI taxonomy): Eukaryota > Viridiplantae > Streptophyta > Magnoliopsida > Malpighiales > Erythroxylaceae > Erythroxylum > Erythroxylum areolatum. The sequence goes on along the minus strand of JANIJH010000005.1, from coordinate 744,927 downwards.
ATTTATAACTTTAATAAAAAACATAATAATAATAATAATCCAGCGTTAAATTCTATATTAATATGAATGATGTAGCGAGTTATATTATATTCGTATTTTTTATATAATATGTATGAATTTTATTTTTTAATGAATTAAAAATATCTATAATCATAGTATAACACAAATACAATATATAGTAGTTATATACTAAAAATATTAATTTGATGCCACTCTTTATGTTCAAAAATTTAATAGTATGGTATTTTTAAATATAAACTAATATTATAAAATTAAATAAAGATTAAAAATAAAAATTTTTAATTAACTCTTTTATTATATTCTTTCAAACTTCATGACATAATTGTACGATAAAAAAAACAACTTTGAAAATACACAGAGTAAAAGTAGAGAGTAAAGTGGAAGGCAATACTGTCATTAGGCAAACAGCTAACCCCAAAAATTTCTTTTATGGAACTTTTAAAAATTAACTTATCGGGGTTAAATAAGCTAATCAATAAATCTTTCACCAAATACATCAATAGCTTTTTAAGATGATCAAAAGCTAACTTTTAAACAATAAGTTAAAAAAAAGTTGATAAATTGTTTGCCAAACACCTCCCAAATAAGCTAACCAATAAGTCATTTATTAAACACATCAATAACTTTTTAAGAGGTCAAAAATTTACCTTTTAGTCAAAAAATTAAAAAACAGCTGATAAACTGTTCGCTAAACACGTCCTTAATCCCGTCATTTGATTTTGATTCATTGGTTTGACTGAATAAAACATAAATTTAAGATAAAAAATAAAAAATCTCGTGAGCATAGGAAAAATGCTTGTACTTCAACTTAATCATGAAGATTCATCCAAAAGGAAACAAAATCAGAACAAAAGATGACTGATGTGGACAGGTCAGATTGTTGTGTTTTTCGTAAGAAACAAGTATTAATGAAGTTATTATGTTCCATACAACCTTAAACCTGAAGCTTCAAGTCACTGCCACTCTTAAATGAACATCATTATATCCATTTTCGCTGTTTGTGCAGATTTTTTGTTTCGAGCCCGGCTATGTTGGTTTGACTGAGACTGCCTTGGCAATGATGTTGAAAGTTTCATTACTCTTGATTAACTTTAGATTTGACCTTTAATTCTGAACATAATTAGCTATCAAGTTTAAACATTTAGAAACCATCAAACTAAAAGACTTTTTAGCAATATTTTAAAAATTAACTGGAAAGAATAAGATGTTTAATATTTAAAAGATTCAATTAATATTAGATTATTATAAAAATTTATTAAATATTTAATAAAATTAAAAAATTAAAATATGATTGAAAAAAATTATTTTTATTTATCGAATAATTTAAAGTTTAATTAAAAAGGATATTATTGAGTGAAAATTAATTGACTTATTTTAATACTATTTAGTTCTACTTCTATTTTTCTGATGTAGTTTTAAGTTTTCGTTTTTAATTTTTAGTTTCTGTTTTTTTAATAAAAGCAAAAACTTGTTTGGTTGTTGATGTTAATATAATTATATTTTTATCAATGATAATAATTACATATTAGATAAAACTTAAAGATAAATTATTTTTAAATAAATAAATTTATTTAATCTCTTATATAATATTTATTAACAAATTATTAATAAAATAACGTTATTTTAATAAAATAAATAATTTATAAATTAAAATTTTATTTATATATTAATATTTATTTAAAATATATTTTAATTATTAAATAAAAATTTATTTTAATATTTATATATTTTAGATTTAATTATATTCAATTATTAAAATTTAATTACAAAATTTAATTATAAAATTAAATATAAATATATAATCTTGAATTAAATTATTCATTATTCATTATTTTTATTAATAATTAAATAATATATATTTAAATGATAGTAAATCAGATTATAAAAAAATAGATATGGAAAAAAAAACCACTTTTTATGGTCTTCATAATTTTTGAAAACTGGAATAAACCAAAATCAAAACCAAAAACAAAATTAAAAACTCAAACAAATAGGTTTTTTTATTGAATTTGAAAAAAAACTAAAAACGAAAAATAAAAATAAAAATAAACACCCTTAACATCGATTGATTAATTAATAAAATAATTAATTTTGAACAACAAGAGTTATTAAACTACATCGCATTGAAAAATTAAAAAATCGAATAAAAAAGTTGACTAATTTAATCATAAGTTCTTAATAATTTCCTTTTCTTATTTTGTTGGTTCTTCAACATTTTGTCACCTAACTATAACATTGTTATAGGCATCACATATTAAAACATGCGTAAGAAATAAGCATCGAACAAAGAATTAGAAGAGCCGAAATGATTATTCCATGAAGCTTTTAAAACCTTAAGTTAACAAAGTGAGAATCGAAGTTGTTTAGCATAAGCATTTTTAAAACAAAAATAACATGTGCTTGATGGTTAGATCTCAACAATTGTATGAGGACAAAGACCTTGGTCAGAGATTCTTTCACATATACGTTTACTTTTGCAAGCTAGAAAACAAGATTTTCAGTAGAAGGAGACAAGAACTTTTCTCCATCAACCAACCTTACCCTCAGAAGGTGGAATCACACACCCTAACCGTCCCTACACCCCGGCTTGATAGAGTAGTGAGAGAGTAAATCATGGTCTGATCTTATTTAGCTTCTCAGAAATGTGACTCAGTGTCCGGTGCGTACAAAGAGTTACCACATTGGGTGAACTCCCACACTACCGTTGTCGGGACTTGAACCTAAGACTTTATCTTCAAATTTCTTTCCAATGATCAAATGAGCTACCCATGCGGACTCCATCAACCAACCTTGTTTCAGTTAATCTCATCCATATATTTATATAAAATTTATATAAATATTTGAACAAAATTAACTAACACATGATCATGTCAGAACATAACCGATTTCTATTGTGCACTATTCATCATTCTTTTCCGTACAAATATTCTTCTCTCTCCCTATACTGTCAGATGTGAATATTTTTCCGTTACACTGTCATGATTCATTTGTACTACATAGTTCACTATATATAATACGC
>JANIJH010000005.1:721010-735554 GCA_024520975.1 Erythroxylum areolatum | reverse complement strand
CTATATATAATACGCAACCTGAGCACGTTAAGTGTGTCTCAGTTTCTTCATTCTCTATCGCTGTATTTTCTATCTGATCAAAACATCATTTTGAAAACAGAGGATTTCGTATATAGCAAAAGTTCCGTTAATATGCGTGGTACAAAGAGTTTTAGAAATACATAACTCTTATATGCTAGAAAGACTCTATATACTTGCATTAAAAAAAAAGTCAAGGATAACTTTTGTTTTCACCACTATTCTAAACACTAACACTAAGGATGTCAAACTTTGGTCCGACTTGGCTTGATTTTAGCTCGAATTGATCAAGACACGGGTCAACATTGGTCGGCCCAACCGTTACTTCTATAACGATATCATTTTTTATGTTTTTTCTTTAAAGAAATACAATAGATCGGGTTGACCTGACTCGCCTGCAACTTATCGGCCCTAACTAACACTAACTTGACCAAATCTTAGATATGAGAAATAATTAGTTCACCAGGTTAACTTGAATTCATGAATAAAATTTTAAATTAAAGCTAATTTTTCAGGGATAAAAGAGTTAACTTGATCCGATCTTAATGAGCCAAATTGATTTGATTAAAATGTTAAAACAAGAAAATATTTTTTGAGTTATTTTGACTCGTTCTAAAACTAAAGCAAAATATATCTTTTAAGATTGAAGTCAAAATTGAAAAGAGAAATATAATTGAATGGTATTATTAATAATATAAATATAAAATATTAAAAATTTTAATTAAATGACCATTCTTATATAACTTTAATAACTCATTTAAAAACGTCGGTTTTATTAGTATTTTATTTTTTTATTTAACGAAATCTTTTTTGCCCATGAAGTATAAGCGTCCAAATGAAAAATTAATTGTGAACTAATCATTCAAGTGCGCCGGCAGGTTACGGTCTTTTAGCTCATCTGGATAATTATTTGGCAGTTAATTTTTCACGTAAATGCCTACATGTTATGGATGAAAAAAAAATTGTTAGTTAAATTAGTAAAATCTTAACAAAATTAATGTTTTGAATTGAGTTATTAAATTTATAAAAATTGATCACTTAATTGAAAAATTTTAAAATATAAACACTAAATTAAAAAAACCTTAAAATGTTAAATACATTAAAATTAGTTATTCTTAAATATAACTCAATAAATAGTAATGAAGAAGCAAATTATAAATATATTATAATTAAGTTCTACAATTTCAAACAAAGATAATTAAAGTTTCATGGTCTTGATTGGCTTTTAGCATACAAAATTTGGATGGTTTCCTAATAATCCACTTGTAACCATTTCAATCGCAAACTAGTGATAAAGCAAATCAGGAATAAGGAAGTCGGACGGTAGTGTCAAAAAATGAGACCCACCTGCCCTTTTCCAGACTAACAAACACATAAAAATACAAGGAACAATCAAGACCATGTTCATCTCTCTTGTTTATTCTTTTTGGTGTTTGTGCTTTTTATGATGATAAAACTAAGGATTGGGAGCAGATAGATTTGGCCAAATTGAGAGTTAGGAGCTAAGGGATGTCGGACAAAATAGAGGACAGTGATACTCCACTAGCTATTATCGATATCCCTAACATTCCTAACGATTTTTGAGTGCAATCCAAATCTGCGAAAAAGAAATTTGTTAGGAAGAGAAAACAAAATCTTAAATACTAAAAATAGTAAATGAGCTTTCTTATAAAGATAAAACTTCAATAGTGCCTATAATTATTTCATGTTGTTATCTGTTATGTAGATAGTATACTACCTTCCTTAGAAAGTTTTGTTCTTGAGTCATGTTGCAATATGATAGTAGATTTAAAGTCTTTAACTTGTTGCAACAACATTTTAGTTCGACTATAATCACAATTCTTTTTCATTTTTCAAAAAAACTAGGGATGATATTTAGCCAACTTATAGGCTAGTCTCGTCAATTTTTTAAAAATTAAAAGTATAAAATAACATTTTTTTAATTAGGTCCGAAACCGGTTCCCAAGCTTAGGCCTATACAAGACCTAACTCTACTAAGCAAAATGATATTGCTTTGTTTAGAATAATGGAGCCTTAGATTAGCCTGAGTTTGGGCTTACTCATAGATTAACCCAATAAACACACCTAAATCTAAACTCATAAGCTAGCTCATTGTTATCCCTTAATAAACTCAATTGTTTGTATATTATATATAATAATTTATAGATTTTATATTTTAAATAAATTATTAGGTCAATTAAGAAAATCCTAAAATTTACTCAACTTTGTGATACTGATAGGAACTTAAAAAATGACGTAAAAATATTTTAACTTTTAATTTTTAATAAAAATATCACAACATTAAGTTCTCTGTAAGTAGTATTTTTGTCATATGATTGTCACATATTGTATCTGTTTATCGTATTAATTTTATTATTTAATAAATTAAAAACGAAAATAATTATGCATTCTTTCATATGCTTTACTTTATAATTATTTTAGAGTATCTTTTGTTTTTAATTTATTAAATAATAAAATTTATACGTAGGACAGATAAAATAAATGATAATTACATGACAAAAATACTAATTTGACATGAATCTCCGTGTTATCCACGATAACGAAAAATTTAATATTGAGTTATTTTTGTTAAAATTTGAAGAAAAAACATATTATCATTAATTTTTAAAATTAGACTGTCTTGATTGAATTATCATCAAGTTTTTCTTGTTATAAAATTGAGTAAAATTTATGATTTTTTAAAATGAATTCTAAATTAACTAGTTCGGACGAAACACTTGATATAATTGATATTTGTAACTAAAATTTCTCTATTCAAAGCTAAGATTTTTGAATTAATAATACAAAAAGGACAAGCAAAGAACGCAAACAAGCTCTAATAAGACGAAATGACAATTCAGCACATGAGAACAACTCATACAAGGCTACAAAAAAGCATGCAAAGCAAGAACATAGGGCAAACAAGTTAAAGAGTTCCTAATAATTACTTAATATCGTTAGAATTTTAATTCAAAAGTTTGAGCAAAATAGATTATTTATTAGTTAATTTTGTTGGCAATTTTTATATATCTCAAAATTTAAAGTACTTGATAAAAATTGAGGTTATAAAAACCGAATGAGAAATTAAACTACTGAGATAAGAGATTTAAAAGTTAAAATATATTATACTGTCATAAAATAGATAGAAGAGGGAATGAAATTAAATAATTTAAAATATGATTGAAAGAGATTATCCTTATTTATTAAAAATTTTGAAGTTTAATAAAAAACTGTTAAATAAAACATAATTGATTTATTTCAGTTTATAAAAATTTATTAGTTTACAAAAATTGACAGATTAATTAATAAATAAATTAATTTTTAACAACAAAAATTGTTAAAATAAGTCAAACAGAAAGTTGAAAAGTTCAAAACTTTTACGATTTAATCGACTGGTCAATTGAGTTTTTTAATTATTGATAAAATCACACATGAAACATTATGCTAATGCTACATTCTTCTTTTTTTTTTTAAAAAATTCTTAGGTGATAGTATTATCTAAAGTAGTCGATTTGACAAAGAATATATAGTTATTAGAAAGATGTCGAAGAGATGATATATTAACCACAGTCTTTTTCAGAAGAAAAAGTAGACTTGTCAATAGGTCGGCCGAGTCAGGCCAGGAGGTTATCTCGGTCATGGGCTAGGGTGGCTCGTGGCCGAAGGGTCATGATAGGTTGAGATGTGGCTCGGCCCATACCAATCTATCTTACCATATTTTTTCAAAAGAAAAATATAAAAAATATCATCGTTTTTGAAATAAGGGTTGAACCACTAGCCGGAATCAGGTCGGGCGGCTAGGCCAAATTCAACGTTCTTAAGAAAAAGTTTTGAGCTTAAAATTTTACCAAATAAGATAATTATATAAAAGGAGAAATTTTGTTTTTTTTAATAATTATAATTGTAAATAAAATTTCCCTTAAATCATAATCATAGCTATCTATATGAATTTTTATTCATGCAATTTCTAAGTATATATATATTTTTATTTTAAAGTCTAAAATTTTAAGTTTTATAGTTAAACTTCTAAAATTAGATAACCTCATAAATATTATTATTATTATTTTACGAATCAAGTGAAAAAATATTTTAAGGAGTTATATAATTTTTAATTCTTTTATATTGAATACATCATCTGATTAATACGTAAGAAATCATATTAAAAAATATGTCATGTAACATTTTAAAATGTCAGTATTTATTTTTTATATTATTCTCATCAATAAAATATTAATAAGAATAATTTTTAAAAATGAATTGTCTAAAATTTTAAAATTATAATACTTACTTGAAAATTTTAAAAACTTAAAAATTAAATGAAAAAAAGTTAATAAAAGTCGGGTTAGTAATGGAAATATACAAAAAGAGAGGGGCTTAGGTGCAAAAACCTCAGTATTATAGTCTAAATTCCAACACATTCTTGTCCACGAGAATCTAAAAATTAAAAATAATTAAAAACACCTGTAATTCAGACAATTAAACCGCTCTCTCGCTCTCTCTCCCCCTCTCTTCCCACGGACCGTCCCGTTTAGCCGACAAAAGTCACAGAAACAATCCAAAACGACAATTAAAATTCTCTAACATGTCGTTTATTTACTATTATATAACATTATCGAAAAAGACGACACACTCTACTCTTCTTCGCTAACGTCACCCGCCGTTCACCTCCAACATTTTACAGTCCCCTCTATTTTGTTCCCTCTTCCCTCTTCACTCACTCGCACTGCCATTGGTGTGATAGGGTTTCACTTCTAGAATGTGAACACTGAAGCCCTAGCTCGCTAGATCCGTACGATTCAAGCTTTCTATGGGGAATTGCTGTAGATCTCCGGCGGCTGTTGCCAGAGAAGACGTGAAATCGAGCTTTTCTGGTAATGATCACGCTAAGAAAGACGCCGGCTGCGGCAAGAAAGCTCCGATCACCGTGCTAACGGATGTGGCGAAAGAGAATATTGAAGAGAGGTATCTAGTGGATCGCGAGCTCGGTCGTGGAGAGTTTGGGGTTACGTATCTGTGTATTGATCGGAGCAGCAGAGAGTTGCTGGCTTGTAAGAGTATTTCGAAGAGGAAGCTGAGGACTGCGGTTGATATCGAGGACGTGAGGCGTGAGGTTGCTATAATGAAGCATTTGCCGAAGAATTCGAGCATCGTGAGCTTGAGGGAGGCGTGCGAGGACGAGAATGCGGTGCATTTAGTGATGGAGTTGTGTGAAGGAGGAGAGCTGTTCGATCGGATTGTTGCGAGAGGGCATTACACAGAGAGAGCTGCGGCGGCGGTGACGAGGACGATTGTGGAGGTGGTGCAGTTGTGTCACAAGCATGGAGTTATTCATAGAGACTTGAAGCCTGAAAACTTTCTGTTCGCGAATAAGAAGGAGAATTCGCCTTTGAAGGCCATTGATTTTGGTCTATCTATATTCTTCAAACCAGGTAGAGTTGTTGGTTGGATTGCAAAAAATGTGTTATAATTAGACGAAACTGTTGGGATTTGGACCCAACAGTAGAATTTGACTGGTATTTGCAGCATTGTCTTGGAGCTTATGACCTTGAATTTAAGCAAGAGCGAACAGCTATCTACCATTGTTGATTTTGACGACAAATATGACTGCAACTGTGTGACTAGACTCGTTAGAATGAGTGGGGCATTTTTTATGCCCTGCTACAAGGGGAAACTACTGTTTCTGGATTCTTTTATCCTTTCCAGTTTCATAGGCTGTAATGCTGAATAGGGTCTTTGCTAGTGTAGCTTTATTTTTTACCATATTTAATACGTCAAGCTAGCTGCTTTGCTTGTTTCCACTAATATGATAGGTTAAATCTTGGGCAATAGTGATTTGGAGAATTGAGTTGATTCTAAAGCTTGAACAAAGCAGCTGAAATTACAGCTTGATGAAACTACCGGCATGATTTTAGTTTCGTCTTTTTCCCCAAACATTCAAGTCAAAGTCCTTTAGTTAGTGCAGTTGTAGATATATCTATGCACTAGCAAATCCAAGGAAAGCATACATATTGGCATGTTCGACAACTAGTGCTGTCGGTTTGTATTATGTCTTGTGTAAAACATCCTCATTCTGCCGTAGTCACTGGTATCTTTATTACCTTCCAGTAAGAGGCTCTTTCACAGGTGGCCAATCGGCCAGTAAATTGAGAAACTTTGATCATTTTTCACTAGATTATCAAACCTTTTCCTGATCATGTTTGTGTTGTTTTTTTATAGTACTGAACCTTTGGATATCGTAGGTGAGAGGTTCTCTGAAATTGTTGGAAGCCCATATTACATGGCTCCAGAAGTTCTCAAGCGAAACTACGGGCCGGAAATTGATATATGGAGTGCAGGGGTCATTCTTTACATTTTGCTGTGTGGAGTTCCCCCATTTTGGGCGGGTAACGACATTTCTCTCTCTCTCTCAAACGATTCTTCTCTATCTTTTTCACTTTCAACAGGGAGAAGATTTTGAAATAACTTTCTTTTGTTAAATGCAGAATCTGAGCAAGGGGTCGCACAGGCCATTCTTCGGGGTATCATAGATTTCAAACGGGATCCATGGCCAAATATTTCAGAGTGCGCTAAAAACCTGGTCAAACAAATGCTGGAGCCTGATCCAAAACTTCGACTAACTGCAAAGCAAGTGCTAGGTAATTCACATGCTTTGGTTTTGTTTTCTGCATATTAATTCATTGGAAATTCCCTCTCTTCTTAACTAACTTTACCTGTACATCATTTTGAGGCATTACCTGGTTTTAGATATGTCTGGGCAGATTGGTTGTATGGTTGACATGTTACCTCATGATAAGAAGTGCTGCATCTCTAAATATTCGGAATTTCCTTTAGTGTTTATATTGTGCTTTTTTCTTGTTTTTTTGTTGCATTTCCTCAAAGCTAATAGCAGTGTATGGTTCAGTGATTTGTTGTAACTAGCTTGCTAAGTTCATACCGAGTCCTTGGTTAAATTTGTTGCTAATCCGTGATAGGAAAAATATATAAGTAGATGGCTTCTGCGAAATTCTTCTTCTTTGTGTGATTTTGATTTTATTTTTTCATCAGTGGCGATTATGTTTCACCGAATGATTATCTTTCCACTTGTAGAGCACCCCTGGCTCCAGAATGCTAAAAGAGCCCCAAATGTTCCTCTTGGAGATGTTGTCAAATCAAGGTTGAAGCAGTTTTCCATGATGAATAGATTCAAAAGAAAAGCCCTTAGGGTTAGTTCTTTATTCAATGCAATATATTTCATTTTCCTGCACTAGAATGATATTTTCCTGTAAAAAAATAATTGGTGACCGTTGAAATAGGTCATCGCTGATTTCTTATCTACTGAAGAGGTTGAAGACATAAAAGAAATGTTCAAAAAAATGGACACAGACAATGATGGAATTGTTTCAATCGAAGAGCTAAAAGTTGGACTACGAAATTTTGGCTCACAGCTTGCGGAGTCTGAAGTTCAAATACTCATCGAAGCTGTAAGTTGATGGGTTTTTCAACTGTACATGTAGCACTATTGCAACAAGTTCAAGTAATCTGTTCTGCTCTTCTAGAGTAGACCTTGAAAATTATTTGAAAATTCAAATCTTTTATACAACTAGAAAATAAGAGGGTGAGATGATCAGTAATCCTAAGAATGTGTGCTAAACTTGGCTTTGGGCACTCTTTACTGGTTCAAGTTGCTTTTGCAGGAGCAAAACTTGCATATGAGGAATCATTAAGGGCTCATATACTTAGCGAGGATTACACAGATGAGAAGTGATGTACTAGATTAAATACTAAACTAGTGTTCTCAGAGGAGTTTCTATCTAATCTAAGTGATAAAATGGAGATTTTGATGGAGTAGTGTTAAGTTAATGACTTAATTCATCTTAGAACCCATTAAGATTTTAGCTGTGAAAAATATTTGAACTTTTCTGGAGCCATGGAATTTCTTCCATGTAAATAGGATTTTAAGTGCATAACTAGGAATCAGTTTGAACGAAGTTCTTAATACAAAAATGTCTCAGGAAAAAATCTGCTAAGGTGTAGGGTCTAATAAGGGCTAGAAATACGTAGCCTTACCTCTAACTAATAAAGAGGCTATTCCGATAGACCCAAAAGAAATCAAGTTCTTAATAAAGGGGTTTAAAAGATGTTTACATTTTGCATGGGTGATTCGCAGGAAGTTCACTTTACTTTTGCATGGTTTCTTCATCTGTTAAGTGGGGAAAATATTCAACAGACTACAAAGACGAGGCTTGGATTCATTTGTGTCCACTTTGTCATGAGTTTTTAATGGAACTTGTCTGGAAACAGGTAGATACTAATGGCAAAGGGACGCTTGACTATGGTGAGTTTGTTGCTGTTTCCCTTCATCTCCAAAGGATGGCCAACGATGAGCATCTTCGCAAGGCATTCTCCTACTTCGACAAGGATGGGAATGGTTTCATTGAACCAGATGAGCTCCAGGATGCTTTAATGGAAGATGGAGCAGAAGATTGTACAAATGTTGCGAATGACATCTTCCAAGAAGTTGATACAGACAAGGTGAAAGCAGGCCAACAATTTGCTGTTGAGTTGGAATTTGATTCAGCTAATCTACTCTGACATCTAAGGTCTTCTTTGCAGGATGGGAAAATCAGCTATGACGAATTTGTTGCCATGATGAAAACAGGTACAGATTGGAGGAAAGCTTCTCGTCATTATTCAAGAGGGAGATTCAACAGTCTAAGCATTAAGCTGATGAAGGATGGTTCCTTGAACTTAGGGAACGAGTAACTTATACTTAAGGTCTGTCTTTAGTTCATCCATGCAAAGAAATTATTAGATCGCCAACTGACATCTTAGACTTGCTTTTCCTTGAAGTGTTTGGTGGGCCTTCTTGATTACAGATGGCCCCATCGTTTTGACGTTTACAAGGAAGAAGAGTGCCGAGTACATGTTAGCTTATGTCGATAATTTTAGCTCTGAAAAAATGGTACCTTCCTAGTTACATTTTCTGATGCATGATTCCATCCCTTTAACCCCTTCAACCTCTGGCAATTGTTTATGGTGACATTGTGAACCAGAAAGGTCTCTGAACCTGTGATAAGTTCTTGTTAACGAAGAGGTCAAATGGTACATTTTTGTGTTCAGATCTTGAAATTGACCCAGCATACTTTGTAAGAGAGAGAGAGGTCACATTTTCCCGAATATTTCGCCACTCACGGTGTCTCGCAAACAACTTGAACCTGCTGACTTAACAACAAAACTCCCCAGACTCGCACCTTTTACTTGGTTGATACTGCAAATCGAAGCATGAAACAAAATGGTGTGAAAATTCAGAATAGGAGCTTACTGGTGTTCTGAATTCCCACCAATGCCTAACATTCGGTGTGTTAGTTTTAGGAAGCTGCTTTGTAACGAAACCATTGTGTGTTCATACTATCTCTCTGTGGAATTAGCAGTTTTTTTTTTCTTGTTCATACTGTCTATTTTCTGTTTTAAACTGTTATTTCTTTCTTTTTAGTGATCGGAAAAGCATCTGATATATGTGATTCTCTAGAACCAATGAGTATCAACAATATTTTGCTGTATGAACATGGGTGAGAACATTTCCCAGGTGCTTGCCTAGTGCTGTTTTGAGGATTGAGCTATTGAAACATTGCAGACCAGTAAGGGATCAATAGCTAGACCATGTTTACAAATCCAACTCTTGAATGTATCTGAGTTGTTTAGGATTACAATTGGGAGTTGTTTGGGCTTTCGTCGGACTCGAACTCTTTTATCATTTCTAATTAAAATGTTGTTTTGAGCCCAACTTCTGAACCTTTTTGCCAAAGTTGTTTTGGGCTCAAGTTCGAAGGATAGACGATACATGACCCAAAATCTAGATCCCGAGGGTTGATGATGGATATATGAATCAAATAATTTGTAAATATTTTAATGAGTATATTTTAAATTATAACTAGTGATTTAAATAATTTTATTTATTTTAAAAATATTATCTATATTTTAAATTACTTAAAAATATGTTATGATATTATAGGCCTTATGTTAAAATTCCAACAAGAAATTGCAATGTGATCGACTATTTGTGTATGTGATAATGTCATATGATTGCCTTGGCACAATCATATCAACTCAATTTGAGTTGAACTCATTTATCCCATAAAATTAAAAAGGATATTGAAATTTAAACAAATTGAAATGTGTTAAATACAACTTTACGGAGGAAGACGGGTGAGTTTTACAAGGTTTTCTATTTTTATTAGAAAGAGTACGTTTAACATGAGAGAGGAGATTGGCAATAGAAAGAGTTGAAGAAAGATAAACTGAGTCATTGAAAGGGTATTCATTATTCTAAAATGATGATTAGTCATGGCAAATCATATGGTCGCCCCTACGCTAATAAAATTCAACAACTTATCAATTTTGTTAAAATAAATTGACAAACTCTTAACAAAAGGCCATTTTAAAAATTTTAAAAAAGTTTAAATAATAATAACAAAATTTAGAATGAATAAAAAATATAAAATATATAATTGATTGTTAATGTGATTCTATTTTATATAATACATAACTCAGTGGAGTTATCAAGTGGATTTTGGATTCGTAGGCCCTTGCTTATAATCCAGAAAGAGGGCTTAAATTCCAATTTGACTCTTGATCAATTATTAGTTACAGTTAAGATTGTATATCATTGAACCTCTTTACATTTCACATATCAGCAAATTTTTACTTTAGGGGGGTGATTGTTTCTATTTATATTTTTAATTTTTTGTTTTTGTTTTCAAATTCAGTAAAAAAACATGTTTGTTTGAGTTTTTAGTTTTGGTTTTGGTTTCTTTCAATTTTTAAAAAATATGAAAATCATGAAAAGTAGTTTTTGTTTCCAGTTTTTTTTCATAATATAATTTACTATCATCTAAATATATATTATTTAATTATTTAATTATTAATAAAAATCATGAAATGCAAGATTATATATTTAATAAATTAAAAATAATTATCAATAAAAATTATGAATAATTTTATTTTACTTAAGTTTTATAATTAAATTATGTGTAATTAAATTTTAATAATTAATAATGAATATAATTAAATTTAAAATATATAAATATTCAAATAACATTTGATTTAGTAAATAAAATATATTTCAAATAAATATTCATTTATAAATAAAATTTTAATTTATAAGTTATTATTTTATTTAAATAACATAATTTTATTAATAATTTGTTAATAAATATTATATAAGAGATTAAATAAATTTATTTAATTAAAAATAATTTATTTTTAAGTTTTATTTAAAATGTAATTATTATCAGTGTAAAAATACAACTACGTTAACATTAATAATTAAACAAGTTTTTATTTTTATTTGAAAGAAAAACAGAAACAAAAAACTGAAAACAAAAACTGAAAACTATAACAAAAAAATACAAATAAAACCAAACGATCTCTTAGTTGTTGATATTGTTGTTGTTGTATTCTAGTTTAGATTTGACGTTAAGAGATTTGGTCAAAATTGAAAATTTTTAAAAATTTGAAAAAGTTTGAAATCTAGATTTGGTGTGGGCTGGGTCAATTGATATTCCCACGTGGGTGAAAATGGATTAGGCGTGTATTGTGAACAAGTTGTCTTGAGCAAGAAAAGTGAGTATAACGACCCTAATTAATCGCACTAGTCAAAAGAAGAATTGAAAGACAGCATTGTTTTCTCCAAATTAGTGCTTATCTAAATCAGCAATGTGACTTTTTGTTGTAGATAATAGGAAGAGATTGCACTAGTGGGTGTCTATTGACAACAACAGGATAACATTACAATAGCTATTGCCCTCTGACTTTTTTTACACATCATTTTATTTCAAATAGAAAACTCAACCGATTCAGTCAATTTAATTATAAGACTTTTAAATCGTCTAAAATTTTTGTTTAATTTTTAAAATTTTATTTGATTTATTTTAGTAACTATTATTGTTAAAAATTGATCAATTAATTAATTAATCAATCAATTTTCGTAAATTAATAAGTTCTTATAACTAAATTAAATCAATTAATTTTTATTTAACAATTTCTTTTTTCAATTAAACTTCAAATTCTTCTATAGATAAGGATAATTGTTTTAAACATATTTCAAATTCTTTAATTTTATTCAATCTTTGGTCGATTTTAAGACGATCTAATACCAATTGAATCTTTTAAACCTTAAAAAAAATTTATCGGTATAACTTCCAGTCCAATTTTTAAAACATTACTTAAAGTTTGATGAGGCATAAAGAAAATAAAAAAGAATAAAACAATTACGTTTTGGTCAATAAGTACTTCACTTATTAAACAAACATACATTTTAGTCTTTATTCAATAGATCGCTTCAGAATGGAGCTGTATTAAGTTCCAAATTCGAAACAACATAAAAATTTATTTTTAAAAAACCCGAATTTAACCTAAATTCTTGTTAGAAAAATATGTAATACGGAACAGTACCTTAGTTACGTATTCCAGATTAAATGTGAAAGGGCAAGAAACGAAGAAATAAAGAAATACTTGATTTCGATCTCCTTAACTTTAAATAAGCTTTTCGAAGCTGAAACGAGTGCGAATCCATGGCCACCTTCACGAGAACTCCTCTCTGGGATGCGAGTAAAGTCTTTCTACAGTTTTTTCAAAGCGTAAGCTCTCTTAACAGGTCAGAGAATCCTTATGCTTACAATTGATTATGAGTAATTGCAAGGGACCTTAACTTTTATATATAGTTTCCATATCGTGCTTCCCAATCATAAGATCGATATGGGTCCGGTCTACACTAATTATGATCCATTTTCATCCAAATTTTAACCTTTTGATTTAGATCATTTATTGGACTACTTTATTATCTTCATCTAAATCAAATTATGTTACTTAATTGATAAGTTACTGAAAAACTGAAAAATATAATTAATAGTTGTCTAACTTTATGAGAAAGGACAAAATTGTCTAACATTATATTAATCTATCGACTTCAGTTCAAACAAGTTGAAATTTGCTTTTCTTATTTCCAAATAAAACAGTAAGTGGTTATTATAACCAATGATTAAAAAATATAACACATTCAACTAATTTAACCGTGAAAACTGTAAACTAACTGGTTTTTCTTCATCTTGATTTATTTTAATCATTCTTATTGTTAAAAACTGACCAATTTATTAATTAATTGATCGATTTTGTAAATTAATCAATTTTTATAATTCAAAATAAATGAATTAATTTTAATTTAACAGTATTATTTTTTAGTTAAATTTCAAATTCTTCAACATGTAAAGATAGTCTCTTTTAATAATATTTCAAAATTTTTATTTTATTAAAATTTTAACTAGTTTGATAGACATTTTTGTCCTTAAGGACAATTTTGTATTTTTTCTGTTAAGTAGACAACTATTAATTGTACTTTTGACTTTTAATAAATTATCAGTTAAGTTACGTAATTTGATCTAATTAAGGATAATAAAGTGACCCAATAAATTATCTAGATTAATGGGTCAAAGGTCGGGTAAAAAATGGATCCCTTTTAGTGTAGACCTGGTTCATATCGGTTTTGTGATGGAAAAGTCCGATATAGAAACTATATAAAGGTTAAGGTCTCCTACAGTTACTTATATACCAATCGTAAACTTATGATTCTATGACCCGTTAAGAAAGCTTGCGTATTGAAGAAATCATAGAAAGGTCTCCTACAGATACTCATATATCAATCGTAAGCTTATAGTTTTTTGATCCATTAAGAGAGCTTGTGTATTAAGAAAATTGTAGAAAGGTCTAAACCGAGTATTGGTAAACAAACCCTGGAGGATTGGAACTTGTTTCAACATCAAAAACTACTTCGGAACTCAAAATGGAGCCAAAATAAAGTATTTCACATTTCCTTCGTTTTTACCCTTTCATGTATGGTCCTGGGTATATAATAGGATCTGTATTACGTATTATAGTTTTATGACGGTCTAATTTCGATTAAAATTTTTAAACCTTAAATTTATTGTCTTATCTCTTGAACTTCCGACCGATTTTAAAAACAATAATAACATTTAGTTAAAGAGTCTCTAAGATTGTCTTAACCTAATCTTAATAACAAGATTTTTGGTAAAAAGTTATTTTTGTGGTATTTCTAGTTCTATAAGATATCGTTTGAAGTAAGTTTAGAACTACAAAACTAATTTTCAGAATGAATAGAAAACAAAAAATATTAATATCTTTTACCCCATCACTTTATCATAACATTAATCCTATTCAGAATGAGAATATTCTAATGTTTTAAAAACCGGACCGGACATTAGACCGGTCGAAAGAAAAATTTAAGATTTAGAGGTTTAACCGGTAGTGAACCGCTATAAAACCGGCATATAATGAATAAGAAGTAAAACTTATAAGAATAAGTAAAGATAAAATATATTATTGAAATAAAAATACATTAATGCCTATTATTATATAATGAATTAATAATAAATAAATATAAGTCTAATATAAATATTAAAATGACAATAAAAATTAAAATTATATTTATGAAGAAGGTTATGTCTCATCATCGTCAAAAGCTCCAGATTTTCC
>JANIJH010000005.1:702781-715826 GCA_024520975.1 Erythroxylum areolatum | reverse complement strand
GACAGTTGTAAATTACTGAGTTTGAATGAATGAAATGAAATCCAATTTGGTTTTAAAAAGTAGTCAATTTCTTATTAGTGTTTTATGATTGTGATGCCATGAGGAGTGTAGTAGGTTGTTGTCAGTAGTGGTCTCTTGTCGTAGGATATGTACCGGAATGACCTACGGGCGTTCCGGTGGATACCCTATGGTAAGGGGGCGCTACAATATTGCTAATATTATAGATAAATATGTATAAATAAAAATATAGAAATATGTAATACATAATACAATAAATATAGAAAAAGTAAAGAATAACAATAAAGTATATAATAACTAAATAGATACAAAAAAAAGTTCAAGACTAGGCAGACAAATCATTACTGAAAATTAATACATTTCTTATATATATATACATATCATTATTATTACATTCAGTCTGAAGTTTTGCGATAAAGTAAGGTCTGGAGAGATTTAATAATACTCGATTTTAACCCTATACAATAAAAAGATTATTTTTATTAAACTCATATATAAATGAGAGAATATAAAAATAATTTAGGGTACAATAATTATTTCCCAATTCGTAAGTCATTGTCATATTGGGAAAAGTTGGATATCGAGAAAACTTGGAAGTTATAGGGATTTTTTGATTGATTGAAACTAAAAAGCAGCGCCTAATAGGACATTAGATCCATCAATCAAAATCTCATGCAGCCAGTAACACGTGAACTCCTTTAATATTTTATTTCTTTTTTAAAATATATATTTATATCAATCTTTATTAATATTACGTATACTTAACTTATGTAATTATAATTCAATAATTTGAAGCCAATAAATATTAACTTTAATATTGATTAAATGTGTGACTTAAATCTTACAATTATTTCTTATACTAATTTTGGGACTTTATTTAAAATGTAATAACACTGTTTTAATAACATCATTTGAGTGTAATATGATTAAAAATTAATAATATCAACTTATTTAAACATTTTATTAAACTTTAAATTTGAAGAACATCCACTGCTTAGAAAAGGGTAGCTTCTTCCTCGATGGTCCAGCACACGTGAAAATTACTGAGTGAAAATTGGATGTGACAATTTGGTCGACAAATGTGTAATGAACAGTCGCTTTCGTTTTCTAGTACCGTAAAAGATGAGACACAGGACGTTAGTTTTGATCTTTATCTGATTTGTCTCCAAGTGTCAGGAATCGATGCGGGTTTGGTCACTCCAGTAAAAATCTTCTCAAAATTTTTATATAAAATTTTAAATTCTATTTAAAGTTTAAATGTGTTTTAGAATGTTAGACTTAAAATTTGACGGCCTTCTTCAAAATTCGTTAATGAATACAAATTTTAGACAGAATATCATGATTATAGCATGATAACCGTAAATAGTGAAGTTTGCACATAAGAAGAATTGATGGATTACTATAATAAAATTACTGAGATACTTAAAATTGAGTACCTTGTATTGCCAATAAAATAGAGTATGATATTTATATGTGATTGGTTTGATTCAATTTCTAATGTTAGTATAAAAGTACAAAGCTGATACAATCTAGTTAAAATCAACTAGCAAAGAAGATTTACACAATTTGAACATTCCTTGTTGGTGATGCAAGCGATCCAAGTGTATTATGTCCCTTTCCCCTATTTATGACAAATAAGTCAGATTGGTTGGTCGCTTGTAAAATTAAACCTAGAGATATTTTTGAATTACATTAAAAAGGAGAAAACAAGATAATTGAAAGTGAAGCATTTTAGGAAGATGTTTATGAAATAAATGTAGGTGTTAGATATAACAAGAATGAACTTTTGAACGATCTAAATAATGAATATGTTGAAATTTCATTTTGAGAAGATGAGTAGGGCAAGAGATTTGAAGATGAACTTGAGTTTGATTCTAATTTTTCAAAAAAAGAAGATGATAATGATTTTGATTTGCAATTAAGTGATCATGATAACGATTAATTTGTGTTTATAACAGAATATTATATGAAATAATCTATTATTGCATTAACAATATATTGTTATATATTGAATTTATATTATTCTATTACTGGAATATTCAATAAAATGTCAATTTCATGTTTAAAATATGTCACCAAAGAAAAAATAGGATATGATGCGGCCAAGAATTGGGTTACCATGATTTCCATCAGTCAATGTAGGTCCAGGTGAAGCATCATCTTCTGCAAATGCTACATAATTTGTACGTCCACCTACTGCACATCCAGATGTGGCATCACCTTCTTGACCTGTAATCCTTGTACAGTTACCTTCTGTACCTAATGCTACATCATCCTACCCTACTACACCATCCACTACCCCTATACCGATAGAGATATCAGGGCTAAACATTGCGGATGAATCACGTAATCTCCAACCTAGAGTTAAGGGAGTTGATGGAAGAAATTACATCATAATTATCAACAATCTGTGAGTGAAAATATAAAAACATCATAAGTTTATAATAAAATTATAGGTTTTAATTTAAAAATGATCTAAAATTGTTTTTATATTAAGCTGGTTCCGTGTGAAACGTGCTCAAGACATATGACATCCAAGTTTGAAGAGAAGATTGATCTTGAGGGTTATAAATGGAAGAATATTTCTTAGGCGACAAAACATTTTTATTATCAGGAGTTTGAGGTACAAAAAATATATTATTTTGTATTTTTAATCTAATTAATACATTAATTAGATAAATATTGTAGGTTATAAGTACTTATAGTATTTTTTTTCTTTTTTTCAAAAAGAATATTTTTGGGATTCGAAATTTGGCGCGATTATTTATAAAGTATGGAAGAGATGAGCTCGTACACGTTATAGAGACTTTCTTGGTGTGATACACAAAATTGGACTACAACCTCCTTATATATTTAAAGAAATATAGAGTCGTTGGCAGCAATATTAGATATTACCTAAGATAATGTTCATTTCAGAGTGCCATTCTGCAAACAGACATGGACGACTGGAGGGAGAAACTCTTCCCGTACATACTGGAGGATTTATTACCCACCAAGAGTATACAGAGAAACTTATAAGTATCTATACTTTACACTTATATTCTGATTTTTTTCTTTGATGTATACAATTTAATTTCATGTGTGAATTTTGTAATGAAATTATATGTGTATTATGGAGAATGATAATATTATAAATGTTTGGTATCATATATGGTTGTGTTGTTGAGTTACTTTCTTTGCTCAACAGGAGATAAATATCATAAAATAAAAAAATGTCAAAATTTTTGTAAATTATATTTCATTTATAATATTTTATTCTGATGCAGGAAAAGTCTATGGACAAGAAGCCTACACTCCTTAAGCTCTTTTTGCACACCTACATCAAGAAGCATGATGGTATGACCTTCGTCAACACTCGATGTAGAGAATCTAATGTATGTGAAATTTATGCTCAAATATTAATTTTTAATAATTATCACTTCTTAACATAAACATTGTCTCCTTATAGGACCAAATACAAGAAAGCATTCAATGATAGTCTCAGCACTTTGAAACTATTGATAAGAGTCAGATATATCATGATGTAATGGGTGGTAGGGACCATTGTGGAAGGATCTTCGACTTATATTCATTTGTGAATACATACTATTAGCAATCCTCAACATCTAGTACAGCTATATCTAGTAGGTGGTCCGCATCTAATAAACGAGTCGTTCAGCTTGAGAGCACAATTTAAATGCTAACAATTTAGTTGCAACAATCAATGGAGTACATATCGTAGCTCCGTAATTAGTTGGATGAGTTGAAGGATAGGGGCAACACCTTATCGCAGTAGTTAGAGCATCTGCATTCACCAACTGCATATCTTAGTTGTAGCTACTCTCAAGTCATTTTGTATGAAAGATACTTATTGTTGTAGATAATAATTTTTTTATTATCAAGTAAGATAATTTTTATTTTATATTATCAATCAACTTATATTTTTTACTTTATATTATCAATCAACTTATTGTTTAGACAAATTAAATGTAGTAAAAATCAAAATATTATCAACAAATAATTGTAGAAATTAATTATTAATCATAAGATTATCAATTTTCCCAAATTTAATATGTACATTTAATTTTGATTGATAATAATTTATCGACGGAATAAGAAAAATCCTTCGACAAATTTACCGACAGAATACAACTTTTAGTTGCTACATTTTTCGATGACAGACATTCAAAATCTGTTGTTAAATTTACTGATGGCGTAAAAGTTACCATCGTTAAATATAGCGACGAAATAGAAAACTGTTTGTCGGTAAATTCGTAATGAAATATTTCTATTCCGTCGCTAAAAATTACCTACAGTGGTCTCTCCGACGAATTATGTCGTCAGTCATTTCTGTCGTCAACTTCACTTGCTGATGGAAAACCTTCACATTCTGCAGGTAATTTCCGTCGCCAAACCTCATTTTTCTTGTAGTGCTCTCTACTAATTAGGGGTAAAGCTGCATACAATTGGACCCTTCCAGATCCCGCTTATTAATGGGATTCATATTGAGTATTGATGTTGTTGGTTGATGTAATTAGATGGGAAAAAAATGAAATAAAAATCTGGTCATGATTGTATGAAGCTTAAGTGTTAAGAACGGTCTTGGTTATAAGCTAAGTAATTTCAATATTGAAATTTGGTTCTATCATTTACAATTATATCTACATTATAGTTTTAAGTTTCATAATAGTTTGGCAAATACAATTTTTGTGGTATACGTAACACCCCACTATCATAGAATATATGCCTGAGCACCCAGAGGACATTCAAGAACATACCTTATGAATCATGACATGTTAGAGCAATCGTACTCACTTATTAAGGCATCATACAGAACATCAGCAAACGTAAGATCATCTTATCCATTTCATTTCACAAACATAACTTATTTACATTATCATTACATCTCATAATCCTTATGTTCATAATACAAAACATCTTAGAGTTTACTGTTCTTTACAAATATCTAACATGAAATAAGATGCTAACAAAAACATTCTATCTAAACTCCTCATACATCAACTGACTAGACCTTGAGCTATTCCTTATTCCAAAATTGACAATGCTAGACTGCTACTAGATTGCCCTAGAAGCTAGGTCTCCTCAATATCTAAAAAACAACGTTACAATTTTGATAAGTTTTGCAAACTTAGTGAGTAAACCATCATTGATGTGCTCACTCGAGTCAAAACACAACATCACAAGAAAACGACCAAATTCACATTCCTATACAGTTTTGTATACCAAATCACATTATACACCATATCTTAATAAGCACATTATAATGCAAATATCTCATATAATCTTTTTCAGAATAATCCAATCTTTCACCTCAATCATTCATATCATTAGCATGTATACAAGTATTGCATATCACTATATCAACACAATTTATCACCTATTTTTTACAACCATTCATATGTACACAAACATAGCATAGCATTATATCAACTCAATTTAGCTATTCTTTACAATGATTCACACGATACATGTAAAGATATATTTTCAATGCACATGAGACTCCACTTTCATTTTTATTTCGTTGTGATCGAGCGTCTATTTAACTGTCCCATATCCATTATGGATACCAGATTCATTTTAGATACTATCCCATACGCATTGTAGATATTGGGCTCATTAATCGTTGAGCCTACGGCTTTGTGTACACATTTATGAGCTTTAAACTCTTTTTCACGTTAGTTACTCCGGTCACAACTCCTTTATCTAATCATGCATATCAATGTAATGAAAATGCATCAAATCACATATTTTGTTATCAATAACTCTCATTCCGTGTGCATAGTCATATAACACATTCATTGGATCTAAGTCCGACATTCAACATATAGTTGAAAACACAATTTCCATATTCACATTCAATTTGTAAACACTTCCAATACAGTCCCGAATATCAAACTCTTCGAATCATCAATGTTCGGAATTAACAGAATCATATCGGTAACAATTTAATATCTAACAGTTAATTAAGAACAATTCGAATATAGTGAGTAAACATTTAGGTTTACTCACAGTATGCTCCAGATAGCTATTGCTTTGATGAGTTGACAATGTTTGGAAGCTGCCGGTCAATTGTGCTTTTAAATCATGCAATACACACGAATGTACACATTACTAACTTGTTTAATCAAATAAGTACTCAATCATACAAATGTATATGTTATGGTCATTGCATGCTCAATTGAATTTCCTAGATATGTATTCTTATACATAGATCTTAACTATTCAGTTTATGCTTATACACCCAAAGACCATTAAAAAAACATATTTTGTATAGTACTATTTTGCAATCAGGTTTGTACCTTTAAGTTAGCTTGATTTACTTCAAATTCATCAGCCATACTTTTCACTTATCCTTAAACATTTTCATGATCAAAAAGCCTCTTATAATCCACACACAATTGTTACTTTAAATTTAGAATTTTAGCAAGCTAGATCTATAAATTCACCAAACTTTTTCCGGTAATATATATTCATACATTTACCCAATTCTCATTCATAATTACGTCATGTTCTTCAATGCTCATTCATCCATACCTTATACATATTACTCATGTCCTTAAGATCATGTTTGCATCAAAAGAACTCATTTATTCCTTTAACAAATCAAAATTTCCATATTTGAACTCAACCATATCAAAATAGTCAATTCTTTAGGTTATGACATCAATTAACTACATAAACTTATCAAGCTCTTAACCAATTAATCAACCAACAATCTAGGCTCATTCTTAGCCTTAATCAAGTCCAAATATACCAATTTAGAGTGAAATTTCTTAGCTAGTTTGACATTTACACAAGGCTAAAACTAAATTTCCAGAATTAACATCAACATCACTAATGTGTGTAACTTTACTACCTTCAATACTTCACAATTTTTACAAGCTTAAAGACATCTCTAACGCGTGAAAATTTTTAGATTTCATGTCCTTTAAGGTTACTTCATTTCAGGTTAATTTAACTTCCTTATTGGTTACACTAAGGCTTATAAAATTCTACTCACTTATAACATTAACAATCACTTTTTACAAACACACCTACATATCTAATTTTCCAGATTTAAGAACACTTCAATAGCACCTATCTTTATCATGAATCCACCTTCATTTATACTTCAAATCTCAATCTAATTCATCCATAAAACAACCTAGAACCTACAGTTTTTATACATCAGGAACAAAGCATAATAGTATCCAATTCATGTATCATTTTCCAACACACTTCATCATCAACATTATATACAATCCATCCCAATTCAATCATCATAATCCTTCTATCATAACATGCTATAAAAATCAATCTTTTACTTGCTAGTCTAGCTCATATTTTCACCTCAAAGATCAAGCTAATACAACTCTCCATGCATTCAGAATCATCACAAATTCAAGGTAGAAATATGCTGGTTTTCAACTAGGATAAAAGACCACAACATGAATAATAATTTTTTGGTTCTATGACTATGTTGTGAAGGGTAAAAGAATGGATTTGGTGTAATAATTTAGCAAGACTTAAGCCAAAATACAGAGATGTGAGATGGGAGCAAGTTTCAGTGGAGAGAGTGAAAAAAAAAAGAACTTAGCCGAAACATTTCCAGCATTTGCTTAATTCAACTACGTGCATGGTGTCATTTTCTCAAATTAACATTTGTCCTTAGGCATATACTCCATTTGTCATATACATACGTTGCCTTATGTCACTTAGTTACTTAGTCCATTTGTCACACAACCATTGCTGCCATTTGTCAATTAATTAGCTATGCCATTTGTCACTTGATTTTTCATGTCAAATGTTACTAATTCGTAGGCTTAATTATCCTAATTTTTTATGTGTCAATTTGTCTTACCACTTGGCATTTTTCTTAGACCAAATGTACATTTTAATTCTTCCAATTATAACAATAAATTCCAAGTTTACTAATTATAGTCCAACAAACCAAAATTGTAATATCCCATTATCCCATGTTAAGGGTTAGAATCCTAGAATAGTGTACATCAGAGACTATTGAGAAGTTAGAAAGTGTAAGCCATGCTCATGCATAATATAGCATACACACATACGTCAATACTAATTTTTGCACATTAAAATGATTGTACATGCATTCATTGACATTTTTTCGGGTATAATTGATTTATAATGTGACTGTATTAAGAATTGTAATATATATTGAAAATTGATTTGGATAGTGTAATTGATGATCTTGAATTTTTTTGGTAAAATCTAAGAAATTTATGAAATTTTGGGTACTTTTAGACTAGGAAAGATGTCAAGTGGTAAGATAATTGATAAATGGTAGTAGAGATAAGAGTCAAATGATCGTGAAATTTTTTGTAAATGACATTGGGATTTAATGAAATATGTCATAAAAAATTGGGAGACAACTGGAGTAGAAATTGGAGTTAATTAGACTAGTTAAATAAGATAACCTAGTTTAAACCCATAGAAATTGGACATGTGGCAAGTGACAAGTGTCACTTGCCAAGCCATGTCTTTATCCCACGATTATTTTGGAAACCAAGTTAATTGTTTTGGTCTTGCTTTCTTCTTCTTCTTCGTGACTGTCTCATCTTCTTCGAGCTTCTTCATCTTCTTCACGAATTTTCTCACCAACGTTCATCAGCGTTGAACCTAGCTCTCTTTTCTTTCACTTGCTACTCTCACCTTGTTGTCTTCTTCAGTTGCCATAAGAAACCTTAACCTCCCAACCTCTATGATGATGTACATGGGTTACATTAGAAGTTAGGGCTTCTTAGTGTTTTTGAAGAACTTGGAGTTTTAGCAAGTAAGTAACATGTTAATTCTCATGAGTAGTATGAATATGAAACAAATATGGTGATTAATTAATATTACATAATCATGAGAATAGTGGTCATTATACATGTGCATTGAGGTTGAAGAATGAGAATATTGGTGTCTTGTTTGTGTATTTATGATGATTAATATTTATTGAGTTGTTGTAAAGATGAGTTTGAAATAGAAAAATCATTGATAAGGTGAAAAAATTTAATGATGAATATATATGGATGTAAATGTTCTGTTTTCAGTAATATGATCAAACATAGAGTATCATTTGTTTGGGATTGAAATTGAACTGAAATGAAAGTAGGAATAAAAAGGAAATATTGAAGAAATAAGTTATAAGAGATAGACTAAGCAAGAGAGATGAACTAAGATGAAAATGATGATGAAGGGTGCTGGAGAATGTGTAGATGTAGTGTTTTCACAGAACATGTATTTGTATGTTAACCATATCTTGATAGGTAGACTTCCAAATGGATGATTATTAAGTTGGATTAAATTAGAGACACATGACTACAATTTTCATTAAGAAATCAATTTTGAATTCTGTCTCTAAGGGTTTTGAAATTTGATTTGAAGTTGAATGTTGGGTGCAGCCGCAGTTTGAGAACAGTAGGTAGTAATTTATGTATAACTTGAAGAATACTGCACCAAATTGTATAAAATTGGTGTTAGAAATAATTATTTAGAAGAATGTCTTGCCTAAATCCTTCTTTTTCTATGTCAAAATAGCTATGCAAATTGATCTAAAAATATGTGTTAGAGAGTATCTAAATGAAGCTTGTATATCAATCATTTAGTAGTGCACAATAATATAAGGGAATCACCTGGGGTAGTGCACGATCGTGCACAAGCACGATTGTGACAGAGAGGAACCCTTAGAGGAGTCGCACAACAAGCATGATCATGATAGAAGGGAACCTCAAAGGAGTTGCACAATTGTGACAGAGAGGAGGTATCTGGAAATGCACGATCGTGACAGTAAGCAACCAACTGGAAATGCACGACAGTGAGAGTGCAGTGATTTTTGACAGTTTTGAGTATCCTTTACTCTTTTGATCATAACTTCTTCTTCAGACCTCTGATTAACTTGAAATTTGAACCACAAACTCCTCACACATTGTTCTTCTTCTTCACCAAAATTCATGGCCATCTGAATTCATTAGAAATGATCGGTAATTATTGATTTAGAAACTTAGGGTAATCAAGCCTTACAAGATGTGATTGAGTAATGAACTTGGAATGAGTTTGTATTATTGAGGTGTAAACCTAAGTTCAAATTAGACATACATGAGTTTCGAAGTATGAATAATTATGAGATAAAAATAAAGGAAAAATACTTGAGATTGTCACTGAGCATGCATTGTACATAATCCATATATACATTTGTACATAAATCAACACTTATAATTGTACAAAGCTATGATGTGTGTAAATATGTATTTATTGCATGATTTAGAAGAGTGATTTGAGCGACCACATCCAGTCGTTGCTAGGATTTTGAGACAATAGCTTTCTGGAGCAAACTGTGAGTAACCTAGACGGTCTCACTTGAATAATTGTTTGTTTTAAATTCGATATTGAATTATTTTGTGAATGTAATTGTGTTGATTCCGGACATTGAATGTCGAGCCGTTTGATGCATGAATAAGATATTGGAAGCGCTCCTTAAGTGTAAATTTGATGAAATAAGTGATACTCAATATTTATATTGAATGCTGGACTAAGGTTCGATAATAAATGTGAATGTGAATGTGATGCATTTTGTTGCATGAATTTATGACAACATAAAGGCTATTGTGTCCAGAGTAGCCACTGAAAAAAAAAACTTAAATCTCAGAATGTGGTAAGAGCCTCTAGCTCAGTTGTGAATGTACCCCGTATCCACTAAGAGATATGGGACATTATCTGAAACAAGCTCGGTATTCACAAGGGATATGGGCTAGTAAAAAAAAAACTCGGTCACAACAAAGTAATAAATGAAAGTAAGTCTTATGTGCATTGCATTTATAATCGATATATATGTTTTAAATGATCAAAATGATCTGCTTGATTGCTCTGAATGTAATATGTGAAGTAAGTGATATGTGATGCTACATGATAAATGAAACGAAGTGAATTATGTGAATATATGATGTGATATGTTATATGATTTGAGTGAACCATCGAGGATGGTTAATTCACTAAATTCGCAAAACTCACTAAAATTGCAAGATTGGCATTTTAGGTTTGAGAGAGGACACTAGTGACAAAGAGACTCTAGAAGTAGTATAATTTTTATACTTTTGGAAAAAAGAAATGACTCAAAGGTCAGTCAACTGAGACTGAAGGATCTAGATAGCATTTTTGTATAATTCCTCATGTATGTAGCGTGTTTGTATACAAAGATTTAAACTTTGATAGTTTTTGAAAATGTAAATATATATATGTTGTTGTAAATAGGGATGAAATATGAGATGCTACAATGTACATATTCAGTTTTATGAAATGAAATGAGGAATAGTGTGAAATTTATGCATTAAATGATGATGCCATGATTAAGTTAGTGTCGTAATTACTCTAGCATCCCATCCTTATAAAGTACGTATTTAGATATCATTTAGGATATTGGGTACGTGTCTTGTGATAGTGGAGTGCTACATTATTTGGTATTAGAGCATGATTTGGCATCCATAGGGACATATGAAGTATATAAACATAAAATATCGTGAGAAATGTGGATAGTAATTGAAGTTATTGTTTATTATAGGTCATCCGACATAGGTGATCAAGTGGGACACTCAGCTGACCTAGAATCAGTAGGAGCCAGTAAAGAGTCTTCTGTATCTCAATTTTAGAGAATGCCTTCGAGAATTCCCGAGAGAAGAAAAAGGAGGTATGATAAACTGCGAAAGCAGGAGATTGTGGTCTTCTATGGACAGAAAGATTTTTGGATCTGAAGCAGCGCAAATTATCGGTGGCAGAATATGAGATAAAGTTTAATGAGCTAATGGGGTATGTTACTGCCTTGATTCCTACTGAGGAAGATAGGTGTAGGAGATTTGAAGATGGGCTGAACATGGAGATCAGGACAAGGCTAGCAATCACCAACTTGAGCAGTTTCACTGAGTTCAGAGCTGCTTCGATTAGAATGGAGCAATTATTGAGAGAGGGACAAGCAGAGTATCTGCAGGAGTCTAGAATGAATTTCAAGCTAAGTCTAGCAAGAGATTTAGGAATGCCAAAGTAGATCGTCCCGATCATAGTTGAGGTCGAGACAGCCTGGGCTTAGACCGAAAGGTGGCTTTAGTTATTCTGGTAGAGGTTAGGCGTCTAGAGGACAGATTTATAGTAAGTAACCACCACGTATACCTAACTGTGAGCATTGTGGAAAGAGACATGGTGGTGAGTGTTGGGACATTGTCAGGAACTTGTTTTTGTTGTGACTCTCTTGAGCACCGAATCAGAGATTGTCCTGCCATTGTTGGAGTTCAGTTTGGTATAACAGGGAGATCATTAACTGAAGCTACGGTTTAGCAGAGCCGAGCTAGTAGATTTGGATAGAGAGGTCGTGGTAGAGGCAGGATGAGTTTTAGGAGTCCTACTATCAGCACTAAGGTGCGAAGCAATGAACTGCAATCTCAGACCCAAGTGTATGCAATGACCAGATAGGAGGCTCAGGATTCTTCAGATGTCGTTGCAGGTACGTTACTTATTTTTGATAACTCTTGTTGTTAAAAATCAATTAATTTATTAAATAATAGATTAATTTTTATAAATTAATAAGTTTTTATAAATTAAAATTAATTAATTTTTTTATTTAACAATTTGTTTTTATTAAACTTCAAATTCTTAGATAAATAAGGACAATTTCTTTCAATTTTATTTCAAATTCTTTAATTTTGTTCAATATTTATTAGAGAGATGGACGTTGTAAAATCAAAATTATCAGAAAGTTTTTAATACTTTTTAATATTAAAATGTATATTATATTAAGTCAAATTAAAAGAGAATTTAATAAATTTAATTCTGACAAATATCTAAATTAGACTCGGGTCACCTACCGAGAGGGACGGACCAATTGCCAAGAGAAAGCGTAATTTGGAAAAAGTAAAAGGCGTTCTGAAAGTGGACAACACAGCACGTGCAAATTAGAAGTGACAAAGCAACGTCTGACACGTGGGAAAACCTTAAAAAGCGTTAGGTAATGCTGTACTGGTTGTCGGCCAAATGTCTGTTTGATTGGAGCCGTTTT
>JANIJH010000005.1:683506-702771 GCA_024520975.1 Erythroxylum areolatum | reverse complement strand
GTTTTCATAAATGTGTTCCAACTTCTAACACTGGTGTAGTATTAATTTTCATTCACACATAAATATGTCTTAAAAATTACATCTCGAATAGGCTATTCGGCACACAACACAGGTGATCCTGTGCCGTGTTCGGTACGTTCGTTTGATATATTTAAAATGCCATTTTGTAAGACCAATGTCAATGACCTATTCACACTCTCAAATCTCAAGCTTTTCTGTTCCCACTCGATCTGACAGCCAAGCAACACATCAGATAATAATTATTTAATCAAATTATAAATTAATTACGTCAAACTTTTCATAATTTAATATTTGGAAAATTATTATTTATATAATATTTTTTAATTATTATACGATTTTTTCGTTATATTATATTATATTTTTTCATTCATTCGTACCTTCAAAGCAACCTGTATTAAAATTAAAATTTTAAAAATTTTATATTATATTATTTTGAGTAAAAATAAATAAAAATAAGAAAATGACAAAGAAAACTATTTAGTAGCTAAATAATATAAAAAAAGTATTATCACGATCACACTTTACTATTAGATAATCTCCAGATTGTTAAACCATGCTTTAGATCTAAATTTTCCAAACTCTACACAAAATGCTCTTTACATGGTTACAAAATGGTCTCAAAATGAAACCACTATTGTAAGAATTCCACTGCAATTGTCATCACAATAATTGGCGAAGATGATGCCTACGAAGTGGATCACAAATAATGTCTTAAAATATGAGTATATTAGAAATTGTCAGTGCTAATATGTTATAACTTACATGTATTAAATATTTGTTAAATCAAATAAATATGAATTTGAGTGTAGCACATAACTTATTTTTATTGGCTTTGAGTTATTGATTAAAAAATTCAACTAGTTCAGCTAATTTAATTATGAAAATCTTAAATTGTCCATCTCTCTAATTTGGTTGTCAACTTTACGGTTTGATTTATTTTAATAACTCTTGTTGTTAAAAACGATCAATTTATTAATTAATTGATCAAGTTTTGTAAATTAATAAGTTTTTATAAACTAAAATGAATAAATTAATTTGTATTTAATAATTTATTTTTAATTAAATTTTAAATTCTTCAAAAAGTAAGAACAATCTTTTTTAATCATATTTTAAAATTTTTAATTAGTCAATTTTAGAACAGTTTAATATCGATTAAACTTTTTAAATCTTAAATTTATCGTGTTACCGATTTAACTCTTAGCCTAGTCTTTAAATCATACATAGTATGTCTATCTGGCTCAAATTCTACGTCACAACTATACACCCGATAGACTTAAAAGGCATTCGGTGTATTTTATTTGTCAAAGGAACAATCAACGTTTTTCTCATGAATGCTGGATAAAACATTTAATATCAAAACCTCAGCAATATATAGTTGGATCCCTTTCATTTTCTGTAAAGGAAAGTATTGGACCATTCGATGTGCAGTAGATGTATCCCAAATGCATTTCACATGAGGTATATATATGTGTCTATTGATCGATCCCCGCCTTCAATGGCGGAAAAGTTAAGGATAATATATCGGTTCGGTTTGGCCCGACTCAACTTGCTTCTAGTTAAAGAACAAAAATTTAAGTTTGATTGAAAACTTAGGGTCGAATACAAGATCATTTTAAGTTGTTTAACCAAACTTCAAGTTGAGCAAAAGTAGAATAACAAAGTCGGAATGACTTTTTGATGAAAACATATTTTGAATCTCAACATTTACAGCATAATATAAAATAGACATTAACATTTTGAAACGTTCAAATTAAACCCTAATATATTTAAAAGATTAACTCTCAGTTAGATAAACGTTACGTCAATATTGACGTGACATCATTTCTTATTCTTTAAATAAAAAGTAGTTTACACTGTTATATAGCAAGTGAGATCCGCTGTCTAAAATATATAAATATGAGCTTGGTTGTCATGTGACAAATGAGATGCACTATTTGAAATGTATAAATAGCATCCCCATGCCATGAGATTAATTATAGTATCCACTTTTGATTAATTTAAAAAACTAATTATGTGACAATGAGGTTCACTTTCTATTAAAAAAATATAAAAATATTGTGACATCAGCATTCACATGATATTTAACCGATAGGAAGTTAACCCTATCAAATTTCTGTCAATTTAAGGTTTATTTTAAACTTTTTAAAATGTTAGGTTTTAACTTGAACGCTTCAAAACGTTTTTGTTTAAATTGTATCATATTATAAACATTAAGATTCAAAATATATTTTTAACCTAGGAGTGATTGAGAAAAAAAAAAGTTTAAGGACTTTGTTTATCATTTTTAGTAAATGTTTAGATTTTATTAAATTGGTCTTATTCTACCAAACTGAGTCACAAAGACAATTTGAAAATTTAGTATACCAATCTAACCAGGGATGGATCTAGAAAGTTTTTGAGTAGGGTCAGAATTTTAATGGGGGCCATTTTTTATTTTTAATGGGGTAAAATGTTAATAGGAGCATAATTTTATTTTTTATGGGATCAAAACTTAAATTAGTAATTTTTTTATATAAATTTTTTTGGAGACAGCAGGAGAAATTGCTCCCACTTACCTCCAATGTGGATCCGTCCATGAGTCTAACCATGTGATATTTGATATTTCAATATGATTATAACGTGTCATAACTCATAAGCCACAAAGTCAACTATGATACCTCAAGTCACAAGTAAAATAATCAACGCAACTAAGCTCAGTGCAAATTAAATATAGAATTTTGTCTATATCATGTACTTAAGAGTTGATCGGTTTCATTCTAGTTCTAATACAACATTAGATTATAAAATTTAGTATGCTAACATGATATTAATGTTATCTAATAATTGAAATTGAGATCATTCTCTTTTCTTGTTATCTAAAACAATAATTATGAAAAAAATAGTACAATATATTATTTACACGACCTTTTTTCTTTAGATATTATATCAATTACTTCCATAATTTTTGCTTTTAAAAGGTAAAAAAAATTTATATTCAAATGAGCTTGAATTCAAACCTAAATTCTATTATCCGAGTTTGATTAAGTTTAAATTTAAATTTAATTAATTATTAAGAATCTAGTCAACAATGAAAAATATCTAAACAATTAAAACTAATGAATCAAATTATATTTAGTTGAATTCGCATTTGAGTATTCGAGTTCGGGTCTACAATTCTTTTCGGGTCAGGATCGGGTCTTAGGAAAGCAGACCCAGCCCAAGATGACATTCGTTTTAAGTGTGCAATACATTTACATAAATTTGGGCCCATTATTAAGATGACATCGCTTCGATTTCCCAAGATGACATAATATTGTTTTTGGCATATAGTAAAAAGCATGCTCAACATGTAATGGTGTATGGTAATTTTCGCAGGCACACAAGAAGAACGAATAAACTTTACAAAGAACACATGAACTAAACATTGTCTACATACAAATCAAACCCTCAAAAGACACGTGGAGAAGAAAACCATCTTTGAATCAAAACATACAATCAAAAGCCAAGCTTTTTAATGCTAAGTTACAAATTCAAACCATCAAAGCAATCACATGCTTCTTGTTAAGATGGTCCCAACCCATTTTACCTAAAAAAAAGATCCTAAATCGACTAATGTTCTAGTTTCAATTGAAACAAAGATACGACAACGTGATTTACATGTTAAAGAATCTGTCATTTTTTGAATATTGCTAAGTACAAGGATTAATTTACACGTCCTAAGCCCAGGAATTAGAGCTTGTTTTAAATCTTGTTATTGTGATGATGTTAGAGAGCAAATCAAGTGCATAGCGGCGCTGATTTGACTCGATCCAATTGCCTATATATACGTCTTGATGCTTCCAACCTCTTCACAAAAAGAACCATAGCCACACAACAAGCTTTTGAATATCTATCTCTGACCATTCATCTCTCTATATATTCCCATAACTTTCACGTTCTTATTCTATTCAAGTAATTCCTCTTGGAATTACCAAGTGGAGTGGTCGTCAGCTTCAAACCCACCATCTGGTACGCAACAAAAACACGAAACACATCTCGACTCTAAGATGAACTGTATGCAAAGTTGGCCTGAACCGGTGGTCAGAGTCCAGTCGTTGTCAGAGAGTGGTATAAAAACAATCCCAGAACGGTTCGTGAAGCCACAATCTCACAGGCCTCTAGGGAAGATCATTACAGCCCCTGAAACGGAGGTGAACATTCCTGTTATAGACTTCCAGGACGTGTTCTCTGATGACCAAAGCCTATGTAGAGATGCCATGAACAGGATCTCGAGTGCTTGTCGTGAATGGGGTTTCTTCCAGGTGGTAAACCATGGAGTGGACCATGAACTCATGCAGAATACAAGAGAGGTTTGGCGTGAGTTCTTCAACTTGCCTGTCGAAGTTAAAGAAGTGTACGCGAACTCCCCTTTCACGTATGAGGGTTATGGTAGTCGTTTGGGAGTGGAGAAAGGTGCTTGCTTGGATTGGAGTGACTATTTCTTCCTTCATTACATGCCCAATTCACTCAGGGACAAGACCAAATGGCCTGAAACTCCGGATTCTTGCAGGTGTGGCATTTTGGACACAACTTTTTGAACATAACTACATGGCAAAACTTTAGTAATTATTAAATTTTATTTTATTAAAATATTATCAGTACCTATTTTGAAGAGTTAGTAGCATAATTTAATATATCTTATTACCATAATTAAGATGATTAAATGATTAAATTTGGTTTTATCAAAGATCTGGTAAGTTCTTTAGAAATTTCAATGGTAAATTATTCACAACGTCTCGTGACTTGTTCAACTCTGGAAAATTGATATGCCAACTTTTTGAACATTCATGTTGGTGCCAACATGTCTGTGACTTTTGTGGGTTGCTTACTTGTCTCTTCGTACTTTGACTGATTACTTTTGAGGATTTCACTCTTATCACTTATGGTTGGTTTATATGAACTTGTCGGCCCCTACAATTTCTTTTTTATAAAATTGCATGCATGCACATCATGCGATTGGAAAATAAAGAAATAGTTAATATAATATACTTGACTCGAATTTTTGGTACACTTGAATTGCAGGAAATTGGTATCAGAATATGGAAGGCAAGTTGTTGAGCTTGGAGGTAAGCTAATGAAGGTGCTCTCCACGAACCTTGGACTTGAAGAGGACTACCTTGTAAAAGCTTTTGGAGGACAAGAAAATGTTGGTGCATGCTTGAGGGTTAATTTCTATCCAAAATGTCCTCAACCTGACCTGACATTAGGTCTCTCATCGCATTCTGATCCTGGAGGAATGACCATTCTCCTCCCTGATGAAAATGTGGCAGGTTTACAAGTTCTTAAAGGTGGAAGTTGGATCACAGTTAACCCTGTCCGTAATGCCTTTATTGTTAACATCGGGGACCAAATTCAGGTTACTTTCTTTTATCTTTCCTATTAAATACTGGACCGATTAGCTTGTTCAATAACTTTCAGTTTATCATAAATTATACTTTTAAAATTTTTATGGCAAATATCTATTATTAACATTAGATTATATATTTCTTCAGGTCTTGAGCAATACTATCTACAAAAGTGTAGAGCATAGGGTGATTGTAAATGCTGCTAAGGATAGGGTGTCCCTTGCCTTTTTCTACAACCCTAAAGGTGATAAGATTATCGAACCTTGTAAGGACCTTGTTACTGAGGAGAGACCAGCTCTTTACACACCAATGACATTCAACGAGTATAGGCTTTATATCAGGACAAAAGGACCTTGTGGGAAGCAACAAGTTGAATCTTTAAAATCCTCGAGATAAGTTCGGTTTGGTGATGGAAGTCAAGCTATTGTAGACTAGCTAGATCGAAATTATTGCACGAAACGAAAAGAGTTCATGAGGTGAAAAGAAGGAAGCACATGATGTTGAATCAAATCTCCACTTGCCTTTCTGTTTTGAAAGGAATTGCCTACCTCTAAATTGGATGCAATGTCAAATCATGTCATGGAGCTATTCTTTTTCTTTTTCTTTATTTTTTTATGTAGCCAATTGTGACAATGCTTGTGCCAATTCAAGAAAGTAAAATGAACCATTTGAATCAAGGCAGTCCTTTTCTGTATTATAAACGATGGTTGGTCCTATTTTCTTTTGGTTATTAAATTTTTAAAAAAGACCTTTTCCAGTTATTTTAAAAGTATTTTTAATTATTAGATTACTTAAAAAACATTTAATAATAATAAAATATATTTTATTAAAATTTTATCTAATTATTTTAGCCAAAAACTTATCTTTCTCTCCCTTGCGCTTTTGGAATCTCTTTTTTCCAAGAACTTGGAAAGTTTCAACCGAGCTAGATTGATGATCTTTGCATGTATGGTCATTTTTTAGCAAGTTCCCCATAACTTTGAATCATTGTGCCTGTTTTTGTATTTTGTCACATGGGCTTTTGCTACATTCACGTTTCTTTATGTACTGATTACTTTATACAGAAAATTTAAAAAATGTAGCTATCAATTCACTTTAGTAAAAAATGGCTTCTCAGTTTGTAACTGAGAGTGATTGCATGTACTGTGGCCACTTTTGTTGGTATGCAAAGTTGTAAGGAGTCTAGGGGCTAGTGTTAGTACGCCAATTATGACTTGGGCACATCTTGTTATTCTAAGTAATTGCCTTGTTCAAAACGTAACATAGTTTATAGAAACTAAGAGCACGCACGTTTAAGTGAAGCTTAAATAAGTGTAATCAAGT
Organism: Erythroxylum areolatum; assembly: GCA_024520975.1. Taxonomy (NCBI): domain Eukaryota; kingdom Viridiplantae; phylum Streptophyta; class Magnoliopsida; order Malpighiales; family Erythroxylaceae; genus Erythroxylum; species Erythroxylum areolatum. The sequence goes on along the minus strand of JANIJH010000005.1, from coordinate 696,064 downwards.
TCACATCTTTTTACACCGACCTTTTCTTTTTTCTGTACATTTTTTGATAATTAAACATTTTTAATCACTACTTATTTTTAGTGAATATCTAATAATTTTTATAAGATTCTAACAACTTAAAATTCACTATTAACATACATAAATCTTCCTATTGTATTCCAATAATTTTTTGTTTATTTATAATTATATAAAAAAAGGTTGCGTATAATTGATGATCTTCTCCGACCTTCACATAATAAAGAACCTTGTACACTTAACAATTTAATAATACTATAATAGGGTAAAAGTTATGATTAATTAATATGAAAATTATAATAGAAAATATGAAACTATAGGGAATCTCTATTTAAACCCTTTTTTTACAATAACAAAATTTAGCCATTTTTTTTAAATATATACATTGAGTAATTTTTAAAAAGATATAATAGTTCAAAAGTGCAATAAGTGAGTCAAGTAAACAATTTGACTTGAAAAAGTTATGGGACTTTGGCTAGATAGGTAGGCATGGGGGATAGTGACAATGTCAAATTTAAGTTGCTAATGTATACATATTATTACTGTTCTTACCTTTGAATAAAACAAAGTTTAGTATTAGTTTCAATCCATTTTGGTGGATATTCTCTTTTAGCTACAAGGTATTATTTTCATTGGCGTACGTGACCAAACATCTTTTCTTATTAGATAAATTGAGTTTTCATTCATTTGATATATCCCAAGTTATAATTGGATTGGAACCACAATTTTATAAAATTAAAAATTAAAATAATGACATATAATAATAAACATAAAGCTATTAATAAAGATGTAACGGGTCAGGATCAATCCAGCTTGACTCTTTTGTTTTTATAGTTTGAAGATATAATGGGTCAGGTTCAATCCAGCTTGATCTTTTTGTTTTTATAGTTTGAATCTAATTTGTTTGAGATTAAAATATTTTTATTTTGTTAAATTGATTCGGGTTAGATAGATCGAGTTTTAAACTCAGCTCGAACATACTCAAATTTGATTCGTTAAATTTAGAATAAGTTAGACCAATTATCATCTGACCCACTAAATACAAGTAATTCGTACTCCCCAAATTGTAATGCAGTGAATCATAGTTAGGCTTGGAATTAAGAGTTCCAATGTTTGGGGAGAACTACTTTCTTGATTTAATTTATATAGTGAATGGGAAATCAATTCCAACGAAGGAAACAAGTAAAACGAGGCGTTCATGGCTATTGCCGACACCGACTACCTGGGGAATTCTCCATATGATCATTGAAAATGAGAAACGTTACGTTATTACTTATTAGACATTTTTATTCATTATTTATAAATTTTTTATATTTTAATTTTAATAGAAGATTTATTTTCTGTATGTACCTCTTAAAATTTTAGCTTAATTTTTTTCCGTATTATTATTATTATTATTATTATTAATGTTGATGTTGTTGTTTTTCAATTTATTACTTTTGTCATATTTTGTTTATTAAGTATTTATTTATTTATTTATTTTACTACCTGTTGAGTAGAGATGAAAGTTGACCCTAGTGATCCGATGATGCTGAGTGGAAGGGCCATCGATCAACGGAGAAAAGTTATTCTAATGATAACAGGTTGATCTTTCCCAAAAGCTCACATCAACGAAAAGGTTTGACACCTCGATATTGGCTCTTTACTACTTGGGCTTGTAGTATGTTCCAAGGGTTGAGCTGTTTGTCCATTAAAGCAGTATGTGAGTTGGGTTCAAAACGTCATGAGATAGCTTGGTCCATATTTGGTGTGGGCGTTAGAGTATTGAGAGAACCCTTTCCTAATACGAGAGGATGTCTAGTGTACCAGTTATCATACCCAAGGTAAACGTTGAGTAGCTAAGTGCAGAGTAGATAATTGCTGAAAGCATCTAAGTGGTAAGCCCACCCCAAGATGAATACTCTCCTATTCCGACTTCCCTAGAGCCCCCGGTAGTACAATTGAGACACCAACGGATTTTCTACCCCTATAAGATGAAGCGACTGAAGTTTTGAGAATTAAAAAAAAAGTGACGACAAGACAAGCTATTTATTATTACGATAAGTGTTGATATATTTTTATTTATTATTATTATCTCTTTTTTTTGTAATGATCATACGAAAATAATATCTTTATTAATTAAGAGTAAGGATACATAGATTCTGCGTTTTAATAAGATTTTCACTAAATTGTTGTTGTTGATGCTATACTAATTTTATAAAGTCAAATTTATTAAAAATTTTGACTTTACTCCTCGTATAATTGAGTCTATTTTAAATTGTAAAAGTCAAATTTTATAAAGTCTTAAATTGTATATAAAATATTTTAAAATAATTTTAAATCAAAAAATTTTATAATTGAGTCTATTTAAAACTAAATAAAATTTGCTTAAATTTAACTAATTTTGATAAACAAAGCTCACACTATAATTACGTCACTCAAGATGATCCTAAACTATCTGTTTCCATGGTCCTTGAGCTCGAGATTCCTATGAATGTTCATGTTCGATCGGTCCAGTGCATTACCTAGACGATGGGTTGGTTTATTCTGTTGTCTGAAATCTACTTATTGTCGGTTTTTGCTTGAATGTTATGTGGTGGGGTATACGTATTTGATCAAATAAACTTCTAAATCTCTCCGCTAAAATTTTGGTTTCAATTAATTAATTAATTAATTAATTTTTATAATTTAATAAGTCTTTATAAATTAAAATAAATAAATTAATTTTTATTTAATACTTTTTAATTAAAATTTAAATTATTCAATAAATAAAGATAATCTCTTTCAATTATTTTTAAAATTTTAAAATTATTTATTTTTAGCATGTTTTATAACAGTCTAATACATTCTAATATCGATTGAACCTTTTAAACTTTAACGGGCTGTTTGGAAACCTTCGAATTGAATTCATTAACGAATTGAATTCAATTACATTAATGAAGTTGGGATTGAATTCAATTTACATTGTTTGGAACAAATCCAGTAATATTATAATTGAATTCAATTACACTGTTTGGAACAAATCCAATAATATTAGAATTGAATTCAATTACACTGTTTGGAATAAATTCAATAAGATTAGAATTGAATTCAATTATTTCATATGATACATTTACCCCTGACTAAAAAATAATATTATCCAAAATAAAAGTCGTTTTAGATAAATTTTAATTATTCAAAATAATTTCAAAATAATTATAAAAAAAACTATAATTATTAAAAAAACTATAATTTAAACATGAAATGGCTCGTGAGCGCGAGCCATTTCATTTTTAACTTATATTTTTTTATTACATAATTATAGTTTTATTATTATTATTTTAAAATTATATATGGGTTATTATTATTATTATTGCTGATTATTTTATTTTTGGAACTTTGTTATTCCAAAGTTGGCTTTGGAATAACAACTCAAAATTTAATAATAATAATAATAATAAATGTAATTAAAAAAAATTAATAAGATTTATAATAATAAATATATATACTCAAGTCGGAAAATAATAATAATTAAAAATTATAAGGAATAAAAAATTAATCAGAATAATAAAATTAATAATAAAGTTAATAATTATATCAAATTTTATAATAATAATAATAATTAAAATAATTTATAAATTTAATAATCATAACGAATATTATAATTATAATAATAATACTATTACTAATAATAATTATAATAATAAATATAACAAAAATATTAAGAACATTTATTAACAAGAAATTTAATAAATTATTTGCAGAATTATTGTTGGAGAAGGGTGTGGCTCTTCTGGTTGAGTTTCTGACTTAAAAAAAGAAGGAAGCAATTGTTGGGTTCTAATTCACGTGGTTTCTAACGTAAATTCAATTTGTATAATAGAATGGGTTTCAAACCATGAAAGAATTGAATTCATACTTCTTTTTTTGTTTCAAATAGAGGAATTGAATTCAATCCCACGACGTTCCAAACAGCTCCCAAATCTTTTGTCTTACATATTTAACTTCAGTCCGGTTTTCAAATATTTAGCACTATTTCTTTATATATATGCATTTTTTTTTTCTAAGCATTGTTTTTTTCCCCAAAATATCTATGGGTATATGACTCCATTGATTGACAGAGCAAACTCACATTTGGTGGAAAAATACACATAAGGTAAGTTATAAGGCTGAGAAACATTGCTTTTCTCAGTACCGAAACCCCATGGCTATCTTAGAAAGCCATATAGCAGGATCTGAAGAATAGAAAAAAGAAACAAGTTACAAAAGAACATATCACACATCATATAATCACAAGCAAGAACCGATATTACATTCTTATTATTAGCAGTAAGTAGTTGATGTTTTAGTTGTCTTCAGGATCTTCCAACTCCTGACTTGGAATGATCGTGAAAACCACCAAAATTACCTCCAACAATATCTCTTTTCTTTACTGTTTTATTGCACACGATATTAACAGAGAGGCTGTTAGATTCTCAGAAGAAGTTGGGCACTAGAGGGGACGAACAGGTCATCAGGTTCCACTGGAAGTTGAGATCGTTGGTGGGGTATGCGAACTTTGATTCTCTTTGGAAAACCATGGTTTGATTTGGGTTGAACGGGTCCAGTTTGTATTGTGGGATGATCTCGTTTTCGATTCTAAGCCTCTTGAGAGCTTGGAAACTTTCCTGAGACTGTATTTCAGTTCTGTCACCTTCTGAATCGGACTCCATATCTTTTGCATTAGATTCTGACTCTTCACACAGAGAAGGCAGTGAAAGAGGAGAGAAAGGCTTGCTTGACTTGGAAATTGTCGTTCGGTTCCTACGTTCCTCAGCAATCCTCTCCAGGAATCTCCTTTGTGCTTCAATCTTAAGTTTCAAGTTCTTCTGAACCTGGAAAACAAGTTCCAGGAATTATATAAGCCAAAGTCTATTTTATCAAGTATATAAAACAGGTAAAAGATACATACTTCGCATGGAAAAAAAATTAATTATTAAAATTTTTTTCTTTAATTTTTGTAAAAAACTTTTTCTCATAAACGTTATTTAAAAAATAAAAATAAAAAATATACAGAATAAACATTTTACTTATTCTAATTAAATACTGCCAATATGACGAATTAAAGGGTGAGTCTTGAAACAACTGATAAAATTATTCTTTTAAAGTTTACTCTCCTTTCTAACCTAACTTTTAAATATGAACAAAACTAATTAAATATAACACAAATTAATAATTTATACAAAATTAATTAGTTCACATCAAATTTAAAAGCTTAGTTGAGTTATTTTATTAATAACCCTTAATTAGTTCATTTTTTATATTCATAAGTGTGTTTAATTATTATTTTTAACCAAAATTTAAGAAAAAATTTTGCTAAAAAATTTAATTTTAAATTTTAATTTTTTGAATTTTAAGACATTTTATATCTTTTACCCTATATAAAACTTATAAATAAATTACTCTTTGTGATATATAATTAAACCATTATCGTAATTTGTTGTAATTTCTTGCATTACTCCCAATTATACCCGCATCTTCCATAATTATGATATTACATATACCTCAAATTGATCGCTGAGTCGTCTGTGTACTTCCATTTGCATTTGTAAAGCTTCATTAAGTTGAGCAGCTCTGCAAGAAATTTCGATCGAAAGTCTTAACTTTGGATTATAATCAAACGTGTAGAAGATTAAAAGTCCACAGGATTGCAAGAACTTACGATGTTGCACTGAAGTTTGGTAATAATTCTGAAATACTTCTCCTTTCAAACCTGCTTCCTGCAGAAATTTTTATGATAAAGTTAGATCATATTAGAGAAATTGAAGTATCAGATTAAGATCATTAGAAAAATAATGAACGGGGACTTAGTTTAGACTTACTGTTCGCTGTTTCTGGTATAAATTTAGATATCCTGTATTTCTGTTAAGGTTATCCAAGAATTAAAAAAAGAAAAAAAAATCAGCATCAGGAAAAAAAAAACATTGAGAAAGAGCATGAAATGTTATAAAAAGATTCAAAATTAAAGAAGGAGAGAAAAAAGATTAAAATATAAAATATACATTACAATTTTTATTTTATAAAAAGTTAATCTAAAATTATAGAGTAAAAAATAGATAAATTTCTTGAATATGACTGTTTCTGTCACGTGAATTCTCAATCTTCAAAGCGTTGAAGAAGATATAGTATAAACATTGAATTCTTCTATGATTTAAGTTTTTTAATTTTAATTTTAAAATTTTTAACTTTTTGTAATTTTTAGTTTCTTTTAAATTTTGATTAAAAAATATTAATATAACATGACAAATAATCAAATACAACAACAAGGACCGATAAAAATTCCGCTAAATGCGAGATTTGGGAAAGTTTAGTATACACAATATTATCCTTAATTAGTGAAGAGATTGTTTCCGAATAATTCATAAGAAAGGAAAAGGTGGTGGTAGTAGTAGCAGTAATAATAATAATAATTATTATTATTAAAAATAAAATATCATAATTATATTAATAAGTAGGAAAATAATAATAGGAATACTAATAATATTAATAATATATAATATATAATATGAAAGAAAATCATAATTATTATTATTATGACAAAATTAAAAATAGTTATAATATTAATATTAATATTAATATTATTAGTAGTAATAGTAGTAGTAATAATAATAATAATAATAATAGTAAATAAATAAATAAATAGGAGAATGATCCGTACTTGTTTGAAAGATTAGGCTAAATATGAGAGAAAAATACAATAAACTTATAAAAAGGACATGGATCTCTTTAAGACAAATATTCAAATGTTACGTAATAATCTACGTCATTCTTAAATTTAACATAAATTAATTAAACTCGATTCAATATAAGATAACTAATATATGGTAAATCAAAATAAATAACTTATAATAGTAAGGATGACAATTTTTATCTATGAGTCTAAATTTAGTTGTTTTTAATGACCGACTCATGAGTCAAGCTCGTGTCCAGATTGACTCAAGATCTAATTATTTTAAGTAAAACAATATCTTTTTACTTAAAAGAATTAAGCCTCAAGTAAACCTGGATCAGGGCAGCTCAAGCCTAAATGTAATTAAAATATTTTATATTTTTAATTTTAAAAATTATTTTTAAAAAATTGCTGCGGCTAACCCATAGGCAAACTGTCATCCCTATAAAACAGATATAAAATGAGGTTCATGCATCACACAAGATCATTTCCTATATCGAATCCTAATGATCTAGGGGTCAAAATCTTTTCTCGCTTCTAATCTTCATCAAGATTTGACTCTGAATAAAGAACCTTATGGTTTAATGGTAATGATCACAAGCAGAAGCAGGAGAGAAGAGGAGAAGAGAGTGTACCTGCAAGTGACTCTTCACATGGTAGATCGTAAGTCCTGGAATGCCCATAGTTTTCAGAATTCCCTTTGGTTTAGCTCCTGGAAATTGTCATACAACATAAACAACCAAACATCAAACGAAGCTCCACAACTAACTGTAACTTCTCAGGTTACAAAAAGAAAAAACAAGTGATCAGGAAACATCTGATGACCCAAAAAACGAGAAGAAGAAACCAGTGTTCATGTAACATAAACATACAAACATCAATCGAAGATTCAACTGTAAGTTCTCAGGATACATAGAAACCAGTGATTCAACTGTAACTTACTGTCAGGACCACCAAGTTGGTTCACAGCCTCTTCGAACCGATCATGTAACTCTTGTGTCCAACGTAAACGCTCTTTTCCTGAACCATCGGAGCGATTGGAAGCCATATTCGTAAAAAGGGTATATTACAAAATGGCAGAGCCCCCAAAGCAATGCACGATCCAATGAACGTGGAGAACGTTATTATAAAGAAACACATTCCAAGATGAGTCCAAATTGTACAAGGAAAAAAGATCAGTGGATAGCGATTAGAACAAGGTCAGTATTATGAGACCCGTGTTGCTCGGTAATGCCTCTTATTGTCGTGGTAAACCAAAGTTTCTGTATACTCCAAGATTTCGGGAAGAACTAAGCCAAATTGGACAGGTCAGAGACAAAACATGCATGACCTTGTTATGTTGTTCTCCTTTTGTCGATATGTGACTTTTTTACTTACCAACTTCTTTGTTATTATCGTATAAAAATCAAATAAAAATTATATATTTTAATTTTAATTTCACTCTAATTAAAATTTTATAATTTCATAATCTATTTTTATAAATGAAGGAAAACTTTAAAGAAAATAACGAATAATTATTCATAAAGTAACATAAAAAACTATTAATTCTTCTATGAAATATGTTATGAGTTTATACATATCTTACAATTTCATCAAATCTAAAAAATAGAAATATTCTCACATAAATAAGCAAAATTCACCTATGAAATAAAATCAAGTAATACTAAAATTGAATGATAAATCAAAAGATTTGTCCCAAAAAAATATTTTATACAATTATTATATAATTAAATTTATATTTTATTTTATTTTACAGTTTAATCTAACAAAAAATTTTATGTTTACTTATGGCTAAGTTGTTGGATAATGTATTACTTGCTTGGACCTAAGGATGACAACAAGACAGGATAGACTTAGGCTTGGGGCTGGTCTTGTCAAAGGCTCGATTGAGTTCGAGGTAGTTGGATCTAAACCTGAGTCTCACTCGGCTCAACCCAATCTAGTTTTTTTATTCTTATTTTGATTAAAAATGGAAAATAATATTATTTTTTCAAAACAATGTTGTTTTTTTGCAATAATTATGAGGTTTTAAACAGTATTGGGCCTGGCAGTCCAAACCTAATCCCTACCTAAGGCTCAAATTTTTAGAAAAAATCAAACCCGAGACCTGATCAACGGGGCAGGCCTAACTGTGATCTTTACTTGGACCGGGCTTTGGCTTGAGTGGAGGTATGTGATTGTTTGAGTAGGGACATTAGCAAAATGGTAATTTAGGCTGAGGGATAGGGGATTGTGTGATTGATCCAGTTCCTGAAACTTTCCTGAGCTCGAACTTGTGGACTCAACACAAACCAATGTTGGTCTTTTTAGCATCACTAAATGTCAACATGAAAGGTCCAATTTACTTAAACATGAGTTCCAACCCAACCGCAAATTCTTCCTGAAGACTCACATTTCCTTCCTCTGCTTCCTGTTATCAGTACCAAACTGGTCTCTTTGAGTGTTATGGAAAATTGGCAGGTTCCAAGATGCAGGAGTTACCTGCTGCTCCTGACACCAGGTAAAGGGTATCAAGGGGGGTTCAGGAAAAAATTGAATTTCACGAGTCACTATTTATCAAACTCCATTAATTTCACTTATAAAATTCTAATATCTCCCTTTCACAATTCATCTACATCGAACTAATCTCCCTCAAATCATAACAATTGTGTATGTATTTGATTCTTTCTAGGAATTATCGTTCATCCAACTCAAATTTATGAATTTCCATTCATTTGTCTCTGTCAACCTGGTTCTTATATTAAGAAAAGGTTCTAAAGGGGCTTGCGAGAAATTTTATTAGGTCTAAATGATTTTATATACAATTATAAACATTATATCGCATCTCAAAATCTTACATAATAAAGCATGTTTTATATATATCTCACTTCATTTTATGTACCTTTTGGATCAGAGCCGGCTCTGGGCAAGGGCAGGCAGAGGATCTGCCCAGGACCAAACTTTATGAAGAATAAAAGAGGCAATTAAAAGGGTCTTATTTTATTTCATTTTGTTCTTTATAAAGGTTTTTCTCTTTACAAACAACAACAAAAGGGTTCCTATTTTACCTCTTTTATTCTTTATAAGAGCCCACTTTTAATTATCATAAAGAAAAAAAAAGAAAAAATAGAAACCTTTTTTATTTGCCCAGAATTTATAAAACGTCAAGACCGACCCTGATTGGGATATATGATAACTTCACCTCTTAATTGTTAATATTGGTGTAGTTTTACACTTATGATTGATCCCATCATCTCCAGAAGCTGAAGATGTTTATTTAATTTGCGCAAGTAAATCCCATCAGAAGCAGAGGAAATGGGAGCTTATCGTTACTGATACTTAGTAATAGTCATCCAATCGACATTCCTTATCCTTGGATCATAACACAATGCACTCAATTTGCAATTTCCTAAGTTCTGTTTAGATCAAAAAACATCATAATTCAGAATCTCAAGTTGCTTTCTAAATAAATGCAACTTAAGATAAACAATCCTGGAATTTTCCAGGAAGAAAGTCCTATAAGTGACTTGTCAAGTTGATCACCAAACAATTCCTCAACAAAGCGAAAACCAATAAAACTGAAATCAAAAGGAAAACTAAAGTAGACTAGAATTCTTATCAGGTCATATCACCTAAACGGGGAACACATAGGACTTTTAGAGACAAAGATGATCACCTGACAACTCCATAGCTAGCTCTTCTGGAATCTATATCATTGAAGATCAACTCCAAGGCCATTTTCAGTGCTGATTATGAAGATTCAGAGCTAAAAATCGAATGTTCAAAGTGGGATATGTATCAAGAGACAATCTTGAGGTGTAAAAAGAAGGATTTACAGAAGAGAGATTTCCAAAGAGTGAAGTCTAAGCTGGACTGGAGCTGTGTCCTGGTGGTGATACAAATGATTTGTTGGGAACGTAGGAGGCATAAACAGTGTAAAAATCATCGGTTTTGATCAACGGATCTTGTCCTAATTCATCTCAGTTTTGTCACTTTCCATGATTATTTTTTCTTTTAATTCATTGAGAGTGTAATTTTTAATATGATGACACTTTGGAAACTAAGTATGAACAATTTGTGGCTGTAGCCTAAGGAGGTGGCTCTTGAATCAAACTCTTTTAGGAATATTCCAATTCAAGAGGCAGTGCAATTTGATTCATTCTAGCGATCTTTTTGCTGAATTGTTATTGTTGCTGCTGCAATAGGATTGGCAAATTGACATATTCGACATTCAAGCAAGCATTTTTAATGAAAATTAATTGAGATTAAATAAAAAGTAGTTGTTTAAATCAATGATTAAAAAATTTAATCGGTTCGACCATTTTATCCTTAAACTGGCTAATTTTTTATTCAATTTTTAATTTTTTTATTTATTTTAATAAATTTTATTGTTAAAAATTGATCAATTTATTAATTAATCAGTCCATTTTCTTAAATTAATAAATTCCTTTAAACCAAAATAAATCAAATAGTTTCTATATAATAATCTCTTTTTTAATTAAAATTTAAAATCTTTGAGAAGTAAGGAAAATCTCTTTCATTTTTATTCGATCTTTAACCAATTTTATAACAGTCTAATTCCGGTTAAATCTTTTAAACCTTAATCTTCTTATTCTGTCGATTTAATTTATTGTTCGATTTTCAAAACACTATTCTACAACGTTGGCTAAATATGCTTTTATAGTGATGAAAAACAAAGTATTGAACAAAGACTATGATTCTTTTTCAACCCATTTTTCAAAGTAATTGGTACAATGTTGTATTTTACAATAATAAATATATTTATTTTCAATACGTCTATAAATCTTACCAAAATAATCAGAATGAATTTGAATTATTCAAAATGTTCAATTAATTAGTCAAAGGACTCCCAAAATTATTTCTAGGAAGTAGATTAAGATAAGTTAATTTTTAATAAAAATGAGGTATAACACTCAATCAAATATATTATTTTATACATGTAACTTTGTTTTTTTACAATTATTAAAAAATTCAACTGATTCGATCAATTGAATCGTAAAATCTATTAAACTGTCTAATTTTTCGGTTCTATTTTTAATATCTGATTTAATTTATTTTAATAACTCTTGTTATAAAAAATCGATTAATTTATAATTAATCATTCAATTTTTATTAATTAAATTTTTTTATAAACTAAAATAAATTAATTAAGTTTTATTTAACAATACAGTAATTTCTAAAATTATGCTAGATATTGGTCTTATTAATTTAAAATAATATAAATGCTATTTTAGTTCTCGTTGAAGTGTACGAAGTTTAGATTATTTGCCTTTTTAAGGACAGTACATTTTACAGAAAAAAAAAAAAGAAAAAACGGAAAATCCAATATAACAACATACGAAGAGTAAATTTCCAATTCGAAACTCCGTTTCTTGTAAGAAAGGTCATGTTGCTTTTCTTTTCATACAATATGTAACGGTGAACTACAGTTCAGATGGCAGCGAGATTTTAATTCAATTAATATTTGTACCATTCGATCTGAAAAAATAAACATAGATTTTAAAAAATAGATTTTAAATAGTTCTAAAAAATGGATATAAATATAAATTTAGATATGAATTTAGTGATAATCCGAACCGATAGATACTTATTTCTTATCTTTTTATATTAACTCTGGTTCTGCTGGATTCTGACGGAATTGAACGTTGCCGTTTGGATCCATGAGTTGGTTGCTTTCGGTGGTGACTTCGACGTGAAGGTCCCTGCAAAACAAAGAAGGCATGTCAGGGGTTGTGTCCCGATTAACCCCTCCGACGCTCAAGTCTGTCTTTTTGATGAAGGTGAGATTACTGTATGCAAAGAAAACTAGGTTATGATTGCGTACCTCTGTTACGGTAGAATTATACCTTATATATGGAGCAACAACTAGGTTTAGG
>JANIJH010000005.1:665512-683406 GCA_024520975.1 Erythroxylum areolatum | reverse complement strand
ATATATGGAGCAACAACTAGGTTTAGGTCTTTACGTGTGCATGGGAGTCTCTCACATGCGGACGGGCTAAGGAGAGCGTGGATCGAGCCTGGGCTTGACATAGCCATTAGGTATGAGACTGATCTTTGAAGAATTGACCGATCGGCTCACGGGTCGTTTTGACTGGATTCGAGCCCTGCACGACCGACCCGACCAAACTCTATTTTTTGTTTTTTAAATATTTATAATTAAATATAATAAAAAAGTAATATTTTTTTAAAAAAATAACTTATAAATTTCCACTTTATTCCTTAGTCTTCACATTTTTCATCATATTTTATTTTCTTATAGGGTGATAATAATGCAAATAATACGGTCATAAAATTTTGACTATTGTATAATTCACGTAAAGATAATTTGAAGCTTTGAATATTTCAATTTTTGTTTCAATTATTAATTGTAAAAAATATATATTATCTTTGCACTAAAAATTATGATTTTTATTATTCCAATTTTATAAATTATTCCAATTTTATAAATTTTTAAGACATACAAATCCAAATCTTGACTTATTATTATTAAAGTAATTTTGATTTGCAGCGTTCGCAAAAATCTGCTCTTTATATATTCTATTTAGAAGTTATATGCATATCCAAAAATCTGAATAATCCAATAGATTTAAATATGAGTTGTAAACTGTAAAAACCGACAGATATAAATATAGCTATAGGTTAAGTCACAAAAAATGGATATAGATATGAATAGAACCAAACCTCACAGGTTGCCATCCCTAACTACAGTTGATACTATTCATATAAGTATTAATAAACGGTTAAATGTACGTAATAACTTGTAAATTACTTGGCTGACTTGCTTAACGAATCAACAACTTAAAAACCGAATACCAAAATGCATCTTTTTCATCAACCAGCATCCAGTTTCAGAGTCGTTGGCCCTTCAGGAAAAGAGTTCTCTTTCTATTCAACATTATGGGTGAAATCTGTAACAATAATGAGTAATGACAATTGACACTGAAAATTCCAGAGAAAAGGAAAAATTCCAATCATGAGCTGCATCTCTAGGAAAAGCCAACTTTGGATATGATTTCAATTTTCCAAGCACACAATTTGCATTTGCTTAAACCAAGCCAGTCAACAATAACTTAGGCGAACTCTTCTCAAAAAGGACAAAGTTTAGGCAACTAACCTCAGCACTTGAGGTACTATTCAGAAATGAGTGCTCATTAGTACACTGCAAAATGAACAAAATAGAGAGCAGAATGGAAAACAAGATGTAATCCTCAAGAATCTGTGATAGTGAATCCACAATTAAACCATGTAGCTTCCTTTTTCCAGATTAAAGCAGCAACAAAAGCAAATGCAAGCTTACATCGATTTTGAAAGATACTAGGGAGAGAACTAGGATCAATATATTAAGAAGCTGACGACATTAATCTCTTGAACCCAGTTTTCTGCTCTGAAGTGAGTTTGCTAGGGAACTTGATATTAAATTTCATTCTCAAGTTTCCTTTTCTGGAGGGTTCTTTAGGGATAGGCATCCCTTCCCCTTTAACTACTTCTTCATAGGTGGGACTAATAATGTTGTTGATGGGGATTGTCAAACTACGGCCATCAAGTGTAGTCAACTGAACTGTGTAACCAGTGAGAGCTTCTACAAGAGATATCTTCTGCGTTACTATAAGGTCATTGCCATCCCTCTTGAAGACACTGTGAGGCTTCTCATCAATTATGAACACTAGATCGGAAGGTATAACACCTCGTTGTTCATTTCCTTTCTCTGGAAAGGTAATCTTTGTACCCTTCTTCCAACCCGGTTTGATCTCAATTGTAAGGATTTCTTCCACTGTGGAGGGTCTCCTACAGAACAGAAGAAGGAAGTTTAAATGCAAAAATCAAGCTAAGCTAAAAGATTGGAACCTGAATCCAGCTGCTATAATCTACCTTTTTACTTCACATGACATTCATGTCCGTATAATAAGATTAGCATTGGTAAAATATGTCAAGAAACAATCAATGCTTCCTCATCAGAGAAATGTTTACCAGACCACAAAATCCTATACACTATATTTCACATATTATTTATAGTAAACATCCCCAGTCATTATTCTGTTCTAGAGGAAGGTCAATACTATACAAACAATATGGTGATGATCATATGAAAAGTCATAAACGCCTTTCCCCGCTAGTATAGCAAGTGCAACAGTAAAATAATGTGCAGGACATCTCATCTGAATCATTGGAGTAACTTAAGCTCCTATAAAATGTCGCTATACTCACCAACAATAACCTTATGGCATCACCATCATTTCAACTATCATCTATACTAAAACAGAAAGGGAATTACTAAGTCCCAATAAATAACCTAGTAATAACGGGGAATGCTGAATGCACCACCTTGCTTCTTCTAACTGATAAATGATTAGTCGCTACAATTGCACCTGCCAAAACTAATATTAAGTGCTGAAGCTTATTAAATAGAATGAATTGAAGGTCCCCTCCACTAAACTTAAACAAACGAAGTACATGTGGATCTTCACAATCACAACTATAGAATGATATACAGTAGCAAGCACGTAATGACAAGAATTTGCACTACCAGAGTGACACTTCAATGAATTGGTCCAACTTGCCATTCATCATCAACAATAACCTTAGAATTACCATCATTTCAAGTATCATCTATGCTAAAACAGAAAATGAATTACTTACTCCCAATAAATAAGTAACCTAGTAATAATGGGGAATGCTCAGTCTCGCTTCTTCTAAATGACAAATGATTAGTCACTATAATTGCACCTGCCAAACTAACATTAAGTGCTCAAGCTTATTAAATACAATGAGTTGCACATCCCCATCACTAAACTTAACCAATCAAGTACACGTGGACCTTCACAATCACAAGTATACACCTAGCAGGCACGTAATGACAAGAATTTGCACTACCAGAGTACCACTTCAATAAATGAGCCCAGTTTGTCATTCATTAACAGAATAAATATCGGAAAATTAGACAATTGAGACCATGAGAATCATATATAAGAAGGAAAAAAGAACCAAAACCAACAAATGTATAAAGGAAAAAACTACTGGCTCTATCCATTCATGGTATCTTTCTATTTACAGTTCAAAATTTCCTTATGTCACTCCATGGAAGGTCGATCTTGCAAAATGTGCGTACTCTTTTTCTAGAGTAATCATGGTCCCTAGATACCCAAGCCACACCCTTTGTCAGTCCTAATATAGTAATCTCTTTCTCCGTTTTTTGTCAAAATAGAGGCTCAATCCCAAGTTGGTCATATGGGGACTTCTCCAGTCAAGCTATACCTAACTGGCACAATATGATAACTACATCTAACTGGCACAATGTGTAACTACAGACACTTATTCAACGTAAATTTTAGTTCCATTCCTACACGTGTAACCATTTAATTTCTCATGATCAATTTATCAAAAAGAAGACTTAAATACATAACCAAAAGAGTAAATTCCACCATCAATGAACAATGTCCCAAAGCACTTTCCCAATATACAAACCCATCTTCCAGTTGGACCGCTCAGACATTTCACTCTTCCTAAAGCACCAATGTCAAACACCAAACAGATAATAACTATATTCAAGTATATTACTCTTGTTATACATCTGGCACTTCAATTCCAAACAGCATATATTGTGCCAGACATAACAGAAGGCAACATCATCAACTTTGGTTGCCCATTCTCCTCAAGTCGTCCTCGATCATCAAAGTTAAGCCAAATGACCTACACCCGTGAGATGATCATATACATACTAATAATCTTAGCATTCAATTCTCATATAAACCCAACTTCAGCAAAACCACAGAGCATACACGTTAGACCTTGATTAAACCAACTAAACATCTAAATTTTCCAACCCCCCGCTAGATTGAATGATATATATAATTCGTATCATCCAAATACACAAAAGCAACAAACTTTCCAAAAAAACCTTACCCACTAGAATCAATAACATCCCTAGAAATCTTCATCTTCTTTGTAGTACCCTTATAAAGATCCTCCAAACTACAAGGCAATGTCCGCTCAATAGCTGCAGCCTTCCTCGGAACACTAGAAGCTTCTCCAGCCGCCGCCCGGAAAGATGAGAAGATGTCGTCGCCGAACATACTCCTGGGAAACCCGGACCCACCCGCACGTGACCCGCCACCGCCCATATCACCCATTCCAAACCCCTGAAACCCGAAGAACTCGGAGAATATATCATCGGGACTTCTCGGGTTGAACCGGAACGTCGTTGATCCGCCCTCCGGGCCGAACCCGCCGGAGCCGGGAGGAGGCACCTGTCCCTTCAATCCCTCTTCCCCATACTGATCGTAGATTGCTCTCTTCTGTGGGTCACTCAAAACCTGCAACAGAAATGAAATCCACCAAACCGAATCGCTTTTGCTTTTTTCCTCGTGTAATTAACTTATAAAAGACCAGTAATAGAAGATTTCGTACATCGTAAGCTTCGGAGATTTGCTTGAATTTGGCTTCTGCTTCCTTCTTGTTGCTAGGGTTTTTATCGGGATGCCATTTCATAGCGAGTTTGCGATACGCTTTCTTCAAATCATCGTCTTTGGCGCTCCGGTCTACTTGCAAGATCTTGTAATAGTCCGCTCCCATGCTCCGCCGCCTCTGCCGCTGCCGCCGTAGACCACCACTACCAGCACGACCACCGTTGTCTTCTGTGGCGCCCTGTTTCTATGGGTTTCGTTATCAGCTCCGGCAGCGTTCAATAGCCAAACAGGCTTTGTGTTGTGTTTGTATACTTCAGATTTTTTTCCATTTCCGGCTTTTATCGAACAAAAACGTCAAGACTTTTATGTAAACTTTGGGCCCATGTTACCAAGTGGGTTTGCATCATGAGCCCAATTAAACTATTCTTCATATTTTTTTATTACATTTAAGTTCCGTTTGGTTGACGAGAAAGTAAAGTGAATTTGGAAGATGATTCTTTTGAAAATAAATGTATGAAAAGTAAAGATATTAACATATTTGGATACTTATAAGAATTCTAATAGGAAAGTTTGGTGGATTCTTATTATAATGTTTAGTTTGTAACAGTATTTTATAGAATGTAACTTAATTTTGACTTGTTTTTTCAATTATATTTCTATAAACAGAATAAAAATTAAAATTGTTAAATAAAGAAAAATATAAACATGAAGATTATCGATTTAAACTTCTAAGTAAAAATATTCAAAATCTAAATACTGGTCGATATCGGAAATTTTTTAAAATAGAGGCAATTTTTTGCAAAATTTTTAAAAAATTTTAAAATTTCCCTCCCTCCCTCTTATCTCTCTTTCCCCCTTTTTTTAAATTTTTTTAATTAGTTATTTTATTTATTTCAACTTTTATAATTATTTTAAATTTTGAATTTTTGTTTTTAAAATAAAAATAAATATTTTTATTACTAATAATAATTATAAATTAAATAAAACTTACAAAAATATTTTTATTTAAATTTATTTAAATATTTTATATAATATTTATTACTAAAGTATTAATAAAATATTTTATTTTTAAAAATAAATAATTTAAAAATTATTATTTATAAAATAATATTTACTATATATATTTTTTATTATTAAATAAAAATTTATTTGAAATGTATATATTTTAAAATCTTAAAGTTGAGAGAGAATGAAGGGTTAAATTGTCTAATGTATTTTTTAGATTAAATTCCTAGGGAAAATAATCCTCTTCTATCTCATTCTATTCTATTCCATTATAAACTCTCCTCTAAACAATGAAATAATATTACATTTCATTCAATTTCATTGATAAACTCCAACCAAACATATCTTAAAAAGTAAAAATGACATGTTTCATATTTAGACTTGTTTTCAAATTTTCTTTTTTTTAGGCTTTATTTAAAAACAAGGACAAAAATAATAAATATTAAACTTGAATTAATTAAATATCATTTATATGATATCTAACTTAGCTATTAAATTTGATTCAACCTAATTAAATTTGATTTAAATTAATAATTTATTTTAGTTAGAGGTCAACTGTGTCAGATTTAATAAATTTAGTTCGAGTTTAAGAGTCGAGCTGAGTTGTAATATAAATAATATTTAATTAATTAATACAAATGTTACCATATTGAAGTACAAGAAGAATTTTTTAAAATTTAGGAAAGTTTTTAAATTTTTATTAAATGATAAGTTTATATTTTTATCCAAAATTTTAAGTTGAAGTCTTATAATTGGACTTGAACATTTTAAGTTAATAATTTAAGATTCAGAACAAATTTGACTAATTTAACAATAAAAATTTTGAATTGACCAATTAAATTTTGATAAATTTATTAATTAATAAATCAATTTTCATAAATTAATAAATTATTTAATTTATTAATTAAAATAATAATTTAGGATGAGTTTAAATAATCAAATATAACATGTAAATTTTATTCAATAAGTACTTTAAAGGATAGCAATTATAGGTTATTCTACTCAATATTACTTCAATTGCCGAGAATGAGCCTCCTTACTCCGACCGGCTAGCGAACCTCTCCACCTTCTTATCACTCAAGTTAAGCCCCACCATAGCCTCCCCAAGCCCACAGCTAACCTCTGCCAGCACATTAGGATCACTGTAATGAGTAACCGCCCGCACAATAGCCCTAGCTGTCTTCGCTGGGTCACCACTCTTGAACACTCCGGACCCAACAAACACCCCGTCACACCCCAATTGCATCATCAACGCCGCGTCCGCAGGCGTCGCCACCCCTCCTGCGGCGAAATGCACCACTGGAAGCCTCCCCAGCTGCTTCGTCTGCACCACCAAATCGTACGGGGCGGCAATCTTCTTCGAGAAGCTGAACAACTCGTCGTCGTCCATATTCCTTAAAATCCTAATGTCTCCCATTACCGACCTCACGTGCCTCACCGCCTCAATCACATTCCCTGTCCCTGCCTCACCTTTTGTTCTAATCATCGCTGCTCCTTCTCGGATTCGCCTGAGGGCCTCCCCCAAATTCCGGCAACCGCACACGAATGGAACCCTAAAATTATGCTTGTTGATGTGGTTCTCCTCGTCTGCCGGAGTAAGGACCTCACTCTCGTCGACGTAATCGACACCAATCGCTTCAAGTATTTGAGCCTCCACGAAGTGGCCGATGCGAGCTTTGGCCATCACCGGAATGGTAACCGCCTGTTTGATCTCTTTGATGAGCTGAGGATCGCTCATGCGCGCGACGCCGCCTTGCACTCTGATATCCGCAGGAACACGCTCCAGCGCCATGACGGCGCATGCTCCGGCCTCTTCAGCTACTCGCGCCTGTTCGGCGTTGACGACATCCATTATAACGCCGCCACGGAGCATCTGAGCTAACCCGGCCTTGACAGAGAAGGTGGATTTCTTCGTCTCCGTCATTGCTCCGCCACCGTAAACCGCCACAACCTCGTTTCCCGCCATTTTAATAGACTAAAAGACAGAATTGCCCTTAGTTAAACAAACCCCAATCGAGAAAGATAGAGAGGTGACGAGAGAGGATAGCAAAGGAAGGCGGTTTAAATAGAGACGGTTTAGAGTAACACAATGACGGAGGAGATTGCGGGTTCATCGTGTTTAATGTGGAGCTGAGAAGTAGAGTGCGAACCTCTTAGAGAAAAATGCAGTAGATGACGTGGGAAGATCCAATAGGGTGTCAGATTATGTTAGGCTAGATGGCGGCGACGCTGAAAGTAGAGTTTTGATTCAGTTTGGCTTCTTAAATTCAGTTTGATTCAGTTTTTTTTAGAGGTGTTTAAGTATGATTTTAAGTATGAAAATATACTTTTAAATTATTCATTTTTAAAATAATTTTTATTTAAGTCAGATAAGTTCTTTATGGCAGGTAAAGCTCTGACTTTAAGTTTTAAACAGTTGTATACATAAGGGTGATTCGAATTCGCGATCTCACTTAAACCAAGAGAGTCTCTTACTAACTCACCTGCGTCTCAGGGTTTGATTCAATTTATTCTTATGATAATAGATTGCGTAGTTGTGTCCTTGTTTCGAACGTATATTTAGTTAGCTTTATAATAATTTAATAATAATTAAATTTTTTAATTTTTTATTTTACTTGTTTGATATTCTATTCAATTTTTAAAACATTAATTTTACACATAACTTTAAATTCAATAAATTCAATTTTTAATTCATTTTAAAATGCAAAAAATCCACAAAAATTCAAGTTTCAACCCCTTGTTTACTCAAGCCAAATCTTCTGTTTTAGTTACGATATTCTAATTTTATTTTATTAAATTTTATCCATATATATATAGATTGGATTTAATATAACACGATAAAAATAAAATATTCAAAAATAAGAGATATGATACCTTGTATGTTGATATCAAACAATATTATTCTTTAAACGTGTCTACCTCATGGAGTACGTCACTTTGTCTCGTTCGCTTCAAATTATTATCATATCATACTGGTAGAAAATGTCTATGGTTAATTTGTAGAATAAATAGTTGATTAATTTTTATATAATTTACCAGATAATTGAGACATTTTCAAATTTATTCCATAATTATTTAAAATACATTATTTCTAATTTTTCATTCAAATATATATTTTAATACTAATGTTTTAAAAATCGAATCGGTTTGATTGATTAGGCGATTTATTTTTTAATTTGATTTTCAATTTCATCAATTTTGTATAATAATATTTATTGCTATTAGTTAATTAATTAATTAACTAGTTTTTGTAAATTAATCATTTGTATAAATAAAAATAAAATAATTAATTTTTATTTACAATTTTTAATTAAAGTCTTATTAAATTATTTTTAAATTTTTTTAATTTATTTAATCTTTAACTAATTTTATGATGATTTAATATTAATTAAAAATTTTAAACTTTAAACGTCTTATTTTGTCAGTTAAATTTTTGGTTTAGTTTTTAATCATCATCATCATATCCGGTTTGAAGTCTCACGGTGAAGTAAGGTCTGAGGAGGTATATTAGTACGTAGTCTTATTCCTACGTACTAAAGAGGTGTTTCCTATAAACTCGCATACCGATATGACAAGAAAAATATGATGCAATTTAAAAAAAAGACACGCAAAATTTTTAAGTAAATAAAATTATCATAAATATTATTTAAAAATCAATAGTTTAGAATTCAAGTATATTCTCAAACAATTATTTGTGTGAAATCAATTATATAATTTTAAACTATTGATATATCTAATAATATAAATATTCACTTAAATTTTATTCAAATACATAATTTATAAATTTTTTATTTTTAAAGATTTATCCATACTTTAAAAACAACTAAATTACATGTTATTGCATATACCGGGAAGAGTTTCTACTAATAAAAGTAATAGCTATCAGTTCTCTTATTGACCATGATAAGAAACTTTAAGATTTTATGGTGTTTAATGTGGACGTGAGGAGTAGGGTGTAAAGGCGTGACTCTTTTCTTTTTCAAAAATATTCGTAAATTAATGATAAAAATATAATCTGATAGAATTAAAAGTTAAAATTTAGAATAGATTAATTTTTAGGTTTAATTTTTAATTTTTAAATTTGATTTATTTTAATAACCTTTATTATAAAAAATGATTGATTTTTTAATTAATATGTTAATTTTTATTATTTAATAAGTGTTTATAAACTAAAATAAATGAACTGACTTTTATTTAACAATCTGTTTTTAATTAAAATTGAAAATGTTTATAAATTTAGACAATTGTTTAATTAAAATTAAAATTATATTTATTTTTAGCTAATTTTATTATTATTATACCGATTAATTTTTTTACCAGTTAATTTTTAGTACATTTTTTAAGATATTACTATATTTTTAAATTTAAGATATTTAATTTTTAGTTCGTTCTGGAATTCGAAAATTGGAGAAAAATTAACGGAGTTCGTCACTTTGTTTGTCACATCTGCTTCAAATTATTATCATATCATATTGGTGGAAATTGTCTTCGTAATTGTTTTAAATACATTATTTCTAATTTATTATCTAAATATGTACTTTAAATCAATGTTTTAAAAAAATTATTAGCTCCATCGGATTAAAAGTGAATTTTTTGAATTGATTAATTTTTAATTTAGTTATTAATTTTTCAATTTGATTTAGTTTAATATTCTTTTTTATTAAAAATAATTAGTTTATTAATTAATAAACTAATTTTCATAAACTAATTAATTTTTACAAGCTAAATAAACCGATTAATTTTTATTTTACAGTCCTTTTTCAATTAAACTTTAAATTAGTTTGTCTTACCAACTTAGCTTCTTATCAACTTTTTAAATATTATTTAAAACTAATAGTTTTGAATTAAGTATATTCTCAAATAATTATTTATATAAATTTAGTCATGTAATATTAAATTATTGATATATCAAATAATATAAATATACACTTAAATTTTATTCAAATATATAATATAAATTATTTTATATATTTCCAAATATTTATTCATACCTTTTGAAAACACCTAAATTACATTTTATTGCATATAACGGAAGAGTTATTCACAATACATCTAAAAATATAAGCTAATGATTAAAAATTTGAACTAGTTCAAATGGTTAAATTACGAAAATTATAAACGGATTAATTTTTTATTCAGTTTTTAACTTTTCGGTTTAATTTATTTTAATAACCTTTGTTATTAAAAGTCGATCAGTTTGTTAATTAATCTATCAATTTTTATAAACCAAAATAGACTAATTAATTTTTATTTAATAATATTTTTTAATTAAATTTTAAATTAAAGACATTTTCCTTCAATCTTATTTTGAATTCATTTATTTTATTCAACTGCCTTATTAAACCTTTAGTCTTATCAATTTAACTTTTGAACAATTTTTAAAACATTGATAATAAATTCGAGTTTAAAAATTTTCAAATTAAATTTAGTGTAAAACAATCAATCTAAACAATGTCAAATAAAACTACATTTTTATAAAAATTGTGTCAACGTGTAATTAAAATAAAATTATTTATTTATATATATGATAGAATTTGTATAAATTAATATTTGATAAATTGATAATTTTATTACTAATAATATTTTATAGTCTAAAGTTGAGTTAATAAGTTAATATTATTTTTTATTAATTAATATTTATTTTAATTAATAGATTGTACGAGTCCTATTTATAGAAGTTTTATTCTATTAAGAGATTTTCTTTTTAATTAAAAAAGTCAAAAAAAATACAATTTAAGTTATTAATGAATAATTTCAAGGTTTTATGTTATCATCCGTATTCTTAACTTGTTTAACAAATTTATCTAACAAGACTAAATTTGGTTAATGCCAAACTTAACAACGTCATTAGTTCTACGGTGCAGGACAATGGCTCCTAGTCCAGTACTTCACAACAGCTTGGAACCAATCACAATTCTTTAAACTACACAGGCTCACCAAAGTACCTAGATAAGAACTGTATTGGTTACTTGGAGTTTGGAGACCAGTTTTCACCATAAAGGATATATTTAGAGGTTGTGGATGGTGATGTAAGAGCATTCCAATTTGATATTTCCTTAAGTTTGAGCAGGCTTTCGTCTTTTGATCGAATCGGGATTGTTCGACTTGAATTTGTCAATGTATTCAGAATTTCTTACTTTTCGGGGAAGGATTAAT
Organism: Erythroxylum areolatum; assembly: GCA_024520975.1. Classification (NCBI taxonomy): domain Eukaryota; kingdom Viridiplantae; phylum Streptophyta; class Magnoliopsida; order Malpighiales; family Erythroxylaceae; genus Erythroxylum; species Erythroxylum areolatum. The sequence continues at coordinate 671,771 of JANIJH010000005.1, read as the reverse complement.
CTAAAATGGCAGGCGAAGAAGTGCAGGTTCAGGGAAAAACTAAACCAGGGAACTACGTGGAGAAGCAAGGATGGAAAGTGGTTGGTGCCTGGAAAAAAGGATGGTACACACTAAGAAGAAAGCTCAACATTTAGATTCAGTCTTCAAGATTAGTATATACACATTCAGAGTCGATTTCTCTTTTGTTCTGATACTTATCATGAATCTGATGAATCCAAGAGATCTGGAAGGGTTTGAGAAGAAATTGAATCGTATTATTTAACTTTTTTTAGTACAAGTTATTTAGAAATAATACAGAAATATTTTTAATAGTTTAGAAACATCTTTATTATTATATAAGGATAAGACAGCGTATTATTAGACTTTTTTAGATCCCGCTTTATTACATAATATTTCTAATAATTAGAGGGGAAAGTTAGAACTCTTTTCTATAAATTGTTAACGGTGTTAGTGTCGTTATTCTGTATCCAATTTTGGGTCTGGACCATTTGCCACCAAACGAAGTAGACGACCAGAAAAGAGCAGGGCTCCAAGGTCTTCACGTCAACCAAAGGAATGTTACCAACGCAACTTGAGGAAAAACCTGAAACTAAAAGAACTCTAAATCGTTACATTAATGGCTAAAATCCGAGAACACTGAAATGGGAAGAGAGGGTTTCAATCTCAGGATTTGAATATATGGAAGATAAACGAACAACACCAGAAAGAAATAGGTGGAAGAAACCAACAATGAGAGAGGTTTTTCTCAGGCGTGGTTGGATAGCTGTTGGTTTCTGCAAGAAGAAATGGTACAAGATTCGAAAAAATCTCTCAAGGTTACGCAACTCAACGAATCGAGTCCTGTAACGAGCAGGTCTTTCTGATACATGGGTGCCAGAACCTGGAAGTGATTTTGTATCTTTGTGACTCGTGCCTGGAAGTTTGTGGTTTTGTGTAAAAATATGATGTAAAGATTGTAGTCTGTATACTTTTTCTTCTGAACTCTGAATCATTTTTTTCCCCTCTGTTTTCAGTCGCTAACGATGGCGTCGCTAGCCTGTTTCCTGAAGTCATAACTCCGATTATGAGAATGAGTCAGGTCTGCTCCCGGCTACCTATGACTTGGATTTGCTTTAAAATAAGAATATATTTAGTCGGAGGTAAAGTTTTTAATGAAATATGAAAAATTAAAGGGGTTAATTATTTAGCAAACTTTTTACAAATTTATTTAACACCAATAAAATAAAAACAAGCAAAATCGAAATAATAAAACACCAGAAATTTGGTAACGTAGCTTGACATATTTTGACTACGTCTGTGGGACTTTTATTCAGATTAATAGCTTTTATTGAAGTACAATAGATTTACCAAAGGCTTTACTAAGCCAACATCACTTAACCCTTGATACTATTACTTAACCTCATTCTCGTAAAAAAATTTCACATTCAATAGTACAATCGTCTTGTACTAATCTTAATAGAGAATTTTCCACACATTGTTTACTAACGAAGACAATTAATCGAACAACTTATGTGATTAAAATAATTAAAAATAAAAATGATAATACTTTAGAAATAAAAGAAGACAACTTTTCAACTGGGTCAACTCTATTTAAATAAATCTCAAGACATCGTAACAATAATGAGCTGACGTAGTTCACCTTAGCTCACACATAAGACACATTATTCAATTGTATAAATTATCATGCGCCGCAAGCTTTTTTACCATACCTGCAAATTACTCCACCTTCACCACGTTCCTGCCACACCCCATTTAATTGCAAGACACAAAAAAAACCACATAAGCTCCTATTTCAACGCCCACTCCACTTTCTTTTTAATGTATACCAACTTTGACTTCTCTCACAAACTCCACCTTCACTTAAATGCCCAATCATCTAATAATTGCAAGATCTACAGTCGACATATGAAGAGTATAACTCCCAAAACAAACGTGAGCTCTTTTGTTTTAAAACCTACAGCCTTTTCAACTTTTCAGAAATCATTAGTTCATCGAGAACTTTACCATAATGCCCTTAGTTCTTCAACCACAATTTTATACAAAACCCATCCAAAGACTTGCAACCATGCCCCTCTATTCAAAGGAGAATTTTCTTCAATAACCATTATCAAATATACATCTATTCAAGATAGAATTTTATTCTGTCTAAAATATTATCCAACTAGATTTTTAAATCAAAGATAACACAAAATATGTCAAAATAAACTAAAATAGATATATTTAACATATATCTAACAGAATGGAATAAACTGTTTGTAATGAAATGAAACGTAAATGGATGTTATATTAAAAAATTATTGTTTGGGAGGGATGAAAAGATTAATAATGTAATATTGTGAAATGTTATTTGGATGAAGGGTTTATAATGTAATATAGGGTAAAGTTATTTATCATTTTATATTTCATTTTAAACTCTCCAAATTAAAGATTTTTTATTTTTACTGTTTATGATGAAATCGGATGTAATATAAGACCCTCTTCTTCTATCTCATTCTATTATATTTTATTATAAAACCTTCTCCCCAATGATGACATAATATTACATTCCATTATAAAACTCTCAAGCAAACATAGCCTAACTCGAATCCTGATCGAATTCGGGTTTAAAATATTAAATTTGTATAGTTTAAAGTTAGATTAAAACAATATCATTGACAAAAATAATGTCATCTCTGGTCAATTTGAAGAACTTAAGTCAAAGCATTGTCAATGTTATTTGCATCAGCTCACATTGGATCCATACTCCTAATCTTGAGCTTGTTTAAATTTTAATCAACTCGAATTTGAACAAATACTAAACATAATATCACTTAAGTTTGAACCCCGACTAAGTGTGATAAAGTTGAATTGAAACATTCATAAGGGCTGAATTTATCCTTCATCTTAAGGATTAATAGAATACAGAAGAAAGAGAGAGAAAAATATTAAAGAAAAGGTTTCATTGCTTTCGGATACCTTCGTTAGAGACACTGTTGCAATTTTTATATAAAGACCCTATAAGATAAGTATTCATAAGATAAGGACACGTATACCTAAGGTAATAACAGAAGAATATTCTAGATGATCTAATTAGGGATAGCTATACCAGATGTTTGGATTATTGTATTATTTGTGCTAATACACCCCCTCAAGTCCAAATGGACAGGATGGACATTGAGACTCGATCGTAGCCAAATAAACCGATCATTAATAAGAGGTTTGCTTAATATGACAGCAAGCTGACCTTTGGAAGATACTATAGCAATGTGAAGAGATTTGGCAGCAACATGTTCTCCAACAAAGTGACAATCCAAGGCAATGTGTTTGGCACGTGAGTGAAAAATAGGATTGGCCGCAAGGTAGGTGACCCCCAAGTTGTCACAGTACAAAGTTGGCTCCTCAAGAAGAACAATGCCAAGTTCACCAAAGAGATTTTGAATCCAAATTAATTCACAAATGGTTGTAGTAAGAGAGCGATATTCGAATTCAGTACTAGACTGAGAGACGATTGTTTATTTCTTGGAAGTCCAGTAGATGACATTAGGACCAAGGAACATAGCAAAGCCTGCTGTAGAATAAGAATCTATTTGACATCCACCCCAATCTGCATCAGAATATGCCTTAAGGAAAGTAGAAGCGAAACAAAGAGTGAGATTATTGGAACGTTTGATATGTAACCCATAATTATATTTGCCACATAAATAATGTAAAATACTTTTAACTACTGTCCAATGAGCTTCCTTAGGATTGTGCACAAATTGACAAACACAATTCACAGCAAATGAGAGATCTGAGCGAGTGAAAGAAAGATATTAGAGACTTCCCACAATACTTCTGTAAAGACTAGGATCGTTGAAGGCACGTCCCTTATCAAACAATTTGGTATTAACATCCATAGATGAAGGCATGGGTTGAGCATTAGACATATTGGTTTTGGACAATAGATCAAGTATATATTTTCTTTGGTTAAGAATAAGCCCATCAGAGACTTTATGGACCTCATTAAGGAACCCAAGTCCTTAATAGGAAAGGGTGAACCCAAAGCAAAAAGTAACTAAAAAATTGCACCATTAGAAGAACCGGTGATAATGATATCGTCAACAAATATGAGAACATAGACATGGCATTAGGATGAGTTGAAGATAACCAAAGATGGTTTTGACCTAGAGGCAGAGAAACCAAGATCTACTAAACAAGCACTAAGACAATCAAACCAAGCATGAGGGGCTTGTTTGAGTTCATAAATTGAGCGATGAAGCTTGCAGACATGATCAGGATAGTTAGGGTGAACAAAACCTTAAGGTTGAGACACAAAGACATCTTCATCAAGAGAACCATGTAAAAAGACATTATGAACATCAATTTACCTATTTTCCAAAAGAGTTTTGTGTCACATGTATATGCCTATGGTATTAGATATCAAGGCGATTGACTTTAGTGCAAGTAGGAGTTTGTTAGAGAAGTGCTCTAAAGGCAATCTCCTTTAGCACTTATTGTACAAATCATTTTGTGATTTATAAAGACATTTTTTATGGATAGTAAAAGGACGAATTACATGGTAACATTGCATATGAAAGGGTTCGTAGTTAAACTACTGACTTTCCGGTCAATTTGAAGTCATGACGTATTGTTAGATACCGCTCTTGACTCACTTGAATTATGTGTTAATTCAAGTGGCCAACATAACTGGAAACCTAATGGGTCACACAGATAGGAAATCCGATGGATAAGTAAAATGGTCTTGAATGGTGATTTAAAATATGGAGAGTGTTTTGGGATTGTATCGCGATATGATCGTGGTAAAAAACTTTACATGAAATGCATTTGAAACAAGTATCATCGGCTGCCAATTTGGTCATTAACTTCCCAAAACTTACATTAATGCATGTTATTCATGATTATTAACTTCTCATAACTTCTATTAATGTGTTTTATTCATGGTCATTAACTTTTTATAACTTCCATTAATGCATGTTATTTATGACCATTAACTTCCCATAACTCTCCATTAATGATGGTGGTTATGGAATGCCAAATTGTGCAGAAAATAAAGATGATTTTCGTGCATTTTGTGTAAGACACAAGTGAGAAAGAAAGGTCCCTTTTTATACATATACTCTTTTTCTCTCTAACTCTCACAAGAGTTCTTATCTTTGCTAGCACAAAGAAAGAATTTTAGTCACCTCCTAGTAAGGTTTCATCCTGCCATCTTCATGTAGACTTTCATTAGAGACGGTCTATATTGATCGTTGTGATTTACGACAACTCAACACGGAGAAAATTAAAGAATGAAGGAGATCATCAGAAAGGTATGTAAACATCTTACATTTTATATTTTTGTTATCTATATCTATATGCATGAGTATATCTATTTTTTAAGGTTTCATTTTATTTTTCGCTGCATATATTTGATATATATTATGTATGAGATGCATGATCCGAACCTTACCCTGCGTTTGATTGTTGTCCTCATGGGTAAGGACAACGGACAGAGACATAAAAGTTTTGTCCTTCATGCTATTTGCTTGCTGTCCTCAGTCATTTTTGTTCTGTCTTCAGAGAACTAGAACATAAATTTTTGTTCCATCCAAAACTGAGGTACAAGAATTCTTGTCCTACGGACAAGAACTGGAAGCGTAAAAAATAACCTTCTGAATTACATACGAAACCTAACACGTCCCTTGCAATAATAATAATAATAATAATAATAATAATAATAATAATAACAATAATAATAATAATAACCTTCTGAATTATATACGAAACCTAACACGCCCCTATAAATAATAATAATAATAACAATAATAATAATAATAATAATCTTCTGAATTACATACGAAACCTAACACGTCCCTATAATAATAATAATAATAACAACAACAACAACAACAACAACAACAACAACAACAATAATAATAACAACAATAAGATAATTAATTTTTTATAATAAAATTAGTAATAATAATAATAAGTACAAAATTTATAATAATAATTATTAATATCTGCAATTACAATAATTAATAAATAATAATAATATTATTATTTTATTACAAAATTTATAATAATTAATATTAATAATAATAATAATAACAATAATTAATAATAATAATAAGATAATTACATACGAATATTAAAATTAATAATCAAAATAAAAATAATAATAATAGGTACAAAATTTGTAATAATAATAATAATAAATAAAAAATAATAATAAGATAATTAATTTTATTTCAGTTACAAGTTAATAATAAGATAATTAACTTGTAAGATAGTTAATTTT
>JANIJH010000005.1:640865-665412 GCA_024520975.1 Erythroxylum areolatum | reverse complement strand
ACTTCTTATCTATGTGGATGATATTCTTTTGGCTGGCCCATCTGTGGATATCTTAACTGATGTGAAGCAATTTCTGCATTCTGCTTTTACTGTTAAAGATATTGTTCCTGCTCGATATTTTCTGGGTTTGGAGATTGCACGTTCTTCTACTGGTCTTTATGTTAATCAGCGTAAATATATTTTGGATTTGTTATGTGATTCGGGTTTAACTGGTGCTAAGCCTGTTTCTACCCCTTTGCCTATGGGGTTAAAACTTGATGTTTCTGGTTCTTTATTGGCTGATGTTGGGGCATATCGTCGGCTGATTGGTCGGCTTCTTTATTTGGGTTTTACACTGCCTGATATCACATTTGCTGTCCAACAATTGAGTCAATTTGTTACGGCTCCCTGTGTGGATCATTGGGATGCTGCTATTCATTTGTTGAAGTATTTGAAGGGGTGTCCTTCTAAGGGTTTGTTCTTCCCTGCTTCCACTGCTTCTCCAGATTCTGCTATGTCTTCTAGTTGTTCTCTTGTGGCTTTTTGTGATGCTGATTGGGGTGCTTGTTTGACTACCCGTCGGTCAGTTTCTGGTTTTTGTGTGTTTTTGGGTTCTTCCTTAGTCTCTTGGAAGTCTAAGAAACAGCCCACTGTTTCTCGTTCTTCTGCTGAAGCTGAGTATCGTAGTATGGCTGCTACTATATGTGAATTGTTGTGGATCTCTTATCTCTTGCGTGATCTGCAGATTTCTTTGGTTTCTCCTATTCCTTTGTGGTGTGATAACAAGGCGGCTTTGCATATTACTGCCAATCCTGTTTTTCATGAACGGACTAAGCATTTAGATATTGACTATCATGTGGTTCGGGATCAGTTTTAGCTTGGATTTATCGCTCCTGCTCATGTCTCTTCTAAGAATCAATTGGCTGATGTCTTCATCAAGATTTTGGCAGCTTCTCTTTTTGCTTCTCTTTTGTCCAAGTTGGGTTTGGTTGATGTTCACCAAACTCCATCTTGAGGGGGGATGTTAAGTTAAATGGTGTCGTTTCTGTTAAAGTGTTGTTATTATCTACTGTTGTCGTTTTGTATTAAAGCATTGTAGTTTTTGTACATATTAGTTTAGTGTTTTTCTGTTCAGTATATTAGTAAAATCTGACTTGATGTACAGTGCGGTTATTGAATAAGAAACAAGTCAGTTTATTTACGATTCTCTTGGAGATTTTGTACAGTAATGTTATAAGCGTTTATCAAAGGTTCACAGATGGCCTTAGGAAGAAGCCAGCGCAACAGTAGCAGAATGGCCTTAGGAAGAAGCCAGCGCAACAGTAGCATAATTGGTTTCTTATAGTTTTTGTTTTTATGTATTTATTTGATAGTTAATCAGTTGTTAATATTCCTAGTTTTATGCAGTGTAGTTATCATGTTGTTTATGGACCCCTAAGTTGTAGGAGAAGTTGTTTTCTCCGCAGAACTATTTATTTGACCTTCGATGAATGGAAAGGTAGGTAGAAAAATTTCTCAAGTCTTTGAGTACGAACTCAAGAGGTCTCAGGTTCTCTCTGACAAGCCAGAACAAAATAGCAACCATAGGTCGTAAAAGAAATCATCGCGTCATTTTTACATCCGAAAGTCCAGAAACCCCTACCTCTAGACCCATAACCAGATCCATTGCTAGGGACCATAACATGGAACTAAGGCTAGGAGCTTGAAAAGTGTGGTCATGACGATGAAAACAAGTAGTAGCTTGATGCTCATTTTTAAAACATAGTTGGCATGGAGCCTTAGAGTAGGAGTTGAAGAAGGATGAGAACCACGACCTCTTGAAGAATAAGAACCACGACCACCTCGGCCTCGTGAAGAGAAAGATGACTGAGTTTGTAGTGGAGTAGAAGCTGATTAGGTTGTAGCAACATTTGCAGTAATAGAAGGAATAGAGACATCGTGATGTCGAGATTGACGAGCTTCATAGGTTAGAAGATGACTTAAAAATCTTCAGAGGTAAGAACATCTCGTATGGTGGTAAGGGATGTAACCACATAATCAAAATCAGAGCCAAGCCCTTCAAGAAGGTACATAGATCGGATTGCCAGCCACTGCAAGAGAGTCTGAGAGGAGAGGCTCGATTATAATACCCCGAAACAAATTTGCCATCCTTTTTCAAAGAGGTAAGTTGTTGATGAAGAAGAAGACGTTAGGCTTGTGACTATTGAGAAAATAGAGTTTCAAGGGCAAGCCACATGGCACAAGAGGCTTTGTGACACATTACTTAAGCAATGAGTTTTTCCGAAAGAGATGAAATGAGCAAGGCAAGAACCAACTGATTTTGTTCAAACCATGTAATGTATGCTGGATTTGGGGAGCCATCAGAGGTTTTAGGAGGTGGTTGAGGATTTGAGTCATCTATGTAGTAGAAAAGGCATTGGCCATACAGATATGGAAGCATTTGAGCACGCTATAGGAGGCAGTCGTAAGAGGTAAGCTTGACTGTGAGAAAATGGGAGACGTTGGAGGGGAAGGTAGCAGGTGGGTTTTGAGCTATTGAGTTGGAGGTAGAGGATGAGGAGGGTAGGGTGGCCTTTTTGAAAGGTCACTCGTGATTGACAAGAGACGGAAGCTCTCATACCATGTTTATTAAATATTGGTGGAGTGCTTTGGGCTCCTCCTCTCTTAACCAAGGTCTCAGGTTTGAGTCTTGGGTATGGAGCTGCACTTATGAGGGAGAGCTTTACCGCTTATATAGTTCTACCCGGTTCGAATTCGGATTAGTCAGCTGCCCATATGCCGTCGGATAACGGATGGTTTACACAAAAAAAAAAGGTATCATTACTTGAGGATACTTTTGTCCGAGATACTGTTACAATGTTTATACAGAGACTCTATAAGGATAAGTATTCACAAGGACACATATACCTAAGGTAATGACACAATAATATTCTAGATTATCTAATTTGGGCTAGCTGTACAAGATGTTTGGATTATTGTATTATTTGTGCTAATAAGGATCAATTAGTTTCGAGAATAGGCTAAGTCGGACTTATATTTAGAGATTTAGGTCAAATTCAACTAAAAAATATGAAATTAAGTCTAAACTCGATCGAACTTGAGATCTTATGCTTGAGTTTGAACTTGAACAGTTTTAAGTTTATTCTCTAACCGAATTTAACTACAAGCATGACAAAAGTGGAATTCATTTGAATTCAAATTCAGAAAACGACGTCGCTGCCCTCGCTCCCGTTGCAGCGGAGTATTTTTCTGATTCTTATATATATATAACAGAAACAGCCTGTCCGAGGATGTTCACTGTGGACTTTGTGAATTTACCAAAAACCCCGACCCTTTGTCCCGACTCGTAGCGTCCCTTTGACCATTGTAATCGAGGCGATAACGGTAATTTAAAACCCCATCAACACTCATTTCCCACTCTCCCCCACAAACAACCTCATCGGAATCGAGCCAAAAAAAAAAAAAAAGGAAGAAGAAGAAGTCTCCATTTTCTTTAAGATCATAAAAATATATCAACTTTTCAAATTCCCAATCAACACAAACCCTAATTTTGTCAATTGTTGTCTTGTTCACTCCTCTCGATCGATTTGGTTTCGAATCGAGTGCTTTTAAGCGATGGGCGATTTCAATCTCGCTCTAGTGATCGTAGCCATAATCGTGTGCATCATCGTCTTCATCTTCAATGTCTACCTTCTCGTCAACTACCAGCATCCCGACGACAAAAACCAAGCGTATTTCCCCAAGTTTGTCGTCGTTTTTGGCCTCTCAATCGCCGCCATCTCTATCCTGATGCTACCCGCTGACGTGGCTAACCGGCAGGCTTGTCGTCACGCGATATACAATGGCGCGTGTAACTTGACCTTGCCAATGAAGGATCTGTGGATCGCAGTGTACATCATCGACGCTGTGCTCGTTTTCTTCATTATTCCGTTCGCTATGTTCTACTACGAAGGCGACCAGGATAAGTCGGTGTTCATTAGGGTTTTAGACGTTGATTTTTGTTTGATCTGATAAAAAATTTGTTAATCATTGTATGGCATTTGCTTCACAGGAGTGTGGGTAAAAGGGTGAAAAATGCGCTTTTGTGGGTTATAACTACGGCTATTGTTTGCGCTCTAGTTCTGGGCATTTTATATGGTCAGCAATTTTAGTGCTTTCTGTGTTTTTTTAAATTTATCTGTTAATGATATGTTATATTAGCATTTTAGAGTTCACAATTTGACTTGAGACTCGGTTGTTTACAAGATATATGATTTGAGAATTGCAAATTTGGTTAGTAGGTATTGCATTTAAGATAATTCATCCAAAAAAAAAAAGATGATTAAACGGCTTTACATATTGTGTCTTTGTGCTTTTATCTTGTAGTATCTGTATATATTGTACTCATTGTTTGGTCTTTTGTGGTTTATCAGGGGTAGTGGGGAAGGTGGATTTCACTGTTAGGCATCTCTCTTCAACAACGGCCAATTTCCCGAGTAGTTTTCAGTTGTCTAACAGTCAACCTTGTATTGCAAATGGTGCCCGGCAGGTTGCATTTTGTTTGTCAACTTGTTGTTGAGTTGGTTCACTGCATTGCTTTTTCTTACGGTGGTTTTGTGCTCGGGCGGTTGCAGTGCTCAGCATTTCTTGCAAATGCTTCTTCAGAGAAGACATGGACTATGCGCACCACATTTCCGGAATATGTTGTAGCTCTTGCAACAATTGTTGGATCTGTGCTTTTTGCGGTATACTTGTTCTCCAAACTTCAGCTTTTTTTTTATTGTAGGGTTTTATTCTCGTAAATTGGCTGTGAAATTTGAGGCCTATATAGTTGATTCATTTTAAGTTGATCACCAGAAACCTACTCCTTTAAACTTGTAAATCTACCATTTGGAACCATTTGCTTCCAATAGTTCAACCTGCATCGTAACTTTGGTATTGGGAGACAAGAAAATTAGATCGTGGTATAGTTCTATTATGTGATTCAGAATTATTACGGATACCTATTTGTTGAATTGGATTCCTTCAGAGTTTCTGTTTTGGAAAATACGGAACTTATTCTGCCTCTAAACAATTTTCAGATTTTTGGTGGTGTTGGTATTGCTTCTTTACCGCTGGGACTCATCTTTTCTTTCATCCGACGCCCAAAGGCTGTTATCACTCGCTCACAGTACATTAAGGTGGGCCTTTTCAGTGTGGCGTAATATGTGAATTGAGTTTCACTGACTCAGTAGTTTCACGATTGCTAATAGGGTTTGATTCCTTGGATTATCTATTTTTACTTTGTAGGAAGCGACTGAACTTGGTAAAAAAGCAAGAGAATTGAAAAAAGCAGCAGATACACTTCATCAAGAAGAAAGAAGTGGTGCTAAGGGTAGAAAATGGCGTAAGAATGTTAAGTCAGTAGAAAAGGTATCAATTATGTCTCTACAAGTTCTTGATTGCTTTTTTTTGTGTTGCTCAAGCTCAAGCTATATGGCTGCTACCTCAAACTTGAGTACTTCAACACTTGGAAATTATGACAACTTATATGAACTTCTAAATGGGTAACTTAAAATAGTTCTGTAAGAGAGATTAATGTGAGTGTGAAATTCAATTGTTTTGCGCACTTCTGCCTGAATTTTGCTTTCTTCTCATCTATACTGAAGTCAGGTAACTTGGTTGACAATGGCTGAAATTAGTTATGTGAACTTTTATAGTTGTGACTGAAACTTATGCATGATAAAATGTGCAGGAGTTGCTTCAGTTGGAAGAAGATGTCAAACTGTTAGAAGAGATGTACCCCCAAGGAGAAAAGGTGATTTACTACTTGCTGCTAAATATTCTGAGCAGTTATTCTTTGGTGCATTGTGACCCGAGTTCATTAACATCCATGCTTGTATTTTTCTAGGCTGAGACAGCCTGGGCATTGACTGTTCTTGGATACTTGGCAAAGCTTGTGTTGGGAATTTTAGGGTAAGTGCTACTGCAACACATCTAATTCTTGTTAAAAAAAATCCTTAATTTTACTGCCAGGTGATAGTTTGAGTAGCTGCTGTGATACCCCTTAGTGACTGTTACTTGTTTGGAATTCATCCAAGTGTCAATATGTTGTGATAATGACCTATATCATGAAGAATAGATACAGAGAGCTGTTTGAACACAGAAAGCCACTGGGGGAAAGGACAGGGAAAATAGATTAATTAATTCTTAAAGAACATTAAAACTTGAAATAATAGATGGCTTGAGCTTTCCCCCAAGTTGATACCTATCTCCTTTGTCTTTAACTAGTCTCTATCACTAGTTGTACTGAATTGTCCAATCTTGATTCTAAGGTCCTTAATCAAGTTTTTTCTTCATTTTCTGATTCATAGGTTGATTGTTTCGATTGCTTGGATTGCTCACATTATCATATATCTATTGGTTGATCCACCTGTTTCCGCGTTCTTGAATGAAGTTTTCATCAAGTTAGATGATGTATGGGGTAGGTTTCAATATTTTCACTTTTCTGTCATCTCTTTCTGTCTCTCTTGGTGCGGCATTCTACTACATATCTTATACCTGTGGTGAATTCTCGCACATTGGCAGGTCTTCTGGGTACTGCAGCGTTTGCTTTCTTTTGCTTTTACCTTTTGCTGGCAGTGGTAGCTGGTGCGATGATGCTAGGTCTCAGATTAGTCTTTATCACCATACATCCAATGAAGTAATAATTCCTTTTGCAGGATTCTCCTCCTCTTTTATTGATTTAACCAACCAAGCATGTGCGTAAATTCCGTTCAAATGTTTGGATAGTAGCTAATCAATTGTCTTGAGTTGTTTAGGTGGGGAGGCACTCTAATGAACTCGTTTCTCTTCAATGTCGGACTTATTCTCCTTTGCTCCATTAGGTTGGAATCTTTGATCCTTAATTTTTCTTTTCCCCCATATTTTTTAGGTGTTGAGATGTCAGATGTCATCTTTAACTTGCAAATGTTAGTGATATTATAATCTATAAGTCACTGAAGGACTTGAAGCCTCTCTGATGACGATTTAATTTCTCATTATACAACATCATTGTAATAGTAACCGTGTTGAACCTCTAAATTTTTTTCTTTTTCAATTTCAGTGTGATACAGTTCTGTGCCACAGCATTTGGCTATTACGCCCAAGCAACTGCAGCACAGGAGATTTTTGGTCACACATTACAGTCTCTTCGAGGAATCAAATATTTATATAAGTGAGTGCTATTCCGAAATAAATTTCTTCCTAGTCCACTACCCTAGTTATACAAACTTGATAAATCTCATTGCAATGGACATTAATTACTATGTTACAGGTATAACGTGTTCCAGATTGCATTCGTTGTTCTAGCGGGTTTGACTTTTGCGTTTTATGCTGCCTTTGTAAGTTTTGAATCTTTTTCCTTCTGTGGTTGTAGTTGTCTGAACCCTTGGTTCCAGTTTGAATTAAAAGTTTTCCATTTGTATTGGGAAATGTTAGGGATGGAGAAGAAAAAAGCCCACTGGCAGGTTCCAACTCTCCAGCTAGGTGACTTCTCTATCGAAAAAGAACGCCCACTTGCCTGGAGATCTTGGATCTGGGTTTGTACTGCCTCTTTCAGAGCAATTGTCCTCTTTGGATATCTATTTACTAGCTTTTAAAAGGTTCAAAGGCTGACACGAGTAGGCAGAGATCTTCTGAGCATATTCATTTATCCTATCATAGCGGGAACGTCGCATGGTGAGTGCTGCTGCTGCTGCTGCTGCTGCTGTTGTTGTTCTTGTTCGTGCCCTTGTCTTTCTTTCTCAGCTTTGTATGTATCATTCTTTGTTTAATTTCATATAATGATTTTTGCGAATCTACCAGTTGTCTTTCAGCAAACATGAAGATGGGTATTCTTCTGTATATTTTTCTGAGTCCAGAAACAGTTTGTAGCTGCATTACGTAGTTCATCTCTTATGTCATTCTCTGAGAAAACTAACCATCTTGAAATCTTTTCAAGAATCTAAAACTGGCATAGCCTATATAGACTATATGTAATATTCTACAAATTATATATTTTAAATAAATTAATTGAACGTTAAATGTAAAGCTCAATTCAGTTAATACTAGCAAATCCTATGCTTCTCCAATCTCACATCAAATTTCAGATAACTCTGACCCATTGTTTTATAAATTATATATTCCAAATGATAATTTAATAATTTAATAATTCAAAATTAAATAATAACTTTGATATTCAAAATGTGTATTTTTAAACCTCTTCAAATTCCGCATATCTGTGAGATTAATACTAAGAAGTCATTATTGTTTTACTAATAAAGAAAACAAGCAAACTATACTCAGAAAGAAGAGAGACCATATATGTTCCGAAATAATAGAGCTAGACATGGGAGCAGCCATTAACAGAGCATTGTATTGTTATTTAAGGTTCTTTACTCAGTCAACTTCTATGTCTCTGTGGAAAACACTGTCAGAGATGTTCACTCGCTTTCCTTGGAAGTTGACAGGGTCATATGGCGAATCCTCTGAGAATTCAGTAGGCATTGATTTCCAGTGGAGCCTTGGCTTCCATTCAGCCCCTTTGATCACCTTCATGATCTCCTCCAAAACTATCTTGCTCCCTTCAGCTGAAAGATGGACTCCGTCCCTGAAACAGAAAGTTCAGGAAGTGATTGAGACGAAAGTAAGTGCAGAGTCACTTCAAGAATTTGTGATCAGAATCAGAAATTAGAGAATAGTCACTTCAAAAACTTGTGATCAGAAATTCAGAATCAGAAACTAGAGCAAGATTCACTTCAGGAATTGGTGATCAAAATCAGAAACTAGAGCAGAGTCACTTCAGGAACCTGCGATCAAAATCAGGAACTAGAGCAACAGTCCATTCAGAAGCTTGTAATAAGAATTCGAAAAAGGAGCAAGAGTCACTTCAGGAATTTGTGATCAGAATCAGAAACTAGACAAAGTAGTCACTTCAGGGACTTATGATCAGAATCGGAAAGCACTCTTCGGTCTTCTTAGTTTTATCAGCTTAGTAAAAGATATGAACTTACGTAAAACAAACATCCTTCCAGTTTTCCTTTTGTTGCATTACTGTCCAAAGATCAATCGCCTTGATGTTCATCTCTTTTGCAACTTCTAAACAGGCTTGTGCGTACAATCGTAAGCTCTCATTCGTTCGAACCTCATCAAATTCGTCACTGCTTAATACCAATTCATTATCAAGCTGAAGTGAAGCTCATAAACAAGGAGAACACAATTTGAGAAGGGACTTACTTAAATTTACACATCTGTTCCTCATTGATAGGAGGTGCGCTGAGAAAGATAATCCGAATATTCTCCGAAAGGCTCTGAAATCACAGAGAGAGGACAAATTGCATGTCTGAGTTTTTCAAGTTGCAGAGATGAAAGAATCAACAATGGAGGCCAGTCTAGATGGAGAAAGGCAGCTACATTGTTTACCTTGAGATGTTTAGCAATCTTCCTCATGTTTTCAGAATATTCAGGGAGTGGCACATGAGGGCCAAAGCCAGTTGGGTGCGGGTGGGTTGAGTCATTGCCACCAAAATAAACTATAACGAGTGAGGGTTGGATGGGAGCATCCTGGATTGTAAGTAACAGTATATCAGAAAATGCCTAAGACCATTTCTAACATTTCTTTTCTTTTCCAAGAACACTATAATACTCCAAGTTCAGATTGATCAACAATTCTAGTTCAAGTTCAGTAGAATCACAGTCTTGCAAATAACTAGTTAAAATTTGATTACTTCTCTCCTTTTCCATATAGAATTGGACATTCAGATCCTGGAAAACCTTTTCATTTTCTATTAAGCGAAGAAGAGAAGGAGCCACTAGTCTAATGTGTCTTAATGATATAAACAATCACATAAACACAGTACATAAGACAAGAGTGTCACCTTTGGGAACACTTTATCTATAACCTGTAGAGCTCGACTGGAGTTCCAACCTGAATATCCTCGCAACAATATATCTGCCTGCACCCCTCAGAAAAAAAGATCACTCAGAATATATGAAATATTCCCGAAATTTTCAACTAGTTCATCTTCATAGAGTTAAGAGATTCGATCAAACAAACCATTAAAGTAAAGATCACGTCACAAGTCACAACAACAACCTTTAGGATCAATACCCTTTAGTTTCAAAGTTTCATACTCATTTACACCATTTGTCAGTAACAAAATGTTCACCATTACTGTCCCAACTTTCTAATGCCAAGAGCAAGCAAACCCAGAAGCAGAATTCCATTATCTCTCAAGTTCGCTCAGATCTTTACATTACCCTGATCAAGAGCCCCAGATAGAAAAAGTTCAGGAAAAAAGATGAGACCTTTCGAGAGTAAATGTCAGCGAGCATAGCACCCCAACCATTGTGACTATAACTGAACTGAACAATGGAGGAGCCAAAGATAACAAATTGTGGTCGTGAAGGACCAAACATCTTTTCAGCTTTTTGGCTTTATCTCCTCCGATTGAGATCGCTCCCAAGCGTCAACCTCTCCCTCTCCTCTCTTCTTATCTCTAGTTACACCCACTGGTTATTGAACTTGCACTACAATTATACTAGCAGACCAACACATGCCAAGTTGGCCTGTGTTCTCGGTAGGTTGGTAGGTCTTTCACATGACAGCCCCTACCAGCTACACGTACTTTTTGCATTTAAATATTTTCTTTTTAAAATTTTTAATACTACAACATTAACAATCCACAAAGTTTGAAACTTTTAATATTATTTTACATTTCATTAAAAAAAATTATTGTATTTAAAATAAAAATAGTATAAAAGTAATAGTAACTTTTTTATTTTTAAACAGAAGAGTCTCCGACCGCTACCTTTTAGATGCACACTGAGTAAATCTTTGAATTTACACAATAACCTACAAATCACGTTAATCAGGTACCCTGAATTAGACAAATCCTATAAGACAGGCTCGATTAAGAGAATGTAAATAGGAAGAAACCTTTTGGCCCCATACCCTCCCACTTCATTATCTCAACCACCTCTAAAGAGGCCAGTAAAATTAACTTGTCTGGTTATAACACTGTATAAATTTGATGGTTTGATTACTAATAAATAATGAAAAATTAATTTTATCAAAGTTTAAAAAGTTATTAATACTATTTTAAAATATCATAATCTTATAAATAACGATAAAAAAAATTAATTATTTTTTAATGGATTAGATTTTATACTAATTCGTCTTTATAAATTAAAATAAACATATTAATTTTTATTTAATAATTTTTTAATTAAAATTTAAATTTTTTAAATCATGATAGTCTTCTTCTAATTATTTTTAAAAATTTTTTTATTTAATTTAATTTTTAATTAATTTTAAGACGAAATATTTTCTAATTTTTATTATAAATTTGGTAGGAATCGTTTCAGCCTAACCCTCGCATCTTTTTATATCTAATTTACTATTTTCTTTTACCAAACCAAGTTGACTGTTAGATTGAGATCTGTAGAATGAGTTATTTACAATCGAACTTGTTGGATTTGATCGTGACAGAGTTGCAAAATCGAATCTTGTAGAATACAAATCGTGTGATCTGCCTTAACGGTGAAGTTATGAATCGTACGCGAAGATTCCGGAATCTTGTGAAATTTGGAATTATTTTATTTTACTGAAATAAACAATTTGAAATTAAATTTAATTTATAAATTAATATGTATTTTAGATATCAAATCAAAATTTTATTTAAGATGTATATATTTTGGAGATAATTTAAATTTAATTATATTTATTAACAATTATCAAATTAATTTTGTTTAATTTAATTACATAAAAATTAATTATTTATAATTGTAATTAGTTAAATATAATATTAATTAAATTGTTAATAATTAATATTTAAAATAATTAAATAATGTATAGAGAGTAAATCAGATTATAAAAAATAAAACATATCTTTTTAGTTTTTATAAAATTTAAAAAATCGAAGAAACTAAAACGAAAACTAAAAATAAAAATAAAAACTGAAATAAACAGATTTTTATATTAAATTTGAAAATAAAAACCAAAAACATAAAACATAAATTAAAACAAACAACTCACTGACTCAAAAGTATTGATTTTTACATAATAATGCCATAAATTGAGTCCCTGTTAACTCTTTTAAACACAATTTTTATTTTTAAAATTTTTAAAATGGAAATCCTTTTTCTTATACTTTAATTAAAAGTTAATAATGAATTATTTAGTATAGCCTAATTAAGTCACATTAATATAATATTTCAACTTAGCTTTTAAATTAGACAATAATTAGTTAAATTTGACTTAAATTAATAATTTAAAATAATTATAATAAATTATTATTTTGAAACACATTTAATTAATCCAATTCAAATTTAAAAGTTGATATGAATTATCACATAAGTAGTATTTCACTAACTTAATTTTAATGTTCATAATGCGTTTATTTCATCATTATTTTTTAATCAGAGTCTAAGAAAAATGATTTTTTTAAGAAAATTGAACATTAGAAGGGGTTGCCATTGTTGATAGACTATGGTGAAAAATCCAATCCGTCTATTTATTAGATATTCTTATTCACATAAAAGCATAAACTTATTATATAATTTAAAAATTAAGATTTTTTCTAATTTTTAAATTTCTAGAAAAATTCTTTTTTCTAAACTTTAATCTAATGAAATACCCGTATTATAAATATAAAATACAGATTAGTCAAATATTATTTATATAATAATTCAAGCTGAATTAATTATAGCTTAACTAGATTAATAATTTATTATAATTATTTTAAATTATTAATCTAAGTTGAATTTAAACAATTTGAGTCTTGTTTAAAAATTGAATTAAGTTATCATATTAGTGACATATGATTAATCTATATTTAATATTTATTTTTTAATAATTATTTTTAAAAAATTGGAAATTATAAAGAATAATTTTCAAAATTTTTATTTTTTAACCTATTCTTATTCTGCCAAAGTAGTTGCATTTAATGTCACACTTAAAAGAGTTGTCTTACAACTTTATTTCAAAATTTATTCAATTTTATAATGTTAACTTAAATCTTAAAAAAATTATGAAGATTTTTTACCTTTTAGTTTTTAATAAAAATATCCTGAAATTAAATTTTTGGTTAATATAAATATTTGAATTATATTTGAGATAGGTATGAATTTTATTATTTATCAAATTAAAAATTAAAAATAATTATACACTCTTTCACATATTTTATTTTATAATTAGTTTATGGTGTTTAATATTAATTATTATTTTTTATTAATATTAAAAAAAACAGAACTTAAGTATTGGATTGGAAACTTCTATTGTACTAGAAAAATGATTTTCTTGAAGCTAATAATAATATATTCATCTCTCTCTCCTCGTCAGTGCTTGCTTTGCTTGGCACGGAATTGCATGTGAATGCATCCGTGAATGCATCATACTTTTCATTTCGTTTTAATAATTGATGATAATGGATTGTGGGATTCGCTCTTCTCAATTATTTTCTTGAATGCACTATCTGTTGACGTTGACTTCATATAAGACTATCTTTACCTATCGATGTTTTAAAATTCTAATAGAATAAAGAGGTTATTAAATAAAACTAATTATTTATTTTAGTTTATAAAAATTTGATTAGCTTATAAAATTTATTAATTAATAAACTTATCAATTTTTAACAATATAAATTATTAAATTATATTATATTAAAAAGTTAAAAACAAACTAAAAATTAGTCGGTTTAAAATTTTTACAGTTAAACCAACCTAACCAGTTTGATTCTTAAAACCTTGCATCATGTGCAATCAAATGGTAATAAGTGAGGATCAACCCAAATGAATAGAGTTATACAATTCTTGAAGACTTATAGTTCCTTGTTAGTTTGTCTTGATAATATATTATCTTTTTTGTCCAAGTGAACAGCTAAGATACTGTTTTTTTTTTTCCTTCTTTGAAGACTATTGTTCTGCCCTTTACTCATTTAAAACCTAACATCCACATAACTCCTTAGGGTTCCTATTCAATGAAAGTGAAGTAATGTCATTGAATATGCACCTTATAGGTGGTGACAACTAACTTAAATTGAGGGGTGGTTGGTTAGAGAGAATGGTAATAAAAATAGGAATAAATATAGTGACAAATGATAATGAATATTATCATTATAATTATGATGGTTGGTTAAGAAAAAAGAATGATTATCATTATCATTGGTAATGGTTAGTTTGTAAAAAATATTAAGAAATAAAAATTAATTATATTATAATTAATTAACTATAATATATTAATTAATTAAAATAGTATAATGAATTAATTACAATATTTTAATTAATGAATGAATTATATTCTAATTAATTATATTGTAACTAATTATTTAATTATATTTTAATTAATTAATTATAATATTTTTAATTAATTATAATTAATTAATTAAATAAATTACAATATTTTAATTAATGAATGAATTATATCTTAATTAATTAAAATTTAATTAAGTAATTAATAATACTATTAGTTAGAGAATACCAAACCTTACTAAACCAAAAAAATTAAGCATTACTTTGGATCATAAGGTAGAAATAAATAGTAGTGGCAAAGCTATAATATTGAAGAACAAAAGATATTGAAGGAATGACTCTCATTCCTCTCATAATGAAGAGGAATGAAGTAATGTCCAAAAATTAAGAATAAAAGTACAAGTCATCAAATCATAATCTCTTATCAAGCTTTATTTTTCATTCCATACTGATTCCTCTCCTCTCGTACCTACCAAACAAGCATATCCTGAATACATATAAACTTAAATAAAGTTTTATCCTAAAATTAATCGATGATAAAAGAAATAACTCATTAAGCTTATATACATATTCAAAGTCATATACTCTTTTCCATAACAAACTCTTACTTATATTTTAACAACAGATGTTGTAAAACCAGAAGATGTTTGTTCAAAAGTTAAATTTATTCAAGAGATATTACTGTAAGGAATTTAGTTTGTCTCCCATTGGAGATTTCTTTGAAATGCTTCACTCACTTCAGGATCAAGTGGTGATAATCCTACAAATTCTGCAGGAATCGACTTCCAGTGCAGACTTGGTTCCCAGTCAGCCTCCTTAAGAGTCCTCAGGATTTCCTTCGCAACTATTCTGCTACCCTCTGATGAAAGATGAACTCCATCTCTGCAGAAGGAATCAAAGATATTAGATTCATAATATATACACAAGAAAAGATATAAACCCTTGCTATAATTTAAAAATCTTTAAAGAACTTAGATAATTTTTAAAACTATTTTAATCTTTTAAAAAAATCAGATATTGATAAAGAAAAAAGCGATAATCAAATGCCAGTTAGTGTTTAAACTTCATTTATCAAGACTTTGATGGTGAAATTTACGTCAAGCAAACAGTAGACCAGTCATCCTTCTGCTGTAAAGCAGTCCAAAGATCAACGGCTTTAAACCCCATTTCTTCACACAGCTTCAAACAAGCCTCTGAATATTTTCTGCAGCTCTCATTTGTTCTCCTCAAACCTAAACTGCTTCCAAAAACAAAACCACTATAAAATAAGACTTGCACCTTCTACAGAATTCAGGTAAAATGCAAGTTTTGGCGGAGCTTAAAGGCAAGCTAAGTGTCAGGAACAGCAAACCTGCCAAGGAAATTTCGTATCAAGTCCTCATTGACCGGAGGTGGACTTAGAAAGATGGCCCGAGTTTTCTCAGAAAGGCTCTACCAAACAGACATATAACTTAAACCTCACAAATGATAGGATCAATAAGTACTTCGATTGTGGTCAGAAAGATTACTTTCAAATGCGTAGCGATCTTCCTCATGTTTTCTATGTACTCGGGAACTGGCACTTGAGGACTCAGCCCGTTCTGGACTTGAAGAATCGAATCATTTCCTCCAAAGTACACGATAACTAGTGCAGGTTGAACAGCTGCATCCTGAGCAAAAGCAGCAGAAACCAAGATTTTAAATTGCGGATTACGGGTTACATTTCTATCGAAGATCGTCCACCAATCGCAACCAGAGTATTATTGCTATCGGAAGTTAAGAAGTACCTTGGGGAACACTTGTTCAAGCACCTGTAAAGCATTCCTGGAAGTCCAACCTCCATATCCTCGTACCAAAATGTCTGCCTGTCTCAATTCCAAAACCAATAACAGGTGTTTCATTTTAGGTATACTCTATGCTTAATATAGTATTGTTTTGTAAGAAGAAATTGTTACCCTTCGAGCATACAAGTCTGCGAGGATAGAGCCCCAACCTTCATCTGCAAAACTGAACTGAACAATGGACGATCCGAACAGCACAATTTGTGGTCTGTTTGGACCAACCATTGGCATATAGAAATTGTTCAGACAACAGAGGTGAGGTAGAGAGACAGCATTTGAGACCTTAAAAGAACACCAAAAGGTGTCTCTTAAGGTGAGAATGTGATTCAGTCGTTGGCTTTCCACGATAATTTACAGCAATAAGAGATAAAAAAGATTATTAGAATATTATCAAATTATTATTAGTACATTCTAAAACTATTGATTCTTCTTGCCAAAATCACATATTACGAATTTTTATATTAAAATTTAACTAATATTTTACTTTATTTTATTTCATTCGTAATTTTATTCTTATTATAATATTTTAATTATTTATTTACAAAATAAATCATATAATAACTACATATGAGTAAAACAAATTCATTCTCATTGATAATATTTAATATCAAATACTAACACAACTATTAATTTTTTAAATTTTATACCAAAAATACATAATTATTAATTTTATTCTGATTATCTCTTTCTATTTTTATTTTTATCTTTGTTAATCATGATTCTTTTATTATTGGTTATCAAACGAGACCTAAAAGAATTTATGATCTAAATAGATCCATGTCTAGCCGTGAATCGGCCGACCAATTTGACTAAAACGCTAAAACGATGTTGGATTAATAGGAAATTTGCTTGAATTGAACTCGAATTAAGGAAAAAAAAATTTAAGATATGTAATTAACGAGTTATTCTACACTGTTAAAAATTATCGTGGACAATTCTAGAAGAATAAAGAATATGAAAGCAAAAAGAAGTGAAACATAAGTATCATAAACCAAATAAGTGCATGCAAGTTGTTTGTCCACTAAAGCATCTTTTGGTATTCTAGTTGAGCACTATCAACCAAGTGATGTCTGACCTGTTTAAGCATACGTTCATTGCCTGTCTGCTAGGGAAACACTTTTTCTTATAAACGAAGACATCTGTTGTTGCTATTTTTTGAATACGTATCAGGTAAATCTTCGAATAGACATAATAATCTGTAAATTATATCAATTGGATATTTTACAGTAGATAAATCATGTACGATAAGTACGATCGAAAGAACATAAGTAAGAGTATTTGAATACAAGACATTTTGGCCTCATATTTTTCCCCTCTCCTCACTCCACCAACTCGACCACTCTTTAGAGACAAAATACTCCAAAACGCTTAGTCGCTATGATGAGTTTAGTGTTT
This sequence comes from Erythroxylum areolatum, assembly GCA_024520975.1. Classification (NCBI taxonomy): domain Eukaryota; kingdom Viridiplantae; phylum Streptophyta; class Magnoliopsida; order Malpighiales; family Erythroxylaceae; genus Erythroxylum; species Erythroxylum areolatum. Next base: position 647,992 of record JANIJH010000005.1, on the reverse strand, counting down.
TAATAATCACAAGATGGTATAGTTTAATAGAACATGTTCTTCATTTGTGTCTAATGAAATCACAAGTCTTTTTCTGTGTGATTACTTTTTTTTAATAATTATTCATGAGATCCTACTTGCATCTATGTAAGAATCAAAGAATTATAATAAGTCGGGTTAAGTTTACAAAAGGTTTAGCTATATCGAATCTAAATAAGTAGGCTTAGATTCAAGTTTGTTTGATCTTTGAGTATATTCAGAAAATTCTAAAAATATTAAATTAAAAGTATTTTGTAAGAATGTATATAGAAATATTTTAGATGTAATTTGAGCAATGTTTTAAAGATTCGTCAGGAAATTAAACCAGTAAGATAAAAGATTTAAGATTTAAAAAGTTCAACCAATATTAGACTATCATAAAACTGATTAAAGATTAAATAAATTTAAAAAATTTTAAAAATAATTGAAGAATATTATTTTTTACCCACTGAAAAAATTTGACTAATTAGTCGATAAAATAATCGATTTTTCACAAACTAAATTAAACCGAAAAGTTAAAGACTGAACTGAAAAGTTTGTCAGTTCAAGATATTCATTATTAAACCAATTTGGTTTTTAAAATTTATGACAATTATAAATAAAAGTTTAGAAGAATATATCAAAATTTATATAGTACAATCATTTATATTCTTAAAATTTAAAAGTTTCATTTTATATATTATCACAAATTATTTTAAGAATTTTTTATCACTTTAAACCCATTCTTGAAATGAAATTCTATTCAAAGGATCTCATATTCTTATTATTTGCTACAAAGATATGAATATTGTTTCGTACCGATCGGTACGTATCGTATCAGACTAAAATTAGTACAAAACAAATGATCAGTTGTATCGGGTTTAAATACCGATTAGTACCGGTTAATATTTAAAATATAGGCTAAATACCATACCAAAAATTTTACCAAAACGTAAAAAACAGGGGGACGTTTTTGTAAAATTTTTAAAATCTCCCTCCGTCTCTCCTACCTCTCTTCCCCCTTTTTTTTCAAAATTTTTAATTAGTTATTTTATTTACTTCAACTTCTATAATTATTTTGAATTTTTGTTTTTAAAATAATAATAAATATTCTTATTACTAATAATAATTATAAATAAAATAAAACTTAAAAATAAATTATTTTTAAAATTTAATTTAATATTTTATATAATGTTTATTAATAAATTATTTATAAAAATATTTTATTTTTAAAATAAATAATTTAAAAATTATTATTTATAAACTAATGTTTATTTTTATATATTTTAATTATCAAATCAAAATTTAATTGAAATTTATATATTTTAAAAATATATTTTAAATTTAATTATATTTATTAATAATTATTAAATTAAATTTATAATTTAGATTAAAATTGTGATTATTATTTATTATTATAATTTTTGAAGACAGAGTTAAAAATGTACAGTATAATTGTACAATATGACAATGGACTATTTTGTAATTTTTGAAAAAATTCATGGACTATTTCATAAATTTAAAAAATTATCCGAAACGGTACCCAATATTAACCAGTATCGGTACAGTACTATACCAAAACCCAATTCGATACTAAGGCTGATACGATATTCGTAACATTCATTTGATAACTAAACAATAAAAATTTAAGTATTTTTTAAAAATAAATATCTTAAATAATTATTCACAAACATGGAAATGTAAGCCCAATTACAGTTTATCGGACCATATATGGTCCAAAGTCCATCGGGTACGGTACTCTGGTGTATCCAACCCGATAGAGAAAGAGATGGACATAGCTCTTTTCTCTGCGTCCTCACTTTTCGCCGGCGATCTTGACGACTTCGATGGTAACTACATTGATCTCTATCTGTCTCTCTTTTGGCTCCGCCAAGCTTGTACTTTAATACCCATTTCATAGATTTAAGCTTTCTTTCTAAATTCTTTGTAGAGGAGCAAGAGAAAGAGCCAGAACAGAGCTATGTGGAGAGGAAGCACAGTTTTCCCGGAATGGTAATTCTTGTTATTGCAATGCTTCTTGGTCAGTCCTGTGATGGGATGATTTGTCTTCTTAAGATCGGCAAGAAAGCTAATCTTAAGAAAGCTCTTTTCTTTACTCCTTGTTCCCTCTGTGTTTTGGCTTGTTCTCAGGAGTTGCTCATTCGGGAGTTTTCTTTTCATCAGTTGAATGCCAACTTACTCTGGCCAGGGACATTTTCATTTGCAGAATGGTTGGTTGATCATAGGTCAATGGTTGAAGGACGACGCTGCATTGAACTAGGAAGGTAATATATGCATCTATTAGCTTTTGAATTTCGTAAATGAAGAGGTACTATGACATCTCTAACCACTAGGCGAAATCCTAGATGGTCTGGTCATAATTTTGGTTTCCATCACATTACCTTCAAGCCCTATCAATGCCTTTTGTAAGACGATTATGTTACTGAGATGTGTTTTTGTCTACTTCTTGACTGTCTGGCCTTTGTTTAGCTGAAAGATTTTGATTTGGAGATTGAATAGAAATTCTGTTGATGTGGAATAACTTTCCAATTTGCAGTGGAACTGGGGCCTTGGCCATTTTCCTCCAGAAATCGTTCCATCTTGATGTCACGACATCAGATTATTATGATGATGAAATCGAGCAAAACATAGCTCATAACTGCAGGGTGAATGGAGTTAATCCCGTTCTTCCTCACATAAAGCGTAAGTTGCTTGGTCTTCTATATGTTGTATGTGTAGTATAACAATTGTAAAGATCAATAAGGATTTCTCTTTTCTTCTTTCACGAAAAGGTCATTATAGAAATTGATTATAGAAATTGATTAACAAGGTTCTGATGCCATTTTAGGACAATGTCATGTAGGAACCTACCATTTGATGGATGACATGGTAGGAACCTACCATTTGATTCCAATATGATCATCTTGATTCTTGAGTGGGACACATGAAAGGCCACTGGTTTCTTTTATAGTTGGTAGAAAATATTTTCATAATATTTATTCATAATGCTAAAGGATAAGAATTACCATTTCTTTGTGCTCTCATTCAAACTAATCTTGTTTGCTTGTATGTTGAAATAGTGTTTTTCTGTACTTTCAGATTCATGGGGAGACAACTTTCCGTCTGTTGATCCTTCTTGGGACCTAGTTATTGCAAGTGATATCTTACTATGTAAGTTACTATTATTCCAACTGTGCAAATTTCAGAATTATCATTCTGAATTAGATGAGAAGAGCATGAGAAGATTAAGCTTAGACTTTATAGTGCTTTAAAGAATGTGAATAGCTGCTTTGACCAAGAAGTTAAGAATCCTTTACGCAGGAGAGAATGCTACTAACAAGTATTCAATTGGTTACAACATGCCATGCTTAGTGCTTTGTCGCGGAACTGACATTGTCTTCAACCATGATTTGAACATTTCAAAACTTCAGTTTTGCTTTCTTGTTTTCTGCTCGTTGGTGTTGTAGACGTGAAACAGTACACAAACTTGATAAAAACTCTTTCCTTTCTCCTCAAGTCTTACAAGCCAAACTTTGAAAGAGCAGAGAATGAGCTGAAAGCAGGTATGCTGTCCGATTTAGTGCTTGAACAAGGCATTAGAATCTGAAGGATAATCTTTGTGATCTTCTCGTCTGTTGCTGGCAGAAACTTTTTCAGGCTTGCCCAAGCCGGCATTTTTGATGAGCTGGAGACGTAGAATTGGGAAGGAGGATGAATCTATCTTCTTCACTGGTTGTGAGATTGCTGGACTTGAAGTTAGACATCTCGGAAACCGTGTGTACTGCATTACACCTGCTGATCAACACTCAACAATCAAAATTACTGATACCACTTTCGTCGAGTAATCATAAGAGCTTATACATATCTATATCAAAGACTTCATTTTGATGATTAAAAGTTTGAGCAGTAGAGATTAGTAAAATTTAAAATTCTGACTTCCATTTGTGTTCCTTATTGACAATTTAGTTGACATGAAGTTCTGATATGATCCTCTTTTTTTGAGTTCTGATATGTCTGTTCTGTATTTCATGTTAATTATTTGAATGCTTGGCTTAAGATGACAAGATTTCGAGCTGTATTCTACTTTTCTTTTCTTCAGATTTTGAGTATGGCTTGGGGTAAGACTTCATAATTCTTCAAAGTCGGCCTGAACTTCTTTCACATACAAAACGATATCGTTTTTTATATTAATGAATAGTTATTTTCAGACTTGTTGAAACCAATTAAATTTAGATTCAGACTGAATGTTTTGCGTTCAATTAGATTTCAAGTCGAGCTAGAGCTGTTTGCTTACAGTCTTCTCTTTTCTCTCTTCGGACGATGTGATACAACTTTTCTCAAAGTTTGGAATTAAAATTGCAAAATGTCATTAACCCTTCACTAGGACTATCCTTCTAAATAGAATCATCAAAAAGATTGGAGAATTTGCCATGATTAGTGGTAAAATTAGTTTTTTTTGAAGGTTTTACGATTTAATTAAAAAAAAGTTAACGTACCCAGTACACAAGACGCTCCACTTTACAGGGTTTTGGGAAGAGTCATAATGTACGACTTTGCGATTTCAACCTGTAACCTTACGATTACAAAGGAGCAATTTTCTCGGTTGTTCCATGGCTCACCCTCTTACAATTTAATAAATAATCATAAATAAAATAAGGTTTGTAAGGTTTAATTCTTTATTTAATTTTAAACTGCTGGTTTATTAAATAATTTATTAAAAATATGTAATTTTAATTTATTTAAAACATACTTCAAAGTAATTATTGACCATTTATATATATATTAAAGATAAAGCTAAACAATTTCTTTAGTTTCAAGCAAAAATTAAGAATTGTCCTTTAACATTTCTTAAAATGTTTAAAGTTAGTTTTTATCGTTATGTATAACATTATGCTAAACTTTAAAGTTTTTGAAATGGTACTCAATTTAAATTAAGGTTTTGGTTATAAATTTAATTAATATTTCACAAAAGATTAAAATAAACTTCTAGTAAGTACTATTTGGATGTAATGAATATTGTTTTAATAACAATTTAAGAAGTGAAGTGATAACTTTTTTTTTTGGTGCAAGTAAATGTAAAAAAATCAACGGCCCAGCAAAAGCAGGGGGGTTAATCAGCTAACAAACCAATGCCAACCTCCGGAGGAGGAGCTTCCAAAACTGAAAAAGGGTCGAGGAACGACTACCCATTTTTGCAAGCCTATCAGTTACCTGATTGCCTTCGCGCAAGCAATGAATAAGTTCAACATGCCAATTCCAGTGTAACATGGCTGAACCAGAAACTGTCCATCTCTAATCAAACGAATTGCTTCTTGAGAATCAGAACAAAGGACGATATGCCTCTGCCCCCTATCCCAAGCCGAGAGGAGACCAAAGAAGATTGCCGACAACTCTGCAATCATATTAGTGGCCGTGTCAATACTGCCATAGAAACCACCCAACCAAGTACCAGTCGAATCCCGAATAGCCCCGCCAAATCTCGCCTCACCCGGATTACCCCATGAGCTCCCATCCACATTAACACAGATGGCATCATCAACTGGAACAGTCCAGCCCACCCAACGCCTGACAGGAGCATCGCAAGTGCCCATAGGGCCCAATAATGTATTCCACTCAATACTCGCCCAATGTAACTGAGACATGAGCGGGCAGGCAACATCCAAATCTCCAAAGGTATCATGGTTTCGCATGAGCCAAATAAACCAAATACCAGTGAGGAACACAATGTCAAGCCAACGACCACCCCTTAAATTAGAAGAATCCCTACTCCATTTCTTGAACCACGAAACACACTAGCCAGAATAGAAAAGAGGAGGCAAGACGTCATGAAAAAGATGAAACCATACCTGGCGGGCTTTCAAACAGTTGCGAAACAGATGCTCCGTTGATTCGACACCGGAAAGACATCGACGACACAAACCTGAAGTGTCCAAGTGGCGAAGGTGACGAAACTCTTGGGTGTGGACTCACTCATGAACAATAAGCCAAGCTAGGAATCGAAGGAGGCAATAAGTTGAGCCAGATTGGGCTTGTCCAGACCATAGATTGGCTAGATAAAATTTGTCTGAATTTGAACCTAGCTCGAGGCAATCAAGCTTGAGTTTGACTGAGTTTTGCTTGCTTGATCTTTTAAATTAAAAATAAAAAATAAAGTTAATTTCTATAAAATAATATCATTTTCTTTATAATTATTAAGTCTCAGATCGAGTTGAGCTTAGATAGCCTGAACCTAACTCCTACCCAGAACTTATTTTTTAAATAAATGTCAAATCAGGTATAATTTGTTGATTTAAGACTGATACGTATTAAGCCTAAACCTAATTATTAAGCCTAACTTTTAGTCAAATCTTTCATGAAATGTTGAGATTCAAATGACAATTTTAGCCTTAGATTTGTGGTTGAACCAGACTCTTCCACTTACTCATATCACTTACTGCGACATTGATGGCTTAACATTTTTTACAATTGTCACTCGCATCAAGTTCAGACTTAACCTATTTAACTTTTCTCAAATCTCAAAATATGTCCTTTCAGCTTGAGAATTGGTCTCAGTAATGATTACAGGCTTCTCTGCAACTAGTGACAAGTCCTTATCTATAATGCCCAACTAAAATTATATTTACTTATATCAATCGACATAATTCAGCTCATTGAACTTGATTAGACTATTGCCCATAGCTAACAAGTTATTGGAAACTACAAACATAAAATCAAACTCACACATTAATACTTTGAATACAATTAAAAGATTCAGACAATAATAACTTTGGGTGATAAACACTTATCTTTAATCTATGATGATGCTAACATATTGTTAAGTTGAGTCCATGCACGGTTTCACGTACACACATACAGAAGATAAGCAACGTCGAAGAGTTGTTAACAGAGTCGTAACAAACTAGTTTATTTTAAAGTTTCAAATAATTTCACTTCCCGCTCTTTGTAAGGTTTCAGCAGCTATATGTATGAGCTCTCCGTTTCAGCAATATTAAGACGTAATAAAATAAGAGTTACGCTCTTCTCAATATTCTTCTGTTTTCTTCATGGTATCAGAGCCAGTGCATATGCGTGTCGTCTAAAGTAAGCTATGGTCCGGAGGAGTTATCTTCACGCTTTACAGACACAAGAAG
>JANIJH010000005.1:618032-636495 GCA_024520975.1 Erythroxylum areolatum | reverse complement strand
ATATTTATTTATTTTTAGTTCATTAGATAATAATAAACATTGGTGTATTTTTCATTTCAATAAAATATTTTATTTTTTTTTATTATAAAATTTTCATCTTATTTATTATATTCCGGTTTGATAGCGGTTCACTACCGGTTGAACCTCTAAACCTTAAACTTTTCCTTCGACTGGTTCGATGTCCGGTCCGATTTTTAAAACATTGGTATTCATAAAGTCTTTCGTCTCTGTTCTTCTTCTTAGTGAAAATTGTCTTTCATCGAATTGTATTTGTATCACAGAATGGAAGTTTCTATGAAGGTTCTAAGGTACGGCAATTTGTACTTCAGCCTTTTTCTCTTTCCGTGGTACGAAATCAAAAACTGCTATGTCTGGTCTTGACCCTACTCGGCACGCAAAAGCTACTTCTGCGTGTGCTCATAACATTTATGTCTTTTTCTTCAAAAAAAAAAAAAAAAACTTTTTTAAGAAAAGACAAAAAATATGAACTTCTATTGTAGTTTAAAATATCTTTAAAAAATAAATCCAAGGTGCAAGTGAGGTCGCGGGTTCGAACCACCCTCATATATGCAACTATTTAAAACTTAAGGTTAGAGCTTTGCCTCCCGCAAGAGACTTACCCGATTGGAACGGGGATTAGTCTGGGAGTAGATGACTTAAAGATGATTTCTTATAGTTGGGATCCTTTTAGGACATTTCGTGGGCAATTAAAAAAATCTAAAAATAATTCTTAATTTTTAAAATTTTTGAAAAAATCTTTCTAAATTTTAGTTTTTCAAAAAATTCTTTTTCTTAAATTTCGGTTAAAAACTAACAACAAAACAAGCTTAATATGAACATCATGTAACTATTAAACGTAAATTTGAACTAAAGTAATTAAATATGAATAAAATTCGTAATTTATTATAATTATCTTCAATTATTAATTTAAGTCAGTTTTAATTAATTCATGTTTAATTCAATAGTTGAATTGAGTTATTATATTAGTATTTGACTGAATAGAAGTTTAGATTATTTTGCTAATGTATTTGCATAATCAGTGATTTAATTTTTAATCTATTTTGAGTATATCTAACCCACATCAATTTAAATTTTACTTATTATTTGAATATGACAATCTTTCAATTATTAAATGTTATGGACTTAATTAAGGTTAACCAGTTTATCTTAAATATACTTGTTACATTTCAAATAAAACAATTAAATTAAAATTATTTACTTTAAATATAGATAGCATAGACATAAATATAACAAAATCAAGACAAAAAGGTCACTTTTGACTATAAGTTTCGATCGATAAGTTTAGTCTTAACATTTCAGAGAGAACAATTATAATACTAATATTAAAAAAATATTAAAATTAAACTCCACCATAATAGAAAATTTAATTCTTGTCTGTTGAGTAACAGGTTAGCACTGATCTAATTTTTTATTATTTTAGACCTCCAGTGTCACATCATTGCTAACTTGGCAAAGTTATGATTCCTACAAGAAATAAATAAGTCTCACACTTATAAATAATACAAGTTCCTTTTTTTTTAGGTGGGTCTCACCTTGCCACATCGGCAATGACGTGACACTAGGGACCGAAAAGAAATATTAAAGATTATCTAGTCATCATTGACTTGGCACTTAAATAAACGAAGATTAAAATTTCTGTCATGAATCATGATAGTTGTCCTGAACAAACGGAGTTTAAAATTTCCGTTATAATATGGTCTAATTTATAGTCTTTTTAAAAATTTTGAAATATTCAAAGAATACTGGCTATTTTTAATGATAAGGGTAAAATCTATTAATTATACTTAGATAATTGGATTAAAACTGAAAATTTTTAATATCATGATTTTTTAAGTTTTTAAAAAATAATGAAAATTAATAAAATATCAAAATAATAATTGTATTATCGTTAAATAATAATATAAAAATAAATAATAAATTTAAAAAACCAGGAAAGTTCAAATTTGGAAATCATGAATTTCTTTGATGTCATATAGAATCTAAAATTTCCTTCTTCTTTTTTTGCTTAAAGATAATTCATTAATGCACAATTTTGAAATGCCTAAGATTAGGCAAAGATAAGGACAATACAGGAAGCTTCCTGGAAGTTGCACCATCGTTACTATTTATGAAGTTACACTAGAAATCAACAGTTACACTCGAAATCTTGCTCTTCAATGCATTATATCTCTTTATGATCATCAAGAACCAAACTTTGGGGTGATAAATATTTGGGTTTTTTACTATGGCTTCTATACAGGAACAGTGTCTTTTGGAGAATGGAAATATTAAGGGTTTAAGCAAGGAGATACGACATGGTCGCACTGCTCAGAACATGTCATCTTCTTCTCTAAGGAAAAAATCTGACCTGAAACTTGTTTCCAGAGTTCGGTATGGTTTGGTTAGATTGTTACTTACTAATCTTCAAGAAGTCATTCTTGGAACCAAGCTTTCTGTTCTGTTCCCTGCGATTGCTCTCGCGATTGTTGCAGACTGTTATGGATTTGGAAAAGTAAGTTCGTTAGTGTTACACTTTTTAATGAAAGATACGAAATTTAAGTGAAGTGACTTCGTGAAATTGGATGATGGAAATTGGAAATCAGAAAAATGGCTGAAAGATGCTTCCTTTTCACATCAGTTGAATTGGGTTTTGCCGGTTTAATCTGATTTCTTGTTGTATTTGTTTCTTTCAAACAGCCATGGATTTTTGCTCTGAGCTTGCTCGGGCTTATCCCACTTGCAGAAAGAGTCAGCTTTCTCACAGAGTAAGGAGATCACTGTTGATTTTGTTGTTCATTAATCATCAAGAAAATTGAATTTATTCTTTTTTCTGATATTAACCTTTTTGTTTTCATCTACTTCTCCCATGGATAATTACAGGCAAATTGCTCACTACACTGGTCCAACTGGTACTTCCATGTCTTAACCTTCAGCTTTCTTAGATTGGTTTTACTGATTGATAAGAACCAGAATTGTCTTCCAATGCATCACACAATGGCAAGCTTATATCTCATGCAAGTTGGTATTGACAAATGATTATGAACAATTTATTATTGGTAAAACGACAAGAGGTAATCCATTAATGGCGAGATGCAGAACAAATTATGAAGTTAAAAATGGGTTTCTCGTGATCTGAAGAAAATTCCCTTTTGAGAGAAAAACATACGAGTACGGGCAACTTCCTTCACTTCACGTGAAGAACAATAGAATTATTAAAGATTGAAAACCCCTTTTGACTCTTATAATGTATCTTTATCAACATTATGTAGCTAGCCATAAGCTTGGCAATGGACCTGGACGGACTATGCCCTACAAGGATCTGACCAAACCCAAATTTATAGGCTCAAGTCCGACCTATAAAGCTCGAATCCGATTGGGGTTCAAGTCAAGCTCACATCGTTCTCATAATTTTGTTAATCTGCTTAATGAGAAACGTAGATAAAGTCATTTCATGATATTCAACTTCTATTTTATTTTTTGGATTACAGTGGGAGGTCTCCTGAATGCAACCTGTGGCAATGCTACAGAACTCATTATTGCTTTATTGGCCTTATGGAAAATGAAAATAGAAGTGGTGAAGTATTCTCTCTTGGGTTCAATTCTCTCAAACCTGCTTTTGGTTCTTGGGAGCTCTCTCTTTTGTGGTGGTATCACCAACTTGGGAACGGAGCAAAGTTTCGAACGAGTAAGCAATGATCCTTCCTCACTATTAGTTACTTTCAAGTGTCTCTTGTTGTCGTTAGGAATAGCAACTGGTAGGATTCTGATTTTCTTTCACAGGAAAGAAGAGAGCAAAAAATTTCGGATTTGGACTGGGTCGGTCCAGGTACCCCGAAGTCCGAAGCCCATATATTTTTTGTCTTGCCCCGAGCTCAAGTCCGAACCTGTTCAAATCAGGTTCCGGGGCAGACTTGAGCTCTTTTGATTAGTTTTTCTATATGTGAATGTACTTCAGTGCTTGAGGTGCATGGCTAATTTTGAATTGAACAGAAACAAGCAGATGTGAACATACTCCTGTTGATTCTAGCATTGCTCTGCCACGTTCTGCCGCTGTTATTTCGCTTTGCCGGAGCTTCCACCACTCTCATGGCAGTCCCAACACTCCAGTTGTCTAGAGCCAGCAGCATTGTTATGCTTATTGCTTACGGTGCATACATTTTCTTCCAGTTAGTCACACATAGACAAATTTTTGAAGCAGAAGAGGTGATGATTGATTTTTTTTTCTTGCTCATTCATTTCCCAAATCAAGAGGATATAGTTTTGACATAGTTGTGCTTGTGAAATTGATCAGGAACAAGAGGACAATGATGATGCCACTGAAGACACTCCTGTGATTGGTTTCTGGAGTGGAATAGTTTGGCTTGTGGTGATGACTGCATTCGTTGCTTTATTATCAGAATATGTTGTGCGCACAATTGAGGTGGTGAAGCTTCCAAACTTATTTTTATACTCAAGTTCTAAACAATGTTCTTGCCTTCCATTGAATATGAACTCGAAGTTCTCGTTCTTCGTTTCCTCATTTTGTATGTCAGGAAGCTTCAGATTCGTGGGGACTTTCTGTGAGCTTCATTAGCATCATTTTGCTACCAATTGTTGGAAATGCAGCAGAACATGCTGGTGCAGTCATTTTTGCTTTTAAGAACAAGTTGGTGAGTAGTTAAATTTTGTCATTCTTATTACAAACTTAGGCTTGACAAAAGGGCTCGGCCTCGGATGCCTGGCCTGACATGGCTCGAATCCTGAGCAATCTACCCGAACTAGAGATTTTATCCCTCTTCTTGTTCAACGGGCTTCGACTTCTCGGTTCAACCCGACGCCCTTGTCCGGCCAAACACGTTGTCATCCCTATTACAACACAATAATAATTCGTGGAGTATTGAGATTCTTCTTTAAAAAAAAATTGCAGGATATCACATTAGGAGTTGCCTTGGGATCTGCAACTCAAATTGCATTGTTTGTGGTAAGAATCATACCAATCAAGGCTCATGATTTCTTTAGACATAACATGTTCTGCACAACAATGTCAGGAATCTGATCCTTAATTATGACTTATCAGGTACCATTGTGTGTCATCGTAGCCTGGATAATTGGTATTGACATGGATCTCGCCTTCAATCTCGTCGAGACCGGAACTCTTTCTCTGTCAGTAATCGCCGTAGCCTTCACTTTACAGGCAAGAATGCAGAAAATAGTTGAGTTTCCAAGATTGGTAGTACGTTATATTGACTAAAATAAAATCCCGTCTTCTACACTGAAACAGGACGGTACATCTCATTATCTGAAAGGCTTGACACTCTTTCTATGCTACGTTGTTATTGGAGCCTGCTTCTTCGTGACCATTGTACCACCTCGTAAGGACAAACACCCCCATAATCTTGGAGCTAGTTTGTTACCATCATTTCCAAGTTTCTAACATTATAGTTACTAACACAATCAAATCTCGGATATACTTGTTCTTAGGTCAAACCAATCCCATCAACTCTCGAATCATGCCAGAACTGGAATCTCGTCAGCTTAATTAAAAACGAAGTGAGTTTCAGGGTGGGTGTGGCTACTTTCATGGGGATCATCATCTTGAGACGTTTATAACAGATGGTTGGACCAGTTGTTATTCTTTTGATTCTGAACCACCTTAGCTTGGCCTGCCTGAAAGCAATGGAAATTTTCCATGTCATGTCTTTGAAGGTGGACTTGGATCGAGCTTCATGGAGACAGGTTATAGCTTTCAAATTTGCCATCTATATCTCTGTATAGACCTCCGTAAGATTTTGTAGTTCGTATTATCGTGCCTGTTTAGACGGGATTTTGGAAATTTAATAAGTAATTTAATTTTTTTTAAGAAAATGAGTATTTGAGTGTAAAATAAAAAACCGTTTCTTTAATATATATGATTTTTTTATAGTCAAAATATAACATTTTAATAAGCTCAAATTTGGAGGTTTTTTAAAAAAATCTTAGATGATTTTTTTAAGTAAAATTTTCACATCAATTAATGAGTCTATTTTTTAGTCACTTTTGTTTTTATATTTTATACATAATTCTTACAATACTTACAAACTCGTCATTCTTCTTCTCTATTACAATAAAATGCATAATTTATGATGTATTTAACTATTTATTCAATTTGAACATTTATTTTATGATTTATATAATATTAGTTGACTTTTTTATATGTTTTAGTATTTATTTTTTATATTAGTTTTACTTATGTTATAATCTATATAAAAGATTTGGTTAGATGTTCATTTAAGTTTCATATGGTTTAAAATTATATAATAATTAATATATTATGCTTTGTATATTGTTTAATATATTTCAAATAATATTTAAATGCATAAATAATTTTTATTTTAAAATAAAATATAATTAAAATTAAAAATATTTTATTTTTATGTTGTTAAATAGTCTACTGGATGAAGCTCTTTCAAAAAAATTCTTTTTTAAATGATAGTCAAGTATTTAACTCATTTCTTATAAAAGTTCTTCTAAAAAAAGATATACAAACAAACCTCTACTGACATAAACTTTATTGACATAAACTCAACTAAACAAAGGCTTCGATTTGATAACTTTTATTGATAGTGTATCCTCAATGGACAAATATTATAATACGACAGTTTTAATTATTTTGTTTTTTCTTAATTTTGATACAAAGAAAAAAATATAAATTTATATTTTTAATAAATTAATTCAAGCTAGATTTAGAAAAATATATAAACTTAAACTTTTTAAATATGTTCAAAAATCGAACAAATTTGAATTAACTTATTTTCCTTTTTGGTACAAAAAGTCTATAATAGAGTTATGCATACCTAAAATTAGAAATGATAATAAGAGTTAATTTAAATTTCGAAGCTTACTAATAATTTGAATAATTTCAATTTTTAATTAATCTAAATTTTATTTATTGATTTTCAACTGATTACATATCCAAATTTTAAGAGTAAGGTACTAAAATTGCACATTAGCTTAGAATCGGCTCGATTCAATCTTTGTTCAACAGAATAGGCCCAAATTGATCGAGCCTTAAATTGAATTCGGGCTTTAACTGCCAAAACTAGATCGAGCCTTAGGTTAAGCTTGGGCTTCAACAAAAATGTCAGGCTGGGTTGGGCTTAGGTTTAGCCTTCTCGGCCCTTTTCCATGCGTATTGCAGACATGTGTACCCCAACTACTGCTGGAAAGTTGATGCGTCATTGTCGCTTAAACCCAAAATCATCGAGGTCATAATCTTAAACTCCATAATAAACCCTTAGCTTTTAAGATTTAGGAATCAAATTAATCGTAAAAATTAGTAATTCTTACGAATTTCCTAGACCCTAAATTGTATTAAAAATGGATATTAATTTAGCCATAAATACAACTCTTAAAATATGGATAGTTAATGATAGCCGAGAAATAATCGAGGAATCGATAAAAAAAAGGACAAAATGTAGGTAATTTAAATATCGGACATAAACTAATTGAATGTTACTAATATGATAATCCGATTTTGCTATGAACTCGACTATAATTAATTAAATTTAAATTAAATTAATAATTTAAGATAATCATAATAAATTATTAGTTTAAATCAAATTTAATTAATTATATTCAAGCTTAAGAGTTTAGTTAAATTATCATGTAAACAATACTTTATTAGCTCACATGTGATGTTCATGCAATAAACGTTTTGTTGTTTTTTTTTTCAAAGTTTAATATAATTTATTTTTAAACATCTAAAAAATTAAAAATAATTTGTTAAACTATAAACAAAAGATTGACTATAATTAATATATAGAGTATTAAGTGAATTGTGTTTCAATTAAAATTTTAAAATTTTGAAGTTTAGAGTTATTTTTTGAGCAAATTTTTAATAATTTATTCCTTAATTAAAAGGAAAATATTTTATAATCAGTTTAAAATAAAATAAAAATTTTAAAATATTTGTTAGTAGGACAAATAATAACGGCTAATAGAGATGATGATAAGCCCGGTCAAATCAAATCCGATTTACTAGGGCTTAAGTCTGGGCCTAATGGCCTTAGGCCTGGGCTTGAGTGTAACTAGATTCAAAGTGGCACTATCTTAAACTCAACTCAATTTGACCCTAACTGTATTTTTAGAATATAAATATTTTAATATTCTATAACTAATTTTTAGTTATAAGATTTATACTTTGAGTTTATATTAAGTGAATTATCATATATTATAAATAAATTATTTTAAATTAATAATAGAATATTAAGCATTCTTTCAATTCAGAGTTAAAAGATAAAAAATTTTAATTGAATAATTATAAAAAATACGACAGTTAAATTAAAACTCTAAAATTAATTTTTTTTAAAATATTCCAATAAAGATTTTACTTAATATCATTTAAATATGAAATAATTCTATTATATTTTATTGTATATTATTTTATGAAAAAACTTATTTGACACATTAAATTTAACAGTACAAGTTATATATAACAGATTCAAATTACCTACCTCTATTATTACATGCCTAACTGGTTGCCACTTAGGGAGTGGTCAAGTTGGTAGAGGATAAGGATACGAGACTAAAAGATTCTGTCTTCGATTCCTCTTATTAATGTTTTCTTGATCAAGCTTGTTATATAGGACTTGCTTAATACATAATACCCAATTGGCGTGATTTACAAGCTATTATATTAATTTGAATTTACAAGCTATTATGTTAATTTGAAAATTTTTCTAGTATGTATCTGAAAGGAAGTAATCGCGGGTTCTTCCATTAAAAAAATAGTAAAAAAAATAAAAAAAAAACTTTTATTTAAAAAATTAGTAAATTTTCGAGATAATTGATTATCTTGACCATAAAGAAGATTTACGGAGGCTGAGCTCTAAAGTCTAAAGTTTGCCACGTACTTTCAAAGCTAAACCGACACAAAATATTATTATTAATATAGTGTACTTTAAATTACCATTGAGGTAAAACGAGCCGTCGTCTCATGGGCCCACCTCTTCACCAATAACAACACGTCGCGCTTTAAGCTTACTACACAAGTAACAACAGCTGGGGCCCGCACTCTTAAACCATTAGATTAGATCAAACGGCGCACGTAAGCCACGTGTCCACAGATGTGACACTCCTCACCCGTGACCATAGGACAAATGTACCCGACTCTTTTATCCTCGTTCAAGACGGATATATTCTCTTTAGTACGCTTGTACCAGGTCTAATAAAAAATATTATTTATAATATCTGAAATCGATATTTAAATTTATTTTAAATAATTATTATAATTAATTTAAGTTAAATTTAAAATTAAATTTAAATCTAACATTAAATTTTACTTATTTACTCTTTAATTTACATCACTATTTTATTGTTATATCTACATACAGGTTTATCAAAAATAATCTTTTTATTATATAAAAATAAGGTTGCGTGCTATTAGACCACTCAAAATCCTATTTTTATTGTAAAACTTCGGATTAAGTGTGATGACGACGACTTAATTTATTATTTTATAAAGTATTTATTTTGTGATTATGTAAACAAGATTTTAAAATTTATTAAAAATTAAAATAAAAAGACAAAAATTCTTTGTAATTTAAATAAACTTTTAAAAGTTCTTAATTTTTACAATTAGTTAACTTTTTAAAAATACTATTTTTACATTTCTTTTAAAAAATAATGATTTGAAATAAAATTATATATAAACCAATTAACTATTATTAAAATGATTACAAAAAAACAACAACAATAAGACCCGATAAAAATTTCGCTAACTTAAGAATTAAAAAAGGCCTAATAACACGCAGTTTTAGTAAAATATTTAATTTAGTCTTTAATTAATTAGTTTTGTTTTAAAATAATAATATTATAGTTATTTTAAAATTTTAATTTGAGTATAATTTAATTAATAATTTTATATGTAAATATTTATATGAGGTATATTTTAAAAATTAAATTTTTTTTGGTTAAAGTTACTTTATGATCAAAATTAATTAAATTACACGAAAACCTCATGTCTTATAAATGTTTACACTTAATTGAAGGGTAGTTTAGTAAATTGCCGATAACAGAAGACGAAGAATTAGTTCCACTTTCATAACTACAACAGTGCTCTACTTATTTATTGTTTACGTGTGTTTGAAGTGAACAGCCAAAGTAGCGAACCCCCAAACAGTTCATCTCCATCACATCTCTAGAGTTTTGAGAGATTTATGTCTGCGACTTTCTGGTCTGCGTAACTGGGTTTGGATTTTCAAAGGGTTGTCTTTTGTTAATGCTATGAGTTGAAAATAAGTGATCTTTTTTGATGAGTTTTGGTTGATGGTTGGAGTTCTGAAGTGTTGATGAATTGTTTGGTTTTGTGGAAGAGAGAAGGTTAGGGGGATGCGGAAATCGTTCAAGGACTCTCTTAAAGCTCTTGAAGCTGATATTCAGTTCGCCAATACCTTGTAAATTACTTTTCCCTTTTCTTTTTTTAATGAAATCGTTTTGGTTATTGGAGTTGTTTGCTTCTCTCCTTTTCCTTTGATTCCTACTTTTGTCGGTTGGGATTAGTTTGAAGTTTCTGAGATCTATGTGATGTCAATATGGGTTATCTGCTTTGGCCAAGCTTGTATTTTTTCTGGTTTATGCTCTTACTTTCATGCAATTGGCTTCGATCACTGTGTAAAGTAAACCATTTTAAAGCTTGATCGAGTTGTGAAATTAGATCAGGCTGTAAAATTCTGATACTGGGCTAAGGTCTACTTAGTGCGTGTCTCATTGAAGACGGTCCAAGTGCGTTTTACTAAGATTAATGCCTTTGTTCTTCCCATGTGATTGGAAGATGGGGGGTGCAGAAATCTTAGAATCTGTTTCTATTTTCGATGCAGAGCTTATGTCACTATGCGCCCAGTGCTTGTGCAGAGATAAATCTGAACTTGAGATTTCTTTTAACTACTGTTGTCTTCTCCACATGATTATCATTCCTTGGTATAACAGATTTTGTTGACAAGCAATGAATTATAGTTGCTAATTGGGACGAGCTGCAGAATCAGACAATGACTAAAACACGCCAACGGACCATCAATAATGTCCTTTTGTCTTTTCAATGTCGTGTCAAAGAAGACACAGGTCTTAATGTTCATTATTGAAGATAATAACAGAAGTCATAGATTCTCTTCTTCATATCTTTCTCGTCACGTCAGTCTTAACTTGGATTTACTGTTTGAGATAATCAGTACTTTCTGGTTGATTTCATTATTTTATATTTTGACACAGGGCTTCTGATTATCCTACGGAATACGATGGTGGCTTCCTCCAGATGAGATTATCCTACAGTCCTGCTGCTCATTATTTCCTGTTTCTTGTTCAATGGACTGATTGTCGTCTTGCTGGTGCTTTGGGATTGCTTAGGATTCTTATATACAAGGTGTTTTGCACTGTATTTGTTTGAGAAAAGTTCTCTTCAATGATCTGACATTGATTCTCACAGGCTTATGAAAATGGCAAGACCACTATGTCCATTCATGAGAGAAGAGCTAGTTTGAGAGAGTTCTATGGTGAGCTGCGATGAATTGCTGTTTGTTTTTGTTGAGTGAACTAGTTCTTAACGTGATTCTGTTGTTGCAGGTGTGATATTTCCTTCCTTAATACAACTCCAAAGAGGAATTACAGATGTTGAAGACAGGAAACAGAGAGAAATTTGTGCCAAGTATAGAAAGAAATGCGAAATGAACAAAGGGAAACTCTCCGAAATTGATTTCGAGAGAGAAGAAGAATGCGGGATTTGTTTGGAGATTAGCACCAAGGTCGTCCTGCCAAATTGTAGCCATTCATTGTGTATGAAATGTTATCATAGTTGGTAAGACTTGCTACTATATCATTCTATGATCCTAGTTTCATTTGAACTCTTGCAGTTCATAAGAGAACTATTTACTTTTGTTTCTTCTTGATTCTTTATGTTCAATATAAAAACATGGATGAATTTGTTGTTTTGATGTCATCAGGCGTGCAAGGTCTCAGTCTTGCCCGTTCTGCCGGGATGGCCTGAAGAGAGTAAGCTCCGGCGACCTGTGGATCTATACCTGCAATAAAGATATTCCCGACTTGCCTTCAATCACTAGAGAGAACTTGAAGAGATTGTTCCTGTACATTGACAAGTTACCTCTCATCTTTCCCAAACCAATGCTCGTTACCTATGATCCAAGGCCTCCCTAAGGGTAGATTGACGTTAATTTGTACATATAATAATTGGCTGATTGTTTACATCAATTTTTTATTGTAGAAAATTGTTATTGCACCTTGATCTGTATTGATCCGCCGAGTTTGGAACTTTGTTCTTCAATGGAGTTCCTTTGAAAGATTGTGTTTTGATCATTCATGTGAGAAGTTCAGAAGATCCGAAACTAAGGATCACAGGCACAAATGACCAATATCTGGTCTTGAATAATCAGAAGCAATGAACATGGAATTGTAAAGAAATTGATTCCAGACAGATAAGTATAAGACAAAGGAAAGTATTATCTCAAACACTCAGACTAACCGAACTAAAAATTACAGGACCCAGACAGGAGCTGATAGGTCATGGTTATCAGGAAAAGACACAGTTTTTCCTGCTTTTCAAAAATATCATGGTTTTTCCTTCTTTGATTCAGAGAGAACCTAACTACTATAGTCAGGTAGCCGAGAGACTCTACACCCAGAACTTCTGCTCCAAAGTCCAACTTCAATCATCGTCTTCTTCATCTTCTTCCTCCACTTCCTCTTCCTCTTCTTCATCTTCCACTTCTTCCTTTTCTTCGTCCTCCTCTACGTCGTCCTGCAGAGACAATTATTGGAAGGACATTGCACATCAACAGCAAACACCGTAACATAAGGCAGTGAAAGCAAAGTCGGTAATAGGTCTGATAGAAATTATTTCAGTTCTTGATGCAAAATGGAAACTTAGATTGGAGAACACTTAGCTAACACTTCGACTGAAAACAAATCAAGAAGGAACAGGAAAGACCCTACAAGTCCTTCATTCAAAGTATACTATCATTGATCGTAATCAAGTCATTAAAACAGAAGATGTACTCCTCTGCCAATGTTTGACGGAGTGGGGTCAAACGTGCAAAGAAGCCACCAGATCAGCTCCTTCAAATGAAAGTACAGAAATTCAATGTATACCTGCTTCTTGTTATAGGCATTCATGAGCTTCCCGTACTCAGCCTTCCTCTTTGCAGCTTTGGCTTCATATGGAGCCTTCTCCTGCCAATGAGTTATTACATAGAAAAGTACACAACTGAGAAAACTAAAGCTAATTTTAAATTCACTGATTTCTTAACAAGACATATGTTGATGGTAAATGCTTACTACCGACACTGTCTACAGAATAACTACAAAGATTAGATTTAAATCAGCGGTTAAATGGCTTCCGAATTCCCATAAAGTCATTCTTTGCAAATGCATCTCGTTAATCCTCAATCAGGAAACATATCAATAAACAACAAACAAGAGATTACATATAAAAGAATATATAATCACTTACAGCAGGAGACAATGATTTCCATTTCTCTCCTCCAGCTTTCCCAACCTTCAGTGATTTAAACCAAACCAATCACATATCTTCCAGAAACATGTCAAAACTGAGACTATATCACTAGAACAGGTCGAAAAGACCGCTTACTGCTGCAACAGACGACACATTCGGGTTTTCTTTCTTGAACGTCTGCCTGAACTCTTCCCTGAAAAATTAACATGGCAAGATTTACAGGCATCCTCCAATACTGGTAACAACAAGCAGCTAACTTCCATCCCAAAACTTAACCACATGAAATACATACAGGAAGACAAAAAAGGCGCTAGGAGGGCGCTTTGGTTTGTTCGGGTCTTTCTTGGCCTTTTTATCCTTCTTAGCATTTCTCTTGGTACTCTTATCCACAACAGCAGCCGCCTTCCGTTTCCCAACCTTTCTGAAAATAATAAAGGTATATTTGACCCATCACTACTGTAATCTGAACATGGCTGCATCCTCCATTTGAGTATTGAAAATTAGATACAACAGAACTTGTTAAGACTGAAATAGCCGAATTTCAAGAATCCCAAAAGCTATAAGCATCCAAGCAAGTCAAAGCACAGATATCAATTAACTAACCTATCATCAGCAGGCTTCAAAACTTCCCTTGAGACCTTCAACATCCCCTTGCCCTTGGTTGTCTTCATTGTTGATTACACCTACTGCAACAAATTAGAACAAAATAAGAAATTCACAGCACAAAACATTCCCTAAATCACTTGGAAATGTAGAACTTCATGCAGACTCCATGAAAGATAAGCTTTGACCTAGTAGCCAAAGCTCCAATCATACAAGTCAACGCCATCGTAGATTACATTTCCGAAAGCATAAGAACCCGTATAACGACAAAAACAAACAGTAAAAACAAAAAAGACATAAGGGAAATAGTAGATGTAACTGCTTAACACTTGGATTGCCCGGAGTGGATCGAAACCCTATGTTCAGATTCTATATCAGATATTTCAGTCGCCAAACTAAAAATAATCTGATGACAAATACACAAAACCAAAAATTTCTGATTCAGGGACATGGGTTCTAGGTATAGACTTATAAAAAACCAATTCACTACACTTTTATATCAAAAAACTAGACTTTACACTTAATTGAACACGAAGAAGAACTAGAATCTTGTGCTGTTGCAACGGGCTAAGAAAACAATAAAGCTTCGATCTTTTAATAGCTTATGTAACCACTAAACCACAAAACTCAAACTCAAAACACAATCAACAAAAAAAAAACTGAAAGATAAAGCAAAACAGAGCACTCATGCACCAGAAAAGAAAAAAAAAACTATAACAATCCATTACCCAGAAAGTTTAAGCTCCCAAAAAAGGTAAAAGAACTAAAAAAATTGAAAAACAGATCGGGGAACATATAGGGTACCTCAGAAAACTTCAATCCTTTTTATAAGAAACAGAGTTGAGCGAAACAGGGGAACTAAGTATACAGAGAAACCGAGCCAGAGAGCGAGAATCTTGAAGAACAAAAAGCAAAAACGGTACGACCGAATTATGAGAGTAATAAATTCGGTACGAGTGACCGTTTAAACCGGTAAAATTTGACGTGTACTTATCTTTGGATTACTTTAACCGGCTATAGCCGGTTCCTAATATTCGAGGCCATCGCTATAATTATTATGATGATAGATCCATTGTATTTCCTTATTATCAATTATTAATATATTTAAGAGTTTACTTTAGCCTCTAAATCATATTAATCAAAATTGTAAAGTTGTTCTTTACCTATTAGTCCACTTTTTGACATATTTAATGACATTTGTCGACGTCGTCGTCGTTAATATTTACCTGAAGTTTAGAGTTAGAGAAGATCTAATAATACATAATTTTATTTTTATTTAAGGAGGATATTTTTAATAATTAAAAGACATAAAAAATATTTTTAATAAAAGTCTGACTGAAACTTAAAATTTAGATAGATCCTATAATATACAACTTTAATTTTAACCGGAAGAAAAGTTGCTTCATTTATATAAAAATATGTTTAATTAAATTTAATTGAAAATTTATTTTTTGTAATATAAAAATTAATATTTACCCTTTCTTTATAATAAATCATCATATAATTCCTCTTTTACATTATTATTTTTTATATTATTCATGATTTTAATAAAAACAATATTTTGAGTAAAAATTTAACAAAATATAATGAAAATATGTTTAATAATTAAATAGTATTATAAAATTAGGTAATAATTTTAAAGTAAAAAACATAAATTTAAGGACTTCAAGATATTTTATTAATAATTTAAAATAAAATATCTTCAAGATAAGTAAATATTTATGTCCTTTGCTTTGTTTAAGAGGACAATGTTTTGGGTGGTGCTTATATTAATTGCCTCCAACATATCTTTTTGTAGTTAATGACAAGAAAGATATTTGTGTGGAATCCGACAAGTCGACACGTGGTTGCTCTATATCTTGTCTGCTTTGACTTTGAACTGCGTTGTCTGACCGCCAGGTCTTCCGCGATTGCTTCAAATAGTCAAATGGTCAGGTTCTAATTAATTGGTATTATCCTAACTATAGGTAGGTATCTTGGTAGAGGTATACCGGCTTGCTCCAGCGAGATTGGAAGGTACTAATCTAATACATACATCGGGAGGAGAATTAGGTACGAATCTAATACATACATCGGGAGGGGAATTAGTGTGCAGATTACCTGGCAGCTATTGCAGGAAGGACTTGTCTAAGACTCCATATCTTTCGAGAGCCTCCTTTAACCATCCAGAATCTTATCAAACAGGATCGACAAGGATTTGATTACCGCCAAATTTTGCGTAACTTTGATTAATAGTTTTTAGCTCCTTTATATTAAAAAAAACTGACCCTAAACTTTAAACAACTCTATATATATATAAGTAAATTTAAATTTGTAATCTCACTTAAATTAGAAGAATTTATTATTAACTTACTTGTATCTTGAAAATTAATTAATTAATTTCAAATAAAAACAATAAGCTGATGTGGCAAACTCAACGAAGAACATAAAGAGATTTTCTTGCGCCAACATAGACCACAAAAAGATCACAGACTTCCTGTCTCCAGACACTCTCGTGACCCCATATTCAGATAAGGCATGATAAGGTCGACACTTCCACATCCGTCAGATGGATACGGTATTCAATCCAAGGGTCGACGTCTGTCCGCTTGGATAAAGCTTCGAACTTTCATTAAAGCTCCAGTCTTTAACGACATAATTCACCAGTTCTTCCATATTCCACTCTCTCCGTCACACTCCGATCACGACAATCGCCATGGCCACCTCCGCTGCAACATCCTCCTTCATGGGCACGCGCCTGCCTGACGTGTATCCAAACTCCGGTAGGGTTCAGGCCAGGTTCGGTTTTGGTGGCAAAAAACCAGCACCGAAGAAGTCGTTTAAGCCAACTTCGGACCGACCCTTGTGGTTCCCTGGAGCCAAAGCACCGGAGTGGCTCGACGGTAGCTTGGTCGGTGATTATGGATTCGACCCATTTGGTTTGGGGAAACCAGCTGAGTATTTGCAGTTCGAGCTAGACTCCTTGGACCAGAACTTGGCCAAGAACTCGGCCGGCGACATTATCGGGACACGAACTGAGACCTTCGACGTGAAGTCAACTCCGTTCCAGCCTTACAGTGAGGTGTTTGGGTTGCAGAGGTTTAGGGAATGTGAGCTTATTCACGGAAGGTGGGCGATGTTAGCCACTCTCGGTGCTCTCACCGTGGAGTGGCTCACCGGAGTAACCTGGCAAGACGCCGGAAAGGTAAGCAAGTTAACAATTTCTTGAAGTTCTAAAGTTATGAAACATCGAGACGATCTATAACAGTTTCGGGTTTTGCAGGTAGAGCTAGTTGAAGGGTCGTCGTACCTTGGCCAACCTCTGCCATTCTCGATCACGACATTGATATGGATCGAGGTTTTGGTGATTGGATACATTGAGTTTCAAAGAAACGCAGAGCTTGACCCAGAAAAGCGGTTGTATCCTGGAGGAAAGTTCTTTGATCCACTTGGCTTGGCCTCTGATCCAGAGAGGAAGGCAACTCTTCAATTGGCAGAGATCAAGCATGCTCGACTTGCCATGGTCGCATTTCTTGGCTTCGCAGTTCAAGCTGCTGTTACTGGGAAAGGTCCTCTTAACAACTGGGCTACTCACTTGAGCGATCCTCTTCACACCACCATTATTGACTCCTTCAGCTCTTAAGTATAGGCGTTGAGTTGTGTTTTTTCATGGGATATGTTACTATCTTATGCCCCTTCTTTGTCTTGTAAAAAGATTTCTGACGATCAAGAAACCTTTCTTCTTCACTCTTATGTCTTATCAGACTAATTCGAGTTGTTCAGCCTTTCGGTGCTACGTTTGGTCGGTGTTGATTAATTCAATTAAATGAAATTTAATATTATTTTACTCATAAAGATTTTCATTTTTTTAATATTAAAATTTTAAGAAGTGTGAAATTATAAGATAAATATCACAATTATATATTTAAAAAAGTAAAAAAAAATAATTATTTTTTAATTAATTAATTTTATCCTTTATTATCATATCAAATTGCAAGTACTATCAGTTTGAACTTGGTTTAGCTTGACATGTCATCATCTTTGTCATCATGACCTATCTGCTCTCTGTCGTTCTATAATCAGTAACAGTGATGATAGAGATCGAAGCAGCTTTCTGCAAATCTATACTAAAGATCCAAAACCATGAAAAATAGCAAAAAGTTTTAGAACAAAACACTTAGGACGTAAGAAAACAGCAGCCCTGGACGGAGCATAAGGGAAATAAATTTGGTTAGTTAGGGTCAAACCGAAAAAACGACTTTAACTGCTCTCTCCAGCTTTCGTCCGGTGGGTCGCATAGCCACTGTAGCTCCTGCTCACCTTACCGGCTCCACTTGTGTTCAGCTTTCATTTGGGGGTTAGGGTTTTTTTCCCCACCTTCTTGGGTTCCCTTATGGCCTCGTC
>JANIJH010000005.1:603563-617331 GCA_024520975.1 Erythroxylum areolatum | reverse complement strand
CATTACTGACTTGATTTCTTAATATTTTATCTCCTTGACATTTGTAGATTGAACTTTGAACAATGTCTATCACTTGCATCCTTGAAAATTATCACTAGAAATTGCATTGGTCTTTTAATTAAAATCCTGAAATAATTTCTTAACTAATTCTATATATTTTATAATTATCAAAACATAAAGAAAATTTTATTTTTCAACCACCATTGGTCCAACATTCTTTTATCTCTTCCTTTCTCTTTGGAAGCGCTCCTGGTGGTATGGTCACTTCCTATCTTCTCTTCTCTTCTTCTCTTCCTCGCTCATTCCTCACTTTCTTTAGTTACAAGCTGTGCATTGATATTTGATTCTTGAAGTTTCAACCTTTATTCTCAAGTTATCTTGATTTCCTTTCTGGGTTTTCTTTTGTTGTTCATGAAAAGAAGGTTAGAACTTATGGGGAGGCTTTTTAAGGTCAGGCTTAGTGGTCGAGAAATCTTTCGTTGCAAGTACTGCAGAAACAGACTTGGGCGTGTCGATGATATCATTACAGCGGTTTGTTTTTGTTTCTTGTTTGCTGAAATACTTTAGGATTTTGGTTGGTTTTCAGAATCTTGGACCTTCTCTAGGTTGTTAAGCTCTAAGATCCTTCATTGCAATTTATGAACTCAGTTTCTGACTTCTGATTTTTCAAAATCAAAGATTTCTGATCTTCTGTTTTGGTGTTTTCGTTTCAGGATTTTAACGTTAGGGACGGAAATTCGTATCGTTTTGCTCGAATGTAAGTTGACCTTGAAGTTTGTACTCATTATGAGTTAGATACATCATCAGAATCTTTTGTATATGTATGAACTTCATGTCAGACATGCCTGTTTCCATATCTGGTGTTAAATTTATGCATATCAGGTCTTAATAGCTATTTGATGTAGAAATTCTTATGCAAGTACTTCAATTTTTACTGCCAAGAAACTTTGTTTTGGAAGGAAAATGGAATTGTAACATTTTTTGATTGATTAGAATGGTTGGTTAAGAGTGAAGAGACTTTGCCGATAAGCACCGCTTGAATCAAATCCGTCACTTGACTTTGAATCGTTAACTCATTCGGATCATACTTAACCTGACAGAGCTGCTCACTACATCTAAATTCATAACATGTTCATGTTCATGTGCATTGGAATATGGATATGAGCAATCATAAGCACTTGGGAGTTATAGTGATGTATCTGACATTTACATTTCACGGATGATGATCGTAGTGAGTGAGGAGCCGCAAATTCGAATCGTGGATTCAAGAAGATACGTCGCTAATGAGACATTCTGTATTAAGTGTGGCTCTTTCTTGGGATTGAAATATGTAAGACCTGTACTTTTTTTTTTTCACTTGTTTAGTTCCGCAATTAAGGCTTCAAGTTCAGACTGATATATACTACACATGTTCTTTTATGATTCAAGACATAATTTACAGTACTTCCTTTGAGACATCTAATGTATTTTCAACGTTGGTTTATCAGAAACAAGCTCATCGAAGAGGACAGAACTTTAAGAAGGGAACATTTGTCATTGACGGGTTCATGTTCATCTCAGTCTGAACTTTTTTCAAATTTTATGTTATTGTTATGAAGCTGAGTTCAGGTTTTTTAGCAGGTCTAAGCTGTCAGGTCGTGAGAATGTTGAGCAAGATGAGAGTGAATCTGAGAATGATTGATTTTTATATAATCTGCAAGTTTTCAACTGTAAATCAACAATTTTAAAGACATTACTAGACCTGTTGATTGATCTGCAGGTGAAAGTCCGTAGAGAAACTCTTTTTCTTATATGGAATGAACTGTAATTGCATTCCTATCACCTGAAACTCAAATTGACCATCTTCAAGTTGAGTTAAGAAATCTACATAACTCAAATTGAATAGTTAAAACTAGTTCAAATTTATAGGATATCACTAAAAGAATTAATTTACTAAAATAATATCATTTTAATTCAAAAGACGATCAAATTAGACTTGACTGGTTAAGTTAAAAAGAAATGAACTTTTAACTTATCATCATACTTACGATGGTTAAAAGTGCACTTTGAATCTACCGTTTACAATAGAAAACAACTTGAATTCTAACATTTTGAAACGTTCAAGTTGGACCTAAAGTTTTCAAAACGTTCAAAACAAATTCTAAATGGACGAAAATTTTAATGAAATTAATTTTCGTGAGTTAAATATCATTTCATCGCATATTTTTAAAATAGAAAGTGAATCTCGTTATCAGGTGACAGTAGGAACCACAATTATACATTTCACTTTTTAATAATACTGTGTAGTATTAACGTAATATTTTACTAATAAAAAATAAATTTCGTTAAATTTTTCATCTACTTAGGATCAGTTTTAGGTTGAATTTTATCGCTATAATCCTTATTTTCTTATGTATTATATGAAAATACTTAACTTTGAGGCCAACTTCAACTTGTTCTTGAAAATTAATAAAAACCAAACTCAAATTAATTTAATTGAACCTTGGCTGAGAAGAAAAACTGAGGAAGCAAGAAAGCAGCGGTGGAAATCAACTTTGGCTAGTTAGCCTCAAACCGAAAAAACGACTTTAACCACCAAGTTGCTAACTAACCAACTGCATATTTACATAGTTTCCTCTAAATCGAGTTTGCTCAGAGCATTACTGATCTATCTCTTCCTTTCTCTTTGGAAGAGCTCCTGGTCGTAAGATCTCTCTCTCTCGCTCTCTCTCTCTGTATAACTTTTGGTTTCTGATTCCTGAAGTTTCAATCTTTATTCTAAATGTTCTTGTGATTTCCTTTGTGGGTTTTCTTTGATGTTCGTGGATCGAAGGTTCTTCCTTGTTGACTTTGAACAGAAATAGAGAGAAAAAGGAGAGTCATGGAGTTGGTTAATGGTATCTTTTTTGAAGGTGGTCAAAACATCTTTTGCTGCAGGAGCTGCAGAACCAGACTTGCACTTGACACTCATATCATCGCTACGGTTTGTTCCGTGTTTTTTTCAGGAAGTTGAGTCTTTGAAATAGGAATCAACCGTAAAAAGAAGAGAAAGTTGGGTTCTGTTTGGAATCTTGGACCTTCTTCTTTGGCTCTGGCTTCTGGTTCTTAAGATCTTGGAACCTATAAGGAGTTTCTGATCTTTTGTTTTTGTTTCTGTTTCAGACTTTCCGCTGCAGCAATGGAGAAGCTTATCTTTTCAAGCAAGTGTGAGTTTTCTTTAATTTTTCGTACTAATTTCAAGTTAGACACATCATCAGACTTTTATATGAACAGACAAGCAATCTGATGGAGAAAATCTGATATTGAATTTCTTATAGAAGACCAAAGTTGCATTCCAGGCCCTTGATATATTCTCAGAAGTGCTTAGCTTTCTGCCAAGCATCCTTTCAGGAAGGCAAATGGAAATTACATCTAAATTCATTCGAGTTATTAGCATTTAGTTCGGTTAAAACCGACCCAAATCTCAAAAAAGCTTGATTGATGTCCGGACATTCGAGTTTAATTGCACTTTAAACTGGACTCAAGTTTTGTATAAAAATTTTTGAGTCAGGATAAATTTTATAAAATTTGATCCAACTCGAGTCGTCATCATCAATGGTTGATATTCATATTCTGTCACATAAGCATAACTTTATGAAGGATCAACAGTGTTAATGTTGCATGGGGGGAGCCGAGATTGCAAAATATGGTGACAGGAACCTACATTGTTGAGGACATATTCTGTGTCGGGTGTAGCTTGCTCTTGGGATGGAAATATGTAAGAACTGTACTTACGATTCAAGTTCAGATCACTGACATAATAGTAACTCTGGTTCAGGATTCTCGTAATCTGGAATTAGAATTACTGCCT
This sequence comes from Erythroxylum areolatum, assembly GCA_024520975.1. Lineage (NCBI taxonomy): Eukaryota > Viridiplantae > Streptophyta > Magnoliopsida > Malpighiales > Erythroxylaceae > Erythroxylum > Erythroxylum areolatum. The sequence continues at coordinate 613,502 of JANIJH010000005.1, read as the reverse complement.
TTGTGACATCTAATGTAGTTTCAATGTTGGGTGTTCCAGGTCTACGCTATCAGGAGAAGCCAGAAGATTAAGGAAAGATTGTTCGTCATTGACAGGTTCATCTGAGTCTGTGTTTGGTTTTCCAAATTTATGTTAATGTTATGAGGCTGAGTTCGAGTTTTGGGCAGGTCGATGATATCGGAACCGGATGCTGATGGATCTGAGGAATCTGAGGAAGCTGATACTAACTCTCAAGAGTGATTGATCATTTATAGTCTGCAAGTTTTCTAGTTGTGTCAACTGTAAATCCTCTGATTCCTTTGGAAAGTCAACAATTTTTCTAACTGAATTCGTTATTTGGATCGATTTTAAAAGACATTAGCAAACCTCGTTTTTGTTGATTCACATGATCAGGTGAAAATCTGTGCAGAAAACTCTTTCCTGACGTCTACTTTATGAAATTACCCCGGCCTTACCCGACCAATTGTCAAGACTGAGTTTATATTATTTTTTGAAAATTGAATAAAGCCAAGACATGGTATTTATGTTATGAATTAACTTGAGTTAGACACAGAGCTGTTCCTATCGTTTTATAAGTCCTGGATAAAATAAAAGAAGACTTAATAAATTGACAATATACTTAAATTTACATGTTTGTATGAAATATAAATGACTTAATTTATAAGTCTACATACTCAATCAAATATTAAATGATCATAAGATCAGCTAATAATATTTTTAAAATATCATTAACAATAAAATAACTAAAAATAGTAACAATAACGACAAAATAGCAATAGCAGCAATCAAACAACAATATTAGATTGTAAAACATTAAGAAAATTATACTAACAAATATACAGAAGATCATGATTTATGGAAAATAATTTTTTCTTGTATTTCTAAATGTAAAATCATTAATAATATTATAAAAATTAATATTATCTAACATATTCTTCTCAATATATAACATAGTTAAATCATTCAACTTTTCTTGTCATTGATGACTTTAAGTAGGTTTTCAAAAATTTTAGCTTTGAAAAACTTTTCTCCACTGATGCTACAGATTTGGTACTGAATTTGATTCTAAATGCTTGTTTGGTTCAGTTTTTAGAGGATGAATAAGCACTTTTTTTACCACAAAAATTGTTTTTAAAAAAACTGAGTGTTTAACTGTAAAATCCAAAATCACTTTTTTCATAGAAATGACTTTTTTGAAAGCTAAAATATAGTTTTTTGAGAATCTCAAATTTGAAGCTTTTCAAAAAAGTAAATTTTCAAGTAGATTTTTCAGATCAATTAATGAGTTTATTTTTAGTCGCTTTTACCTTTATGTTTTACACACAATTTTCACAATACCCACAAACACATCTTCACGTTTATTTTAATATTTTTATAATATTATTTGACTTTTATTATATGTTTTAATATTTATTTTTTATATTAATTTTACTTATATTATAATCTATATAAAAGATTTTGTTAAATATATTTTTATTTATGTTTTATATGGTTTAAAATTATATAATAATTAATATATTATGCTTTGTATATTGTTAAATATATTTTAAATAATATTTATATGCATAAATGATTTTTATTACAAAATAAAATATATTTAAAATTAAAATTACTTTTTATTTTTATATTAACAAATAGTCTATTATATGAAGCTTTTTCAAAAATATTATTTTTAAAATGACAGCCAAACAGTCAATTGACTTCTTAGAAAAGCTCTTTTTAGAAAAGTTCTACTGACAAAAGATTTATTGATAAAAACTCTACTGATATAAGCCTATCAAATGAGGAACTTAAACTTAACCTATCAGGTTTGGTACCGAATTTGATTATAATAATGTAAGACGTTAGAATTTGGATCTAACAGTAACAATGTTAAACCTGGTTTAAATTTCGATCTAAAATGTTGAATATGTACAATAAAATAGAAGAGAAGAATGGATGACACTGAATTTGAACCGCACGATTCACGAGGCTCATTTTCTTGATTCCGTTCAAACTGGCCTTGGTCTTTAATTTCTCAGTGCCCAATAAATGGTAGCCGTCTGATGAACACTGACACATCCCAACGACTCCAACATATCACGTTCCGATGTCAAAGAACAGTCGTTTTTCTTTTTCTTTGGCAAAGAAACAGAACCTGATGGCATTCAGGTGATTCTTCTCAAGTTTGAGGATATTTTAGTTAGCGAATTTGAAAAATTCTAACATCAGTCCTCTAAGGTCGTTAAACAAAAACCAACGATAGAGCTCGAGTGCAAGGAAGAAGAGATGATAAAGAAGGCAGCTTTAGTCACAGCAACAGACAAAACAACGGAAGCCAACCTCTTCCTTTTGCTTGTTCAAATCCCTGTCTCTATCTTAATAGTTATAAGCAATCTCTATTAGTTGAATCTACTCTTATCTAACTCTGCTTCTCCAAGAAAGTTTCATTCTTTGCCTCATAGAGCACTTCAGTTTACATAAAGTTTCGTTCTTTGATCCCACATCACTGTGTTTCTTGTGAAATTTTACCATCTGGGTATTATTGGTTTTGAGGATTGGATGTTGTTTGGGTGAGCTTTCGTGCGAGATTTGTGTCTGTCTAGTGGCAAGCAGGTGGAGGAAGAAGAAGAAGACTAAGGATGGTGACCAAAGAGAAAGATGATGAGCTAGCTCTGTTCTTGGAGCTGAGAAGGCGAGACAAAGAGAAGGACAAGAATAGACTTCTCTTTCTGCACGACTCTGATGCGCTTGATGCTCCTCCAGGTGCTTGTTTTTATAGTCTTGTATGGTTATGATGAGTCAGCAGTTGAATGATCTGTTTAATGGTGATGTGTTGAGCAGTAAACAACTCTGGAGATTCACCAATATCCAGGATGGTGTCGTCTGTGCCACATCGTAAGACAGCTGCAGAGAGATTCTTGGACTCGGAGAATGAAAAATCTGACTATGATTGGTAATGTCTTGGGGTTCCTTGGTCATCGCTTTGTACCCATTATTGAAAAACTAGACATTAAGATGAATCATCTCAGTTTTTACACCGATTATCATAAATAATTAAGATTGATTAAAGTGATGATTCTGGTTAATATCTTGGATTCATTTTCCATTCTTCAATGACTTTCCGTTTTGGTATATGCGTGACTCAAAATGAGATTGCCAATTTGTAAGGTGGAGTAGCAACTAGATCATAGATTCCTGTTTTCAGACAGTGAGCTCATGATATATATGGAAACTATTAATTTGTCTGTTGCACTTGTTTGGATTAAGAGCTTCAAGTTCTTTCTCATATTATACTCAATTTAGTCGAGAACAATGGTTATATCCGAGCTGATCACTTTGGTAAGAAACAATAATATGATTAACTTCAGCCTCAGTATAACTGAAATTTACAAGTTTTGCAGATTCATTTGTATCAGCTATCTATTTGGACTAAGATGTCTCCATTCCATTGAAATGTGAAGAAAAGTTGCATGATTTTCTGAAATATCTTGAGGCATGATCCACAGATTCTTCTTTGTCATCCCTAAGTTACTTGCCTCGCTTTTTTGGGTGTTCTTCTTGAAACATTAATCAGGCTTCCTTGTGCAGGAATATCAGATCCTTACAGTCACTATTATTCGTAGTTTATTTATTCATAGTTTTGATCCTGGAAGAAAAAAGTTTCCTGGTAGAGACATGTTAAAACATTTTCTGTAGAATGATTCTGAATGTGATGTTCCAGTGAATCAGTAGACTTTGCAGATGATGATGAGTCTGCTCTTGCTCCACACTGCCAAGATTTCTCATGTTTGTAGTTTCATAGACATCACATTACAGTTGTTATACTCTCATTTTTGCTATATGCCAAATTTCAAGTGACCTATAGTAATTGACTCAGCTAAGGAGTATCTTGGTATTAATTTGGATACATATGTATTCAGGCTTATTACACCACCCGGAACTCCGCTTTTTCCTTCCCTAGAGAAGGAGCCACTAGCTAATCAGCTCGGAATGACTAATGTTCGTCCTACTGCTCTGAAGACAAGGGTATGAATCGTAGAATTCCTTCAATGTCTTATGATTTGTCCAGCGTCACATTGCTTATAGACGCTGCAGGATTCTCTTTTATGTAAATCTGTTTAGGAATTTATGGCAGAAATTTGAGGTTAATAGTTTACTATTTGTATCGGTATGGTGTTGCAGCTGACTAATATTCAGGAATTACCCTCTTCACGGACAGCTGTGGCATCTAAGCAGATGAATGTACCATCAGGACTGAACCCTTCAGGTGCTAGTACCAGAAGATCTTCCACACCAACAACCACAAGTAGACCTGCAACACCAACTGTGCAGCCCACTTTACCTGCAACAGCTAAGCATTCAAGGCCTTCCACACCGACTTCACGATCTACTGTGCCTTCTGCTAAGGTTGTAGCTCCTCCAATGAGATCCTCAACTCCTACTAGAGCCATTGCACGCTCTTCAACACCCACTAATAGACATTCTGTATTACCTTCAAAGTCAACTTCGAGATCAGCAACCCCAACCCGCTTGCCATCAACTACTTCAAGTGCATATGGTGTGGCTGCTCCTCCTGTTCGATCTTCATCAGTGACAAAATCGGCTCCCTCAATATCAAAAAATCCGGTGCTGTCCCGTGGCAGTTCTTCAACTGTGAAGTCTAGGCCTTGGAAACCTAATGAGATGCCTGGTTTTTCACTTGATGCACCACCAAATTTAAGGACATCATTGCCAGACAGGCCAGCATCGACTACTAGGACTAGACCAGCTTCAGCCACCAGGAGTAGGCCAGCTTCAGCTTCCAGGGACAGACCAGGAGTTGCAGGTGCTCAATCATCATCCTCCATTGAGGTTGGTTCCATGGCAAGAAACAGACAACAATCAACCTCTCCTGCTAGAGGAAGGCTTTCAAGTAGTAGTTTGAATGGCGGTAGAATCTCTCCAACTGTCAAGAGCAGAACAAAGACCAACGTGTCTGATGAGGTGAATCCAGTTCGAATGGGATCAAAAATGGTTGAAAGAGTGGTAAACATGAGGAAACTGGCTCCACCAAAGCAAGATGCTCAGCACTCAGCCCATAAGATTCACGCCGAGAGGTCTTCTTTGGTTGATAGTTCAGGATTTGGCAGAAATATCTCAAAGAAGTCCATAGACATGGCTTTGAGGCATATGGTATGATTCTCCTAATGCTTTTAAATCTCATTAAGTTCATCCTGCCAGAAAATGCCACTGAGAAGAACATTTCTATTTGAATACTGGGTAGTATTATTGTCATGCATCGTTAAGGATGATCTTTTTATGTCCTGATTATGATCACACAACCCAGTTATATCCACAATCTATTCTTGTTATCTAATGTTGTTCTTGTTCTGCTTGAATTCTTCTCTTGATCAGGATATAAGGCGAACCGTTGGAGGTAATCTACGTCCGATTCTGACCCATGTTCCTGCCTCCTCCATGTATAGTGTCAGATCAGGAGATTCCACAAAAAGCAGGACTCTGAGTGTATCAGATTCACCTCTTGCCACTAGCAGCAATGCCAGCTCAGAGCCAAGTGTCAATAACAACTTCTTTTCAGACGTTACAGATTTCGGATACAGTGAATTCGGAAGCGAGCGAGGATTTCCTTCCCCTGGTAGTCTGCATCGAGGTACCTGATGTAAAAGATCATGAAGCTATCAGGGGAAACAAGCAATGCACTTGGAGTGACAGAACTTCTTGAAATGTTTCGGTTGTATTCCTGAGTTTTGCACTAAAAACTTTGGTAAAACAGAAACCTGAAGAGCTCCTTCAGGCTTACACTTTTCTGCCAAATCTACTTAATAGCATGCAAGTACAAGCAGCAGTCTCTTGTGCACTAACCTTAAGCATCATTTACACTACCAGCATAAGGTAGCTGTAAAAACTCGGTCATCGTCGATAACATTAACAGAGATAATAACGTTGGGTTAAAATTGAAAAAAATTAAAAAATTTGAGATTTAAGTATCATTTTTTAAAATTCAAGTTATAAATTTAAAATTGAGTAAATTTGAGCTTTTTTTGTAATTATACCTTAAAAATATATCTTAAATGCTCTGTCAGATGTTAGATGATAGGTAGGATTCTAGTGCATAGTCTTGACCTTCATCTATAGTTTATATTTTTCAGTAAGTGGGTCAAACCTAAACTTCTTATTATTATTATTATTTATTAAATAATATTTATACTTTATGTATATTGCTTTTGGCTATTGACCAAGAAAAATTTAAAAACAGCCAAGAAAGCTCCTTTAGAAATTTTCTAAATTAAAAGTGGGCATGATTAGGATTACAAAAATAGCCAACCCAGTTCGAGTTGATTGAGCTTTGATTCGTTTTCAAACTTCTTTAAAAAAAATTCAAGTTTTGAATCGAGCTCAAGCTTGAGCATTTTCATATAAAACAATGTCATTTTAAATAAAATATGTTTATTATGAATTTTTAAACCTTTTTAAAAATAAAATTTACGTCTAAATGGGCCTAATCCGAGCCTGCATTGCTAACCTGACATGAGTTAATTGAGGGGCAAGGTCTTAAAATCCAGACCGGAAGTCAAACCGTAAGTTTTACTGATCACTGGTTCGATCGGTTCGACCGGTTTGATTACCGGTCGAATCGGTGTGACGCCATAATTACACAATAACTATATTTAATTATATATAATATCAGTAATATTAAAAAAATAAAAAATGTACCAAATAATAGAAATAAATATAAATAAAAAATTCATTTGATCGGTTCAAATAATATAAATAAATATAAATAAAAAACGTGATGCATTTTAGAAAGAAAAAAGAAAAAAAATAAAAAAATTCATTAAACCAATGACCAATCGGTTCGATCAGTCCTGGTCTTACTAGTCAATTGATCGGTTCTCAACGATTCGCACTGATCCAATTAGGGACTAGTTTTTAAGAATTACCCGAATCGAATACCCGACCAGTCACCAGTCAAACCGGTCGATCCAATCTAAGTTTCAAAACACTAATCGAGGGTAAAGATATATTAACACTTGCAAACACGGTGTAGATTTTGCCATTTATTTTTAAGACGTTGGATCTTAAAATTATTTACTCGAAGTACATAATTTAAATTTATCATACACTTCATAATTTATCAAAAAGATAATTTTTTTACATGCGAGTTTATAAAAAATAATCTCTCTGTTACATAAGAATAAGGTTATATATTATTAAACCTTTCTAAATCTCATCTTTTAACGAGACTTCAATTGAGTGTTGATAATGATAATCATTACGAATCACAGTAAATTTAACTAATATTAAAAAAGAAAAAGGATAAATGCCTCGACAAGGTCAACAACTCAACTTTGGCGGCTAAGTATAGGTAGCTTGCCACTGACTTCAAACAAACACCAGTAAAAGAACGTACACACGAATTCAACGATAACGTTTTCTTGTTTCAAACAATTTCCTGAACTTGACATTAAAAAAAAGATTTTTCTAGTAAAATATTTAAATTAATTAATAAACCTATTTTTAATTTATTTTATCCTTATATTTTACACATAATTTTCTTAATATTTACAAATTCATCTTCCTGTTCATTATTTATTTAACTATTTACTAAACCTGAATATTTATTTTAAAATTTATATAACATTATTTAACTTTTTTATATGTTTTAATATTAATTTTCGATATTAATTTACTTATGTCATAACCTATATAAAAAATTGGAATAGATATATTTTTATTTATGTTTTATATGGTTTAAAATTATATAATAATTAATATATTATTCTTTGTATGTTATTTAATATACATTAAATAATATTTATATGCATATATAATTTTTTATTATAAATAAAATATAGCTAAAATTAAAAATATTTTTTATTTTTATGTTGTCAAACAGTTTATTATATGAAGCTCTTTTAAAAAAACTCTAAACAATAAATTAACTTTTTAGAAAAGCTCTTTTAAAAAAAAATCTACAGAAAAAACTGTATTAATAAAAGTTCTGCTACTATAAACGGATCTGAGTTCATCTAAACCGCTTAAAATGGCTTATAATGAGAAAGGAGTTGGCCTAACTCTTCAAAATTGAACTCAACCGAAAATCCAATCAACTTGAACTTCTCGTTAACTTCAAATCGAACCGAACTGAACCGAATTTATCACTACTACTGGTTAGACACAGAAAAGGGTTGACTTCACATGCAAAGCTTTTGGTGACTGATGATCTGATCAGCTTTCAATCAGTTGGAGACTCCTTGACCGACGAATAAATTCAGAAAGCAATCAATTGGTTGGGCATGGTTTTCGAGGGTCAACATTTAGCGCTCAAAAGGAATATAATATTCAATTGAAAATTTTAAGAATTAAAATTAAAATATTCTAATTTTTAATTTTTAACAAAAATAAATTAACGTTAAATTTTTTATTAACATGGATAACACGATGAGTCGAGTTAAATTAGTGTTTTTACTACTTGATTGTCACATATTATATTTATGCGACATGTGAATTTTGTTATTTGGTGTGTTAAAAATATTAAATATATTAGGACGTAAGAAAGAGTTCATAGTTATTTTAAGACTTTGATCATTTTAATTTATTTGATAAAAAAATTAATATTATATGTTTTACTTCACAATTATTTTATAATATCTGATATTTTTAATTTGATAAATAATAAAATTTATACGTAACATAAATATAATATGTGACAATTACATGACAAAAATATTAATTTGATGTAATTCATCACTTCATGTCAATTTATTTTTGTTAAAATTTTAAAATTAAAATATTTTAGTACAATTTTTAACGTTCCAATTAGTATTGTAAAATTAAATAAATTTTAAATTTTTTACAATTAACTTTAATTTGATTTAACATTTTATCATGTTTAATTTTTTTTAGAAAAATAGAAGAACCCACAGTCGCTATCTATTTTAATATGGGGTAAATATATGAATTGATACAATAGCTTATAAATCGTACCAACCAGATACTTCGTATTAGGAAAAAAATAAAAAACAAGAAATAGAAATAAAAAATAACAATATAAAAATAGAAGTAGAATCAATCGATTATCAACCTCTTTCTTTCTGATATCATCTCAAGCATCATACAAGAAATAGAAATAAAAAATACCAACAAAAAAATAAAAATAGAATTAAGCGATCACCAGCCTCTTTCTGATATCATCCCAAGCATCGTTCTTAAATTTATATCAACATCATCTGTACTTATCCTAATTGGTCCGCATTGAAAACCTTGCACGTCGACCAAGGACTGGTGTTTCTGAAATCTACTTGACTTACGTCGTTGAATTGGTCACAACCCAAGATCATCTTTCAAACGTGGACCTCAACGTTGAATCACGAGACACCAACTACTTATAATTAATGTTTTCAAAATAGAATCCCAAGTCTAACGGACAAGAGAAGAGGTCAAGAGTTCGTATATAAAAATTAATTAATTATAATTTATAAAAAATGATCGATTCAACATTGTTATAACAGTGTGAGAGATGAGGCAGTTGAGGCTTGGCCGGCCGCCATAAACACTGGGACTATTACATGACAAGAACATCCGCTTTATGGTTTTAACTCGACAGACAGAGAAGACAGAGTCGACGTCTCCAAAAATTGACAACTAAGTCAAAGGAAGAGTTCGACTCTGACTGGGCTTCTCAATGTGCCTATTCCTGGTTCGGTCCGATCCGACCCTCTAATAAGTAATTTAAGCTTTGCTCAAATAAGAAATTGGTCGGATCGACCGTATAGGGCCCGGATTAGGTCATCACGACCCGTGGGCCGATCGGTCCATTCTTCAAAGACCAATCTCCTACCTAATGGCCATGTCAAGCCCAAGCTCAATCCACGCTCTTCTCAGCCCGTCCGCATGCGAGAGACTCCCATGCACACGTAAAGACCTAAACCTAGTTGTTGCTTCATATATAAGGTA
>JANIJH010000005.1:566051-593596 GCA_024520975.1 Erythroxylum areolatum | reverse complement strand
GTGGCGTTAGAATCGTGAGTTTAAGGGGAACATTTTATTAAAAATCCAATCCCAAAATTTTCTATTAAAAGTTTCTCTAATTGGGGTCGGTTTGTGTTCGGTTTTAGGTCTTCCATGTTTGTATGGGTCCGAATGTTGGGCCTCGGAGACGGGGTCCAACACAACCAGATCGCGAGGGTGACATGGTCGCCTCATGATCTGGATGCGAGGGTGACATGGTCACCTCGCGATCTGGATGCGAGGGCGACCTAGTCGCGATCGCAAACTGGTCGCGAGGGTGACCTGACCCTCTTTCGTTCTTTTGCTTATAACTTTTCTGTCTGACCTCCGATTGACCCGATTTTTAAAGCGTTGGATTTCTAAGACATTCCTTTACCTCTCTATAGAATTTTTTAGGCTTTGATATTAATTTAAAGAAGATTGACTGAATCAAAGTCAGAGGATCGGTTAAAAGAGTATGAGTTGGATATGTTTCTAAATATGCTTCAGTATTTTGGCGATATCTTGAGCTATAGATCTCCGAATGAGGTGGTTCTTGTTTCTAAATAAATTAGAGACATGAAGCTACAATTCATCTGAAGGAATTGAATTTCAATTCGGTCCTTAAGACTTTCAGTTTCTGGAGTGAAATTGGGTATATTGCACAATCTCGGTTTAGTAATAGTCCCAAAGTGTTTGGGCCATAACTTTTAGAGTTCTAAACCAAATTGAATGTTTTTAGTGTCATTAGAAGCTTAATGAAAAGAGGAACAAATATTATGAAGAAGTCCTTTTGAAATTCCTTTTGAGATTTTCCGAAATCTGTTCGAAAGTAAGTGAGACGAATACTTTTGTTGACGTTTAGCTTGGTGTGGGCGCATACCATTTTGAAGAAGGTAATAGTGATTCTTGTGATTCCGCTGTGTGAGTTTGTCCTTTGTCTCTTGAGATGTTATGAGAATGATGAGAAACCGATGATAGCTAATGAAAGTACTTTGAAGTAACTCTATGAGGAAATCCGCTTATGCTTTATAAGGGTTAAATGAATTAACCCTACAGGGTAAGATGTACATGTTTTATGTTTTCGAAGAGTGTGGAAAAAAAATACTAAGGAGAAATGAAGAAGATCACGTTTCATGTTTTCGCAAGCGTTGGATTCCGGACTCAAGCGGGATCTAACATTTGTGGTGTCAGAGCAAGAAGATAAACCGACGATGGTCAAGTTTCATGATCCGAAGCTGGGCTCCACAAGCGGGGTCCAACATTATGGCTCCTGGCTTGCAACAAACTTCCCTCGAATCAACAACGCACTTGTCGGTTTTAAGCATCGGATCCATCATGCCACCACTTTGGAGAGGTGGAATCCATTATGCACGTTGTTAGGGACTGCTGTCGAGCTCATTCAATCTGAAATGGTTTTGCCCGTAGCAGTCTCACCGCTGATTTCTTCCAAAAGGATAAAAATCATTGGTTGATAGAGAACCTGCGTAAACATCAGACCGTACAAGGTTTAGAGTGGACATTAGTTTTTGGAACACCATGCTGGTATTTATAGACTTGGCGTAACCAATCAATTTTTGACCCTCAGTTCACATGGCCGTTGCATCCTCATATTATCATCTTTAAATATGTCCAGTCGCTTGTTCAAGCGAAACTCTTGGTTGCACGCGCACTAGTGAGCCCACCTAGTGTGTGGAAACCCTGGTGGGCTGGAGTACTCCTGCACAGGGTTGGATCTGCCTCAATACGGATGGAGCATATAGCACTTCGACATCAAGGGCTACGGCAGGAGGTCTCCTCCGGGACCACATAGGAAAATGGCTAGGTGGCTTTGAACACAATATTGGGTATTGCACTTCAGTTTGCGCCGAACTCTGGGGAATATACATCGGCCTCTCATTGGCATGGAGTCTGGGAGATCGACGAGTAGAACTTGCTGTTGACTCACTTACTGTTCTCAGTTTCTTAGCATCCTCCACTCCACCGTCGGCTCCCTTTAACAACCTTATTTTGGGAATTCACCACTTACTACAACGCCAATGAATAGTGAAGGGTAGGCATATTTATCGTGAAGCTAATCGAGCTGCGGATTGACTAGACAATCAGGCTAAGTCTCGAGAACTAGGCGTCTATTGGTATCAAAACTCGCCTGTGGGTTGTGCTACTATCCTTCTAGAGGATATCTCTGGAGTTTCCTTTTCCTGCTTAGTAACTTAGTGTGTTTGTAAATTTCCTCTTATCACCAAAAAAAAAAATGCATTATCCCCTATTTCAAAATATCCAATCCATTTAAACAATTCTTAAATCACTTAACACGGCTATTGGCCCGTACATTCATATGAGCTCAAGTCCACCTAAACAAACCTGCAACCTTTGGACTTAAAACCATAGAGATTCGTAGATTGGGCTCTAGTCCGCATCTTTTAGACAATTGTTTTATCGGCTAAGCCATCCAACGGTCCAAACAACGAATCAAGGATCACCGCCTTCTTGACGCGACACGTGTAAAGGCCGACCAGCGGAATTCATACCATAGGGTATTATAGTAAATTAAGCCAAAATGAACCCCGATATAAAGTAGAGCTACGACTGATTTGGGCTATAAAAGGAGACCCAAGGCTCGTCGCTCGTGTTTGAAACCGTTGACGTAGGAGGGAGGGAGAGAGAGAGAGAGCAGCCCAAAGAGGGCTTTAGAGAGAGAGGGAGACAGTGAGAGTGAGTGAGAATTGGAAACGCATTTTGGGGTGTGGTCTGTTGTTTTGGTTCGTTGATTTGGGGGTGGTGAAATGAGCCAGTTAGGGTTTAAATCGGCTGTGTATCACGGCGAGGTATGTTTGGGGGAGCTGGAGACTATTCCGGTGACGGAGAAGAAGTTCCAGTTCCCGAACAACGAGATCCGAATCCACCATATCTCACCGCAAAGCGAGCGGTGTCCTCCTCTCTCCGTTCTCCAAACAATCTCTTCATTCTCAGTTCGATGCAAGCTCGAACCGGCCCCGTCTCCGCCGGAACAACAGCCTCATTTGATCAACCTTCACGCCTCTTGCTTTCATGAATTCAAGGTCTAAACAAAACGGCGTCGTTTGTGAACTTGTGTTTTTAAGTTAAAATATAAGAAAAATGGGTATTGATTTTTTTTTATTAATTAACTAATTGTAGACTGCGGTTGTGTTGATTGGGAATGAGGAGATACATTTAGTAGCAATGCCTAGTAAGCAGAAGAAGTTTCCGTGTTTTTGGTGCTTTTCGGTTCGGATTGGTCTGTATAATTCGTGCTTAGCTTTGCTCAATTTGCGGTGCCTCGCGATTGTGTTTGATCTTGATGAAACACTTATTGTTGCCAACACAATGAAGTCATTTGAGGATAGAATTGAGGCTCTTAAGGCATGGATTGGTCGTGAGACTGATCCGATGAGGATATCGGGAATGTATGCAGAGTTGAGGCGGTACACGGAAGATCGGTTGTTGTTGAAACAATTTACAGAGAGTGATTTTGTAATGGATAATAGCAAGATGCTAAAGGTTCAATTGGAGGAAGTTGCGCCATTGTCAGACACACATGAGAGGGTTTTTAGACCTGTGATTAGGATGCCGGATAGAAATATTGTCCTTACTCGCATCAATCCTGAGGTATAATCCATCTGATGACGTGTGGTAACTTTTTGTGGTTTTATATATGGCTAATTATGTTTTGTGGAACTTAATTTCTTTTAGAGTTAATTACACTAGACCTGGCCCTCTTTGATTTAATTTAAACCATAAAGGGCTTTTTGAGAAATATTGTCGTCGGGTGGGGCTTGGTGTAATTAACCCCTTTTCTCATTTGGTGCTAATTATTGTTAATTGCAATTGGATGCTATTTGGGGAAATACTCAGTAAGCACTTTTTTTGCTTGTTTTACATTGAAGAATTATGATTGACTTGCTTGTTTTTACTTCTTCATATGGGAGAAAAATTCTTATTTTGTTTATTTGTTTAGATTCGTGATACCAGTGTGCTTGTGAGGTTAAGGCCTGCGTGGGAGGATTTGAGAAGTTACTTAACTGCAAAGGGACGCAAAAGGTTTGAAGTTTATGTTTGTACAATGGCTGAAAGAGATTATGCATTAGAAATGTGGAGACTTCTTGACCCAGAAGCAAAATTGATAAGTTCAAAGCAGCTATTAGACCGCATAATCTGTGTTAAATCTGGTGAGTGGAGAACCCAAATCCATATTGAGAATGTTTTAATTTAAATGTTAGTGGGGGTCTTGAGGTCAACCATTTCCCCAGAATGTTTATGACATTATGTTATTGCTGGTTGTGCTGAAGTTATCTGATCGGTTCTCATTCATTTGGTTTGGAGTAAGGAAGCAGATAGTACTACAATCAAAGTTAATAGTCGTTGGTGAAAATTAAAACTTGTGCTGATAAGTTCACAGACTGAATCCATTAAATTAAACAACCTAAAAGGCCACTGGTGTTACTCTCTCACCACTCTACTACAAATATTTGCATCATCTTGCGTGAGAATCCTTCTTGTTGGCATGATAAGTCTTCTTTTTTATCTTTTCTTTTCAAAAGGCTCGAGGAAATCTTTGTTAAATGTCTTCCATGATGGCATGTGCCATCCAAAGATGGCAATGGTAATAGATGACCGGTCAAAGGTTTGGGAAGACAAGGACCAACCCCGTGTTCATGTGGTTCCTGCGTTCACTCCTTATTATGCTCCTCAGGCAGAGGTAACATGATATTCCTTTCATGAACTTGATCGTTGCTGATACTTTGTCTTGTATTTCCACTCAAAACAAAGTGTTTATAGGGCTCTCTTTGTTTTTCCCTCTTTCGCAGACAGCAAATGCTGTTCCAATTCTATGTGTAGCAAGGAATGTAGCATGCAATGTTAGAGGTTGCTTTTTCAAGTAAGAGATAATAAATTAATTAAATAAAAGGAAATTTTGAGTGGCCAATACATCATTTTCTAAGTTATCTTTTGTGACGTGCACTAGGGAATTTGATGAGAGTTTACTGCGAAGAATTGCTGAAGTCTTTTATGAAGATGAGGTGATAAATTTACCTCCTGCTCCGGATGTTAGCAACTATATGTTTTCAGAGGTATTTAAATTGATTTGTTCTTTTTTGATGAATTTTGCAGTATTGTGCTTGGGCTAGAATTTAATTATTTCTGAAGTGCAGGATGCTGGTTTTGTACCCAATGGCAATGGTAATACTCCCATTGCTGAAGGAATGAATGGTGGTGAAGTCGAATTTAGGATGAGCCAATCAGTAAGTTCATAAACGTTGTGTGCAAGATGATGATTTGTTTAATTAATTGCATTAAGACAAAGGATTATTTGAGTTCATGGAATATCAATTTATTAAATGTATTTCTAGAAAACCGGTGGAGAATGATAAAGCACTGCTTGTACCAACAAATGTTACATTATCATTTTGCTAAAGTTCGGCTTGTGATAACAGGTTCATAGATTTGTAAAGCTGTTCTTAATTTTTATTTTTTTCAGGATGAGAAGAATGCTATAGATGCAGGTATTCATTCTGTAACAAATAACCCTGAGTCAAGATCTGAAATCTCCCAACCACTAGTTGGAGTTGCTCCAAATGTTGTTGGCACAACAGCTAGCACAACGGCTATACCTCCTCAGCGTATGCTTTATTTTTCTTTTGTACTTCTTTGTCCCTTTGATTGAGGCATACTTTTGATTTAGGAAGAAAGTTAACACATGCCAATATTAATTTGTCTGAGATCTGCTGTTGGATGGTATCATTACTTTTCAGAATCTAGTTTGCTTGGAGCTCCTCTCAGACGAGATATAAGGAATCAGAATCTGGGGCAACCACCCCTCTTGTCTAGAGTACCTACCCCAACTTCTTTATCGACAATGCTTCCACAAGGAACTAGGATGAATGAAGAAGATATCAACAGAGCACAAATAAACAGTCGTTCTTCGGGGTTTGTTCAAGAAGGTGAACTGCAAAAATTTAATAAGCCTTCAGCAGTTGGTACTCTATTTACTGCATTGTCCTCTGCTCCCACTGGCTTAGTCTCACATGCACCACAAGTTAAAATGGAAGAGGTATGTTTAAAAAATGTAACATCATACAGTGTCAGCTCCAACTTTATGATGGTAAATGGTACAAACATTTTTCTAATAACATCTCAATGGGCAGGCATCATGTGGATATGACACACAAAAGCAAAGTATTCCTTCTGGAAGTCAGCCATCAGGCATGTGAATTTAGTTATTATTCTTGTTTTTAATGTTGAAAATTTGGAGTTCTGCCATTTTCTTAATGTGATCTGCCTCCACTGGTTGTGGTTATGATCGCGTTAACTTGTTATCTTGGAAATTCTGTATGATCGCGTTAACTTATTATCTTGGAAATTCTGTTATGCTGATGTCTATTTTTTATGTTTGATGGCTGTTAGATTTCCATAATTATTGATGTTTGAAATTTATCACAGAGATCGGCATGCCCCAAAACCCCCAATCTTCAAATAGCAAAGAATTGCAGAATGAAGCTGGGAAATTGAACCTTCTACCATCTCATTTGTCAATTGGAGTTCTCCAAGAAATTGGACGCAGATGCAATTCAAAGGTAATGTAGCTTGGGTGGAGTTGGTTTCATTGCTTGATTTCTGAAGGATTGTCACTTAGTATCTTGGTTGCAGGTAGAGTTCCGGTCTGTTGTAAGCACCAGTAAGGAGTTGCAGTTTTCTGTTGAGGTAAGTGAAAGGTGTTATCTCTTACTATTTTATATGTTACCATTGTTCTGGATAATTCGTATTCTTGTTGAGAGCTTGTTTTATTGTGTTTACCATAATTGTTCATTTATATTCAAATATTGCTTAAATACTTGTTATCCAAATCAGATGTACTTTTGTACTTGAATTATGTGAAATTATAATTTAAACCAGAAAAAACTATCTATCCTTTTTTGTTAATTTGATGCCTTAGTTCATGCTTTATACCCTACCAAGTCCTCTGCTGTAAATTAATAATTGTAATGTATGGAAACAAAGTATTCCTCACATCTGATATTGGCAGAATAGTGTTGTTCTCCCCTGAAAAGTCTTAATGCAGGAATGACTGCCTACTTTTACGCCCCAAAAATCCTATCTTAATGTGTCACATGCTTTGTTTCTGCGCCTCTTACCCTCTTTCCTTTCCCATTAATAGCTTTTTGTAAACTTGCTCCTTGTGGTTTCCAACAAACTCATGTTGATTTGATTGATTAGGTTTT
This sequence comes from Erythroxylum areolatum, assembly GCA_024520975.1. NCBI lineage: Eukaryota > Viridiplantae > Streptophyta > Magnoliopsida > Malpighiales > Erythroxylaceae > Erythroxylum > Erythroxylum areolatum. Next base: position 586,376 of record JANIJH010000005.1, on the reverse strand, counting down.
GTTTACGGGTGAGAAGATAGGAGTTGGAATGGGTAAAACTAGGAAAGATGCGCAGCAGCAAGCAGCTGAGAATGCTCTTCGCAGTTTGGCAGGTAATATCTACGGTAAATATTTCTTGTTAAGACACATTATGTATTATCTTGTTTAACTATTATTATCTTTGTATGTCATCCACATGAAGTCCACTCCTGAAATCAATGTGATTTTGATTGGATTGCTTGTTAAATGGTTTGTCTAAGGAGCTTGATGAGTTATGAATTCACGAAGATTTACCTGCAATTGATTTACACAACTGTTCTGAATGCATAGTGGTTCCCACATTGTAAACCTTTTTCTTTGTTCACTGTGCAATAGACCAGAAGATTTGAATCTTAACTTAATTTCTTTGTTGTGGTTGATTATGGCTCAAGAGTATGATGTCAACTCACAAGTTGCCGAATATATTTGTTCTCAGAAAAATATGTAGCATATTTCTCCCTTCAATGTGGAGCCGAGGACCAGGATCTCAACAATCTTTCACAAAGAAATGACAATGGATTTCTATGGGATGTTGATGACAATGGGTCAAGTGAAGCTGTGCACGAGGATGAACATAATGAACATACTAATGAGGTGGGGATATTTGACGATACTCTTGGTAGTTTATCTGATTTATGTGTTCAAAAACATAGGTGATGCTTGGATAAAGGGTATGTGGGCAAGAAACTTCCAGATGAGGACTGGTGGTTATCGGGAGAGAAACCACTCCTTTCTTGGGATTGCACCAAGATGTGGGAGCTAAATACAGTGAACGTGGAGTGGCTCCATGTCTACTACTGCTGTCTTCACTGATTTCTGTTTACTCCTGTTTATGAGGTAAGGGCTTGGTGGTCAGACCCAAGTTTCTACCCATTATCCAAGTACTCCCATGTAGTTGAATGAACCTTTTTCCTTTTTCCTTGAATTGGTTAAGCATCAAGTCTTATTTCTGTCCTTATGCTAGGATATTTGAGAAGAGAAGTGGCAAAAATTGTTGCCGCTAATGGAGCAACCGTCTTTGAAGATTTTAGTTTTAAGATGTTCAGTGTTTTTAATAAGCGTGTTAAGTGCACTTACCTTTTTTTTCTCTCTCTGTAGGAAACAGAAAATGTTCTCTTTGTTTGAGACTTTTCAACTTTTTCCTTGAACTCCCGTGTCTAACAAATTGCAGCTTGCAGGCCGCCGAAGCTGATCCTGCAAATACCCATTCCAATTCTTTAAATCAGCAAGTGTAGAGGCGAGCTAATTCCCCCAGCTATAATGATAAGGTATTCTTTCTTTTCAGTTGACTAATCATATCTAGTTACCCTAAGAATGGGAGTTGAGAAGTACATGATTTAGCCTGCAATTTTTTTGTGTTCTGGACATGGCAATAGGCTTGCTGTAACCTTTTTTGCTATTGAAATTTGTCGCATAATTTTTTAAAAATATATTCCTGATATGATTATCCTAGTTTATCTTAGCGATTATCTTGGGTTCTTCTTAGATTGCTGCAGCCTACGCCAAGTGAAAGCATCAAAGAACTGGATGGTTCGCAAATTCTTCCAACCTCTGAGCAACAGATGATTGGGGATTATGTTCTTTAAAAGTGCCACAAATTGCGGAATTTTTGAAAGCGGAAAGCTTTTTGAAATATAGTGCTCTGCATCTCATATATGCAGATTCTAGCACAAGTCAGAATTAGCTTATTTCAAGGTGAATACATCTTTTCTTTGATCGTTCACCTCTTCGAAAGATGGGCATTTTTTGTCAGATAATCCCATCTTTGTTCTTCATGCACCTGAATGTCGCTTGGCCTCAGCTTGTGTGTCAAACTCAGCGTCAAGGTTTTGATGGGTTCTAGGAAAATGATGTTAGTTGGCGATAGTTGATTGTAAATGCTTTTGTTTTTGGGCATATTCAAACCCTTGTATCATTTAACAATGATAATATCAAGGCGAAATAGTCATTTGGCTTCGGGAATTGTTTGATTTGGATGGTTAAATAACGTGTCTCGTGTCTTAATGGCGTTCGGACTTGGTTGAAAGGATAAATGATATAATGGTTTTTTTGTTCCAAACTTTATAAATGGGAAAGCGCTGCTCCTCTCTTGCGACAGGCTAAAGCCCCTTATAGGTGCAGATGGACACTTTGCTTCAGAACTTGGTAGGTTATCATCAACGCTCGCAGGTACACTGCGCCTCCCAATTTTTGAGGTAATGACCATTGGAAACTGCTAAAAAGCTACTTGAATTATTTTCTTTTTATTTGTGTGGAGTCCAATTTTTATCGAGTTTAACGTCTTCTTTCTTTTTCGCAAGACATCATAAAGAATTGAGTTCTGGGGGAGCAAGTATTACTATTCCTTAAGCCTGGTACCCAATAATTTGATTAGATGTCTCTCCAATAATGTGATTAGATGTCTCTCATTTCTAGATTCTTCATCGACTATTTATGTGCATTGAGATGACCTGGTTTGATCTGTTCATAAACACTAATCAATTTGCTCAACTTGCCAGTGTGTGAAATCAACTTCCTCTTCTAAACCTCATAGGTGCAAAATGAGAGTGCTGGTGTCTTTTTTTTTTTTTGCTTTAATTTGAAAACTCTCTGTCCTTTGTTATTTTTATGAAATAAATGGTAAGTGACAATTTAAAATCTTCGAACAAGTAGGTGTAGCTCGAAATCTATGGTGTTGATAAAAGTTACAAGATTTTTACTTGTTAAAAACGAAATAAAACTTTAGACTAGACCTACTTTGAAATGAAGTAAAAATGCTAAAAATTTCCGGATGGCGTAGGCTGGCTACTTTTGTGAAGTGTACAACATAGTATCAATTGCCTTATCAGTGTTAGTTGAACAACATAGTATCAATTGCACCGGAAGCAATGTTAACACAGTATCAATTGCACTGGAAGCAATGTTTTAAATACTGTACCAGATTTAGTATAAGATTAAATTTTGGTATGATACTGTACTGAAATTAGTTTATGTCGGTACTATTTTAGCTAATTTTTTTAATTTATAAAATAGTTTTAATTTTTTTAAAAAATTATAAAAAAGTTAATTGTCATATTATATAGTTGTATTGTATATTTTTATCTGTCTTTAAAAATCATAATAATAAATAATAATCATAATTTAAATTTAATTTATAAAATTAATAAAAATAATTAAATTTAAAATATTATTTATTTTTAAAAATAAAATATTTTTATTAATACTTTATTAATAAATATTATATAAAATATTTAAATAAAAATAATTTATTTTAAAGATATTATTAGTAATAAAAAAATTTTTCTTTTAAAAACAAAAATTAAAAATTTACAATAATTATAAAAGTTGAAATAAATAAAATAATTAATAAAAAAACTTTGGAAAAAAGAGGAGGGAAAGGGAGAGGGAGGAAGATTTTAAAAATTTTTAAAAATTTTACAAAAAAGTGTTGATATTTTTAAAATTTTTTAGTATCGGCTAATATTTAGTTGATATTTTAAATACTAATCAATACTTACCGGTATTATCCAAAATTAGCTTGTACAGACTAATATTTAAATTTGGTATAATTTATCCTCTATTTTGAATCAATTTTAATCTAGCCGGTATGAAATGGTATTCAAAATGTCGTACAACATAGCATTAAAATAGTATCAATCCTATGGGTTAAAAATTTTGGGTCTGAATATGGTTAAAGTGTTTGGATTAAACTTGAGGCAGTGGATTGGATTCAACAGGCTTGCAAAAGTGAGTTTTCTCTGAGCAGTTAGCTTAGCCGATAATCATTACAAGCCCCTTTCTTATAAACCTGCTTGTAAGTGTTTGACCCAAACACTTGTTAGACATGACATTGTGTTCTTTCAGCATTTAGCTTTGCCGATTATCATTCCAAACACTTATTTAGGTGAAGATTATACATTTAAGTAGATGGGAAAACATAAGCAGGCATTAGCGTATTCAGGATAATCAGTACATGCTCCCTTCAACAATCACGCAAAAGGGGGTTTTAAGAAAACTATTTTATTCCCCATACAAGATCTCTGTATAACAAATTATTACAAAACAAACTAGCAATGTGACGAGACCAACTAGTACTGTGTAATTATGAACTAAGAAATTCTATACAACATATAGCTAGCATGTGACAATAATATAGTATATGCTACTTGCAAAAACCTGTAGGACAAATTTTCCAAAAAAAAAAAAAAGCCTGTTGGACAAACCATCACGATAATGAAAGTTTTCTAGATCTATGTGAAGCTACAGCAATCCTAAGCTTATCAGGAGTTTCTGAAATGTTTTGCGGCCCCATTGAATGTCTTTTTCCACAAATCTATACCCATTTGGCTCTGGTTGAATACTATTTTCTTCTTTGGCTAGTACCTCTTGTTCCATATCCTTGTCAAGTTGTACCTCGTCATTGTTGTCTACTACCTCTTGCTCCATGTCCTTGTCAAGTTGTTCCTCGTCATTGAATACCTGAATCGTTTCTTCATGCTGAAAATCACGAATTTCAAGCTTGTCAGTTAACCTGAATCGTTCAGGTTCACCTAATTCTCAAGAAAATAAAGATGACCCACATGCAGATTCTCGCGTACTTGGGTCTTTATTTGCTGCAAACAAGTGCTTAAATGGTGATTGTGTTTTGTTTGTATTTTCCGACTACTTCCTTTGGTGCATGGATCTTTATGGACATGTTAGTGACCATCAGGGGCCAATAAAAACTTGGGACTACCTTTCCAATCATGTTCTAAAACTTGAATTTATCATACCCACCCTTCTTTTCGATGTATATCATTAGTCTGTGAACTTTAAGTAGAGATTTAGTGTTCTATCAAGTAAACCAAGTTTAATCTTTTACTTCCGGCTTGTAATTTCAGTAGGCCTCCAATGCAAGGAAAATACATAAAGCCTTTGATAGTTGATCATCTCTGATGCCAATGGTACGAGTCCATTTATTCAATCATTCATATGTCACAAGCATTACATGATGAAGATACAAGCTTAAGTCATGGACTTTCAGTAGTGGCATGTGTCTGTGATGAAGATAAAAGTAGTAGGCAAGCGAGGAAGAGAAACACACAAAGCAGATCATCACATTCATTAAGCAGTTACCTCAGGCAACTTCAGATTCTGAACTTCACTATCTTCAAGGGAAGCATTAAAGCCAATACTTATCTCACCTTCATCATTTGTAGATGCTTCACTTGAGACTATTTCATCACTTGAGACTGTTGATATTGGAGATAGGCCAGGTAACAGAACAGGATCTACAACATATGTGACTGGATTTTCCTGGAGACTGGTACTTTCTGAGTTAACTACTTCTCTGTCATTATATCCTACAACGTCATCTTCTACACTAGAATTCTTCTTTGAAGTACCCACATCTACAATAGAAGGATTCTGTGTTGGGTTACTGATGTTTTCTGCCACCATAGCCATGGTAGACTCTTGCAGAGGAGGGATTTTATCAGCTATTTCCTTCTCCTTACTTGACGGTGATGGTTTCTCTTCATCAGCAGAAATGACAGTTTCTTGCTCATCTTGAAGAGTCAAGTTCTCAGCTACTATCGGCAGTTCCGAGTTACTAGTAAGAACTTCACTCCTATCAGGAAGTGGCTTTTCATCTGTTATTTTCTGATTTTCTGCAGCTTCCCAATCTTCCAACACAACAATGTTGTTCTTAGTTTCCCAGGTCTGGAGTACTCGATCAGGTCCTGGTTGCCACAACACATTCCCGGTAATACCTTTCAGGATAAACTTGAACTGAACAGCTTTTCCAGTTGGTATATCCTGAACAAAACACTAAATCATCAGTACCACATAAAGACCTAGAAGATCTATCAAAGCCTGACTTTTTGCAAAAATCAACAGGTCAGATTGACTGAAGCCCAGCTCGAACCTGACTCAAAATCCGAAGCCTGTCGTAGTGTCAGGATTCGGCCGGCTTCGGGCTTGTAAAAAAATTCATTGCCAAGCCTACTTACTAGTTCAACAGTCCAAACGTGCCCATCTGACCACTCCATCGGTATCGCGCTTAAGGGATCCCACAATCCGAGCATAGGATCATCTCCAACTATCAGGAATTGCTCACCAAACAAGCATTTTTTCTGTAGAATGAACTTGACATGTACTGTCTTCGATGCATCTGCACATCAACAGGTTGGAACTTGGAACTCCCAAAAAATTCTGGAGACCCAGAAATACAATTCAACAGAAGAACAGAGAACTTACAAGTCACTTGACCTTGCTCTTCTATGGCTTCCATGTCAACCTACAAGAAGATTAAAACCATTGATTGTCCTCCAATATCTAAAATTTATCCCAGTAACCTTCTTAAAGAGACCAGAAAACAAAAGGTAGAGTTCGTGCCTGAGTCGATCTGACAGGGAAGCAGATGCAGAAACCGGAAGTATGCCCTTTTGGTTTACCCATACCAAATGCAAGAAACCAACCTTCCTGGTAGGAAACAAGAAACTGAGTTCGTGCCCGTTGACGTTAAACTCCACGAAACCCGTTCCTCCACTTCTGTTAAATACCAACTTGGAGCAAGAACTTGCAAGACTTGTCATCACTATCTTAGCAATTAATGAAAGTACCCAGTTGAGCTAAGTGGCTAAGGATGAGAGAAAGATGAACATGACCAGGAATTCAGCAACTGAGTTTTGTGTGAATGTGTTGAAAAGTGTACCTAAAGTGGTTCTGGTGGCTACCATTATAATATATGTAGGCCTCCACAAGTGAAGTGAAAGGTCGGTGTTTTAAGGACACGTAGTTAGTTTTTTGGTGACGATGGTGTGAATCTCGAGCCAAGTGTTTAATGTCTACAAACTTTAAAAGTAAATATAAAGCTAAGATTTCGCTTTCATGTCAGTCAGGATGTTAATGGACCGGCTCAGGAGCCGCCCAGCCCCTTGGTCAGATGACCGGCGGGTCAACTCATGGCTTGACTCATTTTTATTTTCTTTTTAAATTACAAAACGACGTTGTATTTGTTTTTCTAATCGATTTGCAGCTTATGCTCAACCAGTGGCTCAATCGTGCTAAATTATTTTAGCTTATGACTTGATCAATTTGGATCAAAATCGGGCCAGTCGGATTGGGCTAAACTTGACATTCTTATATATATATATATATATATATATGTGATGCTTGTCTAAATTCTTGTACAAAGTTTTCTTCCTTTTTTTTTACCAAAAAATGTTACGTTCATTATTTTGTTAATGATAATTTTTAAAATATATTAATTATACATTTTCGATTGATTATTTCATAAATTAATATTTTAAAATTAAATAATATTATAAAAAATAAACTTTAAAATAATCCCTGAAATCAAAATTATTGCCAATCTCAATATATTGCTTTGCATTCTCTAAACAAAGTTAAGGTTTTTCTTCTTTTTTTATTTTGGAAAATCATCTTAAAAAAAGCAATCTCCTTCCTATATTACTTAGTACCTATCAAATCAGCAAGTCTCGTTGGATTTGGAAATTGCAAATCTTCTTCCAAAACAATCTTTCCTCACTGAAAAGACTGCTCTTTTAAATGAGAAAATGGGCATGTTCTAAACCTTGCAGGATCAAGTTGGACGTAGGGTATTACATTACAAAGTAATCATATCTAACACTAACAGTTCATTTAGCTAGGATCTGACTTCTGAGAAACGAGTCCCTAATGTCATGCAACTTGTTCACAACCACGCTCATGGCCATCCTCTCTGCTGGTGATCTTGAAGTGCATGACAGTCCTATGTTCATAACTGTGGTCAGAAATTCGTCCAGGCTTCTTTCAGTGTCCTGCTGATGATGGTATTTTCTGATTATTGGTTTCCCTTTAACTTTAGCTTCAGTATGACTCTCATTGTCAAGAAGAAGCATTGACTGATCAATTATATCCATAACATGCTCAGGCAAAGCCATCCTGACCAACTTGTCGATGCTTTCATCACCTGTGAACATACTCTCAGTTGGTCTCTTTCCTGTGAAAATCTCGAGCAATACTATTCCATAGCTGTAGACATCTCCAACAATGGAAGCTTGGCCTCCCATTCCATACTCTGCAATTATGTTTTACATTCTCGTTAGAATTATAGTACTTGTAAGGCCAATTCATGGTGGTTAGTGTTTTGAATACCTGGAGGAATGTAGCCAATCGAACCCTTCAAACCAGCCGTCATTTCTTGATTTTCTGATGTTTCAAGAAGGAATTTTGCAAGACCAAAGTCACCAACATGAGCTACCATGTCGCTGTCAAGAAGCACGTTGCTTGGTTTCAGATCACAATGCACGATTGGATTCTCGCAATGGTGGTGCAGATAATCCAGTCCAGAAGCAACATCGATAGCTATATTCAGTCTCTGAATGAAGCTCAGTTTCTTTTCTGTGAATTCCCTGTCAGCTCCAGGATGCAGCCACTCATCTAGATTTCCATTGGACATGAACTCAAAAACCAGACATTTGAAGTCATTGCCTTGATGATCAGTGGTTGAACAGGCAGTGATGATCTTCAGGAGATTTCGGTGTCGAATGCTTCTCAAAGCATTGCATTCATCAGCAAAACTCCTTAAAGCTCCTTGCTGTTCAAGGTTTAAAACCTTAATAGCAACAAGTTTTCCCCAGAGGGTTCCTCTGTATACAGAACCGAAACTGCCTGAACCAATGAGATTCTCAGCTGCAAAGTTATCGGTTGAGCTTACGATTTCTGGATAAGTCGTATATCCTTGCCATGCCTCTAATGGAGGTGTTGTTTTGGGTTTCTTTGAGCTTTTCAACAAGAGGAATACAAAAAAAGAACACAATCCAACAACCAGAAATACTATCACTATTGCTATCGGGATCACAACCTTGAAATTTCGTTTTCTGGGGCATGAAGGTAGAGATAATAGAGGATTACCACTGCAGACCTTGTTGTTTCCAATTATAGAGAAAGCGCTTGCATTTGCAAATATACCTTCTTTTAACACTTCACCCTCAAAATCATTGTATGACAGATTGAGAAGCCCCAGAGATCGTAACCTGCCAAGAAATGCAGGAATGTCCCCTGATAAATTGTTGTGTGAAAGATCTAATTCTGATAAGCCTCTTAACTCTTCCAGGGATTCAGGAACTGTTCCTTCAAAATCATTACCCTCTAAATGCAGGCTTTCCAAGCTGATACAGCTACCAAGGCTGCTTGGTATTTCACCTGACAATTTGTTCTGTGACAGGTCCAGCTCCATCAGATTTCTCAAGTTACCAACTTCTGCAGGTATAGCACCGGTTAATGAGTTGAGAGACAAGACCAAAGATATTGAGATGGAAGACAGACCAATGACCTCCTTTGGTATGGTTCCATTAAGATTATTGGTTGAAAGGTTCAGGTTTTGAAGGCTTCGGCAGTTTCCAAGACTTGGAGGTATGTTTCCCTCAAACTTGTTTTCCTCCAAGAAAAGCCTCTGCAGATTGGTCAAGTTACCTAGCGATGGCGGAATTACTCCTGATAATCCATTACCATTCAGATGTAAACCCTGTAGATTCTGCAGCTTCCCAAAGATATCAGGAACAGTGCCATTCAGATTGTTCCATTCCAATCCCAAAAGGATTAAGTTTACTAACTTCTCTATCCCAACAGGAATTCTTCCCTGAATCATATTCCTTCCAATAGTTAAAATCTTCAGCTGTTCTGAAAGGTTACCTATGGAGCTTGGTAGTTCTCCTGCAAATCGATTTCCTTCAAAACTCAACACCTCTAGATTGGTGCAGTTAGTTAAAGAAAGAATAAAATCCAAGTCTTCACTATCCCGATATCCTAGACTATTATCTTCAAAGTTTAATCTAACTAACCTTTGCAAGCTTCCTATATTCCAAGGAACACTCCCAGTTAGAGAATTTATGGCAAAATCAATCACCTCAAGTCCTGAGGCATTGGAAAGTGACATCGGTATAGGGCCGGTGAAATAGTTTACTCCACCGGCAAATACTTGGAGTTTAGGTATAGTTAGGCCAATATCTGTTGGCAGTTGTCCATAGAGCTGGTTTTGAGTAACTGAGAAGTAGTATATGGAAGAAATGTTATATATTGCAGGAGGAATCATACCTGAGAATGAGTTTCCATAAAGCTGGAAAAAACCTAACTTTGATAGCTTTCCAAGCTCATGAGGTATGCTTCCATAAAAATGGTTCAGGGCAAGTGAAAGAATAACTAAAGAAGAAAAATTTCCTACCCAAGGTGGGATTGTTCCAGTCAGGTTGTTACTTCCAAGTCCTAGGAAAACTAACCTTGACAAAGTGCTAAGCTGGTATGGAATGTCTCCAACGAAGTTGTTGCCAGAAAAAGCAATTACTCTGAGGTCCTTACAGTTAGTAATATTAGTAGGAATCTTCCCCTGGAAAGAATTGTACGTCAAATTGATATGCTGCAAGTACATCAGCCGACCCAATTCCTGAGGAAGTTCACCATGAAAGCTGTTGTTGAGCAGAATGATTTCCGTAAGATATGTGAGGTTTCCTATTGAAGGTGGGATAGAGCCAGCCAATTCCTGAGAATGCAGGTCCAATGTTACGACCCTTCCATTAATTGGACTACATAAGACACCTGTCCAATTGCAGAACTTTATGGAGTCATTCCATGAATCCATGATCTTCCAAGGATCTTGAGTTATCAGATTCTTGAAGTCTAGTAAGGCAAGTCGATCAGACTCGTTTGCAGAAGTAGCTGCCTCTGTGAAGTCCAAGCCAGAGCTCAGGCATGAAAGAAGAATGAATGCAAGTTTTGAGAAAAGCTGACAAGAATTTGCACAAGGATGCTTCATCTTGTTGTATGTTCTAAACCTCATACAAAAGTGAATAGATGCACTTCACCTTATATATGTCAAAGATGATTCAGAAACTGATATCAGGCCCACAGGTTTTAATATTGAGAGAAGGGAAAAAGACAAGGAAAAAAAGATATTTGAGCCAAGACAGATGGTTACTTAACTATAATATCTAGTTCAGAATGCATGTTTTGTTTCTGAAACATAGCTGCCATGAATGAGCCATTACTTCTGTTAAAGTAGTGCAGATTCTATGTAGCATCTGCAATGGGTCGACTCTAGCTTGAAATTTCTTAAATAAGTTCAAGTTTGGTTCGAACTTGAGCCAAGCTTCCCGAATCCAAAACCTGAAAATTTTTAAATTTAGGCTTGCATTCGGCCGACCTGGTCCTGGCCAAAATGTTAACTCTGATTATATGTTTTCTTTTAGGCTGCATCAAGTTGAAATCATGTATTAAAATGGAGTCCGGTTTGATAAAGATATAAAACCTAACGTGAAAACTTGAGTTAAGATACAATTAGATGGTACAATGCAGCTGATACCTTTGAAACAGAATTGAGTTGTTGAACAGCTATGGATACTTGCAATATGGACCAGAACCCTAAAATGTAAAATCTACTCGTCAACTTGTTCTGACAGGAATTGAAAGCCATTGGCTCATCTCCAACTAGAACTTTACAGAAGATGGTTACAGCTTATCTACATCTCACAGTCATTCAAGTCATACATTCATGTGATATACTAGAAAGATCTAATGTTGGATCTTCTGATTTGATGTACGATCCTTGTAAATTCACTCTAATGATCAAGTTTGAGAAGGATCTTCGTGAAGATATGATGTTTACTTTTGTGACCTTGCCCTTTTATGTTAGGAATAGCAGTATGAAAATTTGACGATGAAAACACTATGAAAATAATGTCTACTTTTATGACTTCTCCGGAGTTGCCTTGAAGTGAAATTTGGAGAAGTCTACAAGCAATATCACAAATATTATACCGAAATTGATATTAGACTGGGTTCTGATATTATATTATACCAGTATCGGTTAATATTAAGTATTGTTTCGAGTAATTTTTTAAATTTATGAAATAGTTCTTGAATTTTTTAAAATTTACAAAATAATCAATTGTGATATTGTACAGTTATATTGTATATTTTTAATCCTGTCTACAAAAATTATAATAATCAATAATAATCATAATTTTAATTTAATTTACAAAATTAATTTAATAATTATTAATAAATATACTTAAATTTAAAATATATTTTTAAAATATATAAATTTCAAATATATTTTGATTTAATAATTAAAAATATAAAATAAATATTAGTTTATAAATAAGAATTTTTAAATTATTTATTTTAAAAAATAAAATATTTTTATTAATACTTTATAAATAAATATTATATAAAATATTTTTAAAAAATTAAATTTAAATAACTTATTTTAAACTTTTATTTAATTTATAATTATCATTATTAGCAATAAAAATATTATTTTTATTTTAAAAACAAAAATTAACAATTAACAATAATTATAAAAGTCGATATAAATAAAATAACTACTTAAAAATTTAAAAAAAAAGAGGGGGGAAGAAAGGGAGGGAAAATTTAATTTTTTTTAAAAAAAGTCTCTCTATTTTTTAAAATTTCTGATATCAACCAATATTTAGCCGATATTTTGAATGCTACCGATACAGACCGATACCATCCAAAAAGGGTCGATATTAACTTATATTTAAATCCGGTATAATTGACCCCCCCGTTTCGTATCAATTTTGGTTTAGTTCGGTACGTACCAGTCAGTATAGAACGGTATCTAAAACTTTATCTAAAAGTACGCAACTTAATTCCTAATTAGTAAAGAAGCGGTTAAAAAAGTACTCTACCAATTAGTTCAATAGATTTCTTAAAAAGAAATCAACAAATCATCTTCATATTATATTTCAATCCACGGTAAAATTTTAATTTAAACTAAACTCAAATTTGGAAAGTTAAAATCCTTTAAAATTACATAATATCAACAAGCTAGTTATAATTCAGAAGCTAGCACTTTTTTGTTAATGAAAATCAGGAATTTAGAAGGCCAAATGAGTCCATTGTAACAATCCATTCCCAAGATTTAATTGTCAATCCTAATATTAGGTATGTATCTTATCACAATCAATTTCAAGTAGTAGTTAGAGCATTAGAAAGCAACCCTAGGGAGGACCAAGTTTAACATTCTCATTTTATTCGATTGCTATCTTATAGATACGGATGACAATGAATTAGACCTGAACTATTTTTTAATTAAATATAAAAAAATGATGTCAATTTTTTTAAAAAATGGCCGATCTGGACCCAATTAATATAATTTTGTGTTCATTTAAGCATCTCATAAAACTATTTTTTGTTCTAAAATATTCCAAAAGCACATAAGAGAAAGTGAAACTATTCATATCTTTAAAGTTCAAACGTAATTAATATAATTTAACTCGTTGGTTTTGAGTTGATTCGACTAATTTTTTTAGAATTTAAAATTAAATTAATTATAATAAAAAGTAAAATACAATGACTAGTGGGGAGTAACAAACACTTAAATTACAATATGGGTTAAAAAACACTACGACGGAGACACTTAAAAGGCACATTTCACGACACCGTCTTGCCCACTAAAGAGTATAACAAAATGACGTTATTTCTATTGTTCTGATCGAGTTACGACTTGTGTTCGACCTGTGGCTCAATCGTGTCAAATCATTTTGACCTGTCCATAGTTTGCTTCCTTTTTTTTAACCAAAAAAATGGTATGTTCATTACTTTGTGAATGATAATTTTTTTAAATATATTAATTATACATTTTCAATTGATTATTTCATAAATTAATATTTTAAAATTAAATAATAAATTTAATTTTATTATAAAAATAAACTTTAAAATAATCCCTAAAATTAAAATTATTACGAATTTCAATAGATTGCTTTGCATTCTCCAAAACAAAGTTGAAGGTTTTTCTTCTTTTTTTTTTGGAAAATCATCTTCAAAAAAGCAATCTCCTTCCTATATATTTTTTGAATACAAAGGAACTAAATCACAATTAATCTAATTCGCGCAAAATTCGACAGTACTCAATGTCCTGCCGGTCCCGTCGGAGGAGATCCTGGACTACCAACGGAGGCTCTCGAAGTAGATGGATGCCTAGGGTCTTCCAGCCTACCACAGAAGCCAACTAATCAGCGCACTGGTTACCCTCCCGATGTATGTGTTGGACGCGAACTTCCCAATCACGCCGGAGCAACCTTTATATACCTGCCAATAGAACATGATAACTATCAGTGTCTGAGATGGGGATGAAAGCAAATTAATGACTTCGAGGGCATCCAGTTCAAGGATGACCCGACGGTAACCAGAAGTCCAGGCGAGGGTGAGTCCTGAGTGGACACCCAATAATTCAGCCAGAATGGATGATCCGCAACCAATGTGTTGAAGAAAACCACCGCACCACTGGCCCCAGTGATCGCGGAGAAGATCCCCAGCTGTAGCGAGATCCCGGCCTGGTGTGAAAGACTCGTTCGTATTGAGTTTGATCCAGGATGCTGGGGGGACAGTCCATCGTACTCGGCTCCCCAACGGGAGGCCCCAATGGGGAACCACGCCACTTTCCACCGCTCTCGCTCTCTCAATCCACTCAACATAAGCAATAACCACCTTCGTACATCCACAGGCCAAACAAAATTGGCTTCAAACAGAAGTTTGTTCCGCCACGTCCAAAGCATTCAGCAAGCCACCCCAAAGATTGTAGCCCAGTCCTATTGAAGTGTGTGGGGATGCTTGAGGAGATTGGAACGCACCCACATCTCTACAGGTTGCTGGAAGAAATCGGAATTAATCACCGATGGCGGAAATTTTTTCCAAAATTCTTGTACATGCAGGCAATCCCGAAGAGCATGTAAGGTGGTCTCCTCTTGTCCGCAAGTGATGCAACTACTATCAGACGTGAGGTGCCGTTTCACCCGTTGCTTATTCGTGAGGAGTTTTTCCTGAGTCAGGAGCCAGAGGAAGGTCCGGATCAGTTGAGGCCCGGACTATTTCCAAATTAATTTTCAGGGAGCGGAAGAGTTGCTCGGGGTGCTCCCTTCGATAATCTAGTAAGCAGACACGACTGTAAAACAGCCATTGCCAGTGTGTCTCCAGCGGACGCTATCTGCCTCAATCGGATCAGAAGAGGGATGTAACTTCGCAATAGCCAAGCAAACGGAAGCTGGGAGGTACTACTGAAAAGAGGTCCACTGTCACCCGCATCTCAGCCATTATAATTGACAAGGCGCCCTTCGGTATGGGCTCCGTAGCCACATAAATTAACGAGCCCCAATGGGGGACCCATTTATTTAGCTAGAAACTGATGCTGCGCCCATGCCCTAAATGCCAGGAAACGCCTTGATGCACGTACGACCAAATAGCCACAAGGCCCTGCCAAAAAACCGAAGCACCACCTCGAGATATAGAGTGAGGGATATGTGTGTCGTTGAAACGATATTTCGCCCGCAGGATGCGGGCCCATAAGGTCGAGGGATGCTCAATCAATGCCCAACCCATTTTGGTTAACAAAGCGTCATTGGTCGACCGAAGGCGCTTAAGGCCTAGACCTCCATAGGCTTTAGGTTGACAAACCGTGCCCCAATTAACAAGGGGAACTTTTCGCTACTCACCCGTACCCCAAATAAAGTTCCGTATAATCTTTTCCAGCTCATTGCATAAGCGACGCAGAATGCGGACGGTTTGCATAGTGAAGATCGGGAGGGCCAAAAGCACGGATTGGGCGAGGGCGACTCGTCCTGCTAGTGACAGTTGCCGAGCTCGTCACCCGGCAAGTCTTTTGCGGGCGTTCTCCAGAATATGCTGATAAGTGGTCTGATGAGTTCTTTCATGAAGCAAAGGGACGCCTAGATACTTGTCGAGGTTGTTGATGGCTGTGATGTGAAGGGCGTGACTGATCCGATGAGCTGTGTCCGACCAAACATTCTTGGAGAAGAAAATCTTAATTTTGGCGATGTTAACCTTTTGTCCGGACGCCAGACAGAACGCCTCCATCGTCTGTGCGCAAAGATCATCCGCAAAGAACAGGTGGGACAACGGGGGCCCTGTAGGGCTCAATTTAACCGGTTTCCAGCAGCCTTGACCCACTGCCCGGTAAATAAGATGTCCTAGCCGTTCCATGCAGAGGACAAAAAGATACGGCGAGATCGGATCACCATGTCAGATTCCTCGGGAGGGGGTAATAGGATCCGAGAGTGAACCTTGCCAAACCACCTGAGTAGTCACAGACATGACACATTGCATGATGATCCGAATAAGGGTGGCCGGGAGCCGGAGATCTTCGAGGGTACTGTGAATAAAATCCCAACGAAGTCTGTCGTATGCTTTCTCTAAATCCACTTTGATCGCCATAAAGCCCGTCCGTCCGGTCTTACGTCTCATCGAATGGATAGCTTCTTAGGCAATAATGATGTTATCAGTGATGTGGCGGCCTGGAATAAAACTGCATTGATTTTCCCACACAAGGCCGTCGAAATGGGGTTTAAGTCTGTTCACTAGGACTTTAGAGAGTATTTTATAGAGTACAATACACAGACTTATCGGTCGGAACTGATCAATACGAGTGGGAGAAGGAGTTTTGGGGATGAGGACTAGGAGGGTGTGATTGACGTCCCTGTCCCAACGGCCTCGGTCAAATAGTGACTTGATGTATTTCGTCACTTTCGGGCCAACCCTCGCCTATTGCCGCTTGTAGAAAAGGGCATTGAAGCCATCCACCCCTGGAGCTTTGTTTGGATTCATAGCAAAGAGCGCTCGTCGGATCTCACTGTCTTTAACAGGATTGTCCAGTTCTTGCAAAATGGGTTCCGTCAGGGGTGGGAAGGAATCGGGAAACCTGGTCGGGGCTGTGGTGAGATCCTCCCCCATAAACAGAGTGGCAAAATAGTCATGAGCTAGCCGATGCAGTTGTTCTGGGTCGGAAACTAAATGCCCGTGATCGTCTTTGAGGCTCTCAATCTTCAGTTTTTTACGCTTGGTCAAAGTGAGGGTATGGTAATATTTAGTGTTCCGGTCCCCCTGTGAGATCCACTCGCACCTAGCTTTCTGATGCCAAAAGATCTCTTCCTCACTCAAGACTTGGGCTAGATCCCCCCTTAACTGGTCTTCCAAAGCTGTCAAGGAGTCAAAATTGTCATAGTTAATCGCTCTCTGGATGCCCTGAAGTCTAGCGAGCAGTCGCTTCTTGCGATGAAAAATATTGCCAAACTCAGCCCGATTCCATTGCATGAGGGATTGAGAAAAATTAGCAAGCAATTTACTCATCATGTCTTCTTCCGGCAGCCAATGTTCAGCCAGCAGCTCATCGAACCCTGGGTGAGAAAGCCAGGCATTCTGAAACCGAAAGCTCAAGAGCCCCGACGATTGCGACACCGAGGGTTGAAAGTTAATCCACATGGGTCGATGTTCTGAACCTAGAAAGGCTAGATGATGATTCACGGCGTGGGGGAATGCGTGCAACCAGGAAGACGACGCAAAAACTCTATCGAAACGAGCTTGAACCATGCCTCGTCGCCACGTAAAGCGGGAGCCAACATATCCCAGGTCATGGAGGCTAAAAGCTTGCACCCACTCCTGAAAATGTTGGTTCACGACCCTTGTGGCTAGAGCACCCCCTCTCTTGTCTGTTAGATTTAATTTAGCATTAAAATCTCCTCCTATATGCCAGGGCCTAGTGGAGGATCGACCAAGCCACTCCAGTGCGGGCCAGAGATGAAGTTGAGTGGAGGGCTGTGGGCTAGCATACACCGCGGTAAAATCAAACGAGGAATCCTCAGACGTTACCGTGGTATGGATAAATTGTTGATGGGCTAAAACAATAGAAATTTGATACTTCTCCTTCCAAAGGATCCAAATCCCACTTGCAAATCCGTCGGCTTCGACACGGAAGCAGAAGTCAAACCCTAGAGTTTTAATCACCTCTTGCGCCCGAGTCCCACTAATACGAGTTTCTAGTAAAACTAGGATACCGATATTATAGTGGCAAATGTAATTCCGCAGGATGGACCGAAACCTGGTCCCCCCCCCGCGCCTTGGCAATTCCAAATTAAAATCCACATAAACAGAATTAATGAGATTCGGTACCTCCCATAGGAGCGTCCTGACATTTAGGTCACATTAGCGGCATCTCGAGTTCTGCTGGTGGGGCTTCTGGGGGAAGTACCTCGGTGGAAACAGCCAGTCCAGCACTATCTGGGGGTTCAGCATCCGGGGGGTCGGTAAGTTCCTCGAAAGGGTGACCCGCCATAATTGCAACGTCAGCCATTTGCTGTAGATCCTCGGCCGCCACCTGCGCTGTATCCCTGATTACCTGTTGATCACAGACCATTTCCATGTGAGAGGGGATAACAATGGCGACATTCTAAACCGACGAGTTAGGTTGCAGTTGGATGGGCGTGTCACGGGCTGGCCGGGCAGAGGAAGGAGGAAGGTTACGAGAGCTCTCACTTGGGTGTATGTTTTTGGGACTAACTTGTGGACCCTTGGCCCCTTTCCTAGTAGGTGGTTTAGGCCCCTGGGCCTTAAAGAAGTGACCAGGTTGAAAACCTGGATTGGGCCCAATAATATCCTTAATGGGGCGTCGGTGGCGGCTTGCTCCTGTGAAGATCTGCGTGGGGGAGGCCGTAGCTGAAGGTTGCTCTATGCTCTCCAGCAGTCCCGTGTCTGTCAAGGCATTAAAACGTGAACCTGCCCTAGGACGTGCGGAGGTGTTCTGTCCCAAGGCTGATTGACATGATTTAGGGAGCAGAGACGCATGTGGTGTCCGTTGTGGTGGTGGGCGTGGTTTCCTCTGGACATACAACCAGGGGCCATACCCACCGGTGGCCGGAGAAGAGTCTTCAGCGTTCTGGAGTGTCGGCGCACGGTCGTCGGTCGCGGAAACTGACTGTGTACCCTGCTCTGCAACTGTTGTGGCCGGCGATAGAGTTCCTGCTGTTGGCACGGTAGAGAGGCGTGAAACATGGTTTCGCTGAGGAAAAGCTGTTGTCACATGGCCAACCTTCACACAGGAGTAACATGGCTGTGGGAGCCCTCATACATCACCGGGATCACTTCACCGTCCAGCTCCACCGTAGTTTTCAGGGGTTCTGTAAGATCGATATCTACCGCTATGCGGGCATAGCGACCGCAATGAGCTTGAAAGGTAACCTCATCAATTTTTTTTTGTTTACACAGGAAGCTAAAACAGTAGACTCAGCAGAACAGATTCACAGGGTCGGGGATGCCGGAGCGACGGCCGCGAGGGTGACACCTTCCAGACGAATCCTGTAGTAAAACTTCGTGAATAAGTGATGGCGGGCCCCGTAAGTACTGAAGGGCCGGCCTGGAAGCAGCTGCTAAAAAGGCGAGGAGATCAGCACATTGGTTACCCTCTCGATGGATATGCTAGAAGTGGACCTCCCACGGGTGGTGGATCAACCCCTGTATACTTGTCAACAAAAATGAGATGTCAGTCAAATTGGCAGTGGATGGGGAGAGGATGTTGATTACCTCTAGCGAATCCACTTTGACAACCACGCGGCGATAGCCACTATCCCACGCCAAGCTGAGCCCTGTGTGGACCCCCCATAATTCGGCCTCTAGGGGGAACCGCGCCCCAGATAATGAAGAAAACCTCCACACCAAAGACTATGGCAATTTCGCAAGAGACCCCCTGCAGCGGTCTGAAGCGACCCAGCGCCAGCAGTGCCATCAGTATTCAGTTTGATCCAGCCCTCTTGGGGTTTCTTCCATCCCACCAGAGTACCCCTTGGAAGCCTCGGGTCGGGAAAAACCCTATGCGTCACTGAAAGGGCTTTGACAATCCAATCGCTGTAGGTCAGGACAATGCGCACACCATCGGGGGCCCAGGTAAAATCAGGATCAAAAATGCCAGCGTTCCGCCACTTCCAAATGAACCAGCAGGCAACGCCAAATAAGAGAGCCCAGTCAAATTGACGGAACTAGAGATGCTGGCTAAGGCAGGATCCGAGCCAACTCTCCACATCAAGAGTGAAAAACACCCGATCAACAAGGTACGGAGGGAATTGCCGCCATACAGCGATCACCCTAGGGCAATCCCGAATGGCGTGCAGGGAAGTCTCCTTTTGGCCACAAAAATGGCAACTGCTATCGGGAGTAAGGGCTTGTCTAGCCCGCTGCTGATTCGTTAATAATTTCTGGTTCGCCAGGAGTCAGAGGAAAGCCCGAATATGTTCAGCCCGAAACACAATGTTGCATGCAAACAACTAAAAAAAATGATTAGCAACACAAACAAACAAAAACTTAAACATTGGTCCCCAGTCACGGCGCCAAAATTTGATGGCGTGTCAAACCAACAAAAATAAATTCCTACTCTAGAACACTTAAGCAAGTAAAGTGGTCAATAGGGTCGAACCACAGAGACCAATGTAGTAATTGTTTATTTGTGTGAAATCAAAAATAAAAATAAACAGATGAAAATAAAAATAA
>JANIJH010000005.1:537834-564065 GCA_024520975.1 Erythroxylum areolatum | reverse complement strand
CACCTTCACCAAAAGACTGACTTGAGCGTCGGAGGGGCTAATCGGGACATAACCCCTAACGTGCCTTCCTTGTTTTGCAGGTATCAACGCGTCGGAGTCATCACAGAAAGCAGTCAACCTATGGATCCAAACGACAACGTACAGTTCAGCCGAAATCCGGCAGAACCAGTATGTATCTTATCACAATCAATTTCAAGTAGTAGTTTGAGCATTAGAAAGCAACCTTAAGGAGGACCAAGTCTTACATTCCCATTTTGTTCAATTGCTATGTAAAACGACATCAAGTTCTTGTATCGTTCAAAAGACTCCAACTGCCTTCAGAACATTTATATAATTCTAAGGATTTATTTAATTATTTTATGAAACATTTTACAATTAGGTATAAATATCAAATTCATGTAAGAAAATGGTTATTAGATAAAAAGAGCATTCTAAATTTGACCCATATCAGCAATAGATCTTCAGAATGAACAAAGAAATAGAGAAGAAGGTTCCTCAGCACACCCACGTTTACTCACGTCTTTGCATTTTGTATAACATTAGAAACTATTAATCCTCTAATCTTCTTTCCGTATAACAAGTTTGAGTTGATGACCACGAAAGGGTCTCTTGCAAGGACTCATTCTTCGTAATAACTTCTGCTCACGTCGTGTGAGGACTTTTTTTGTAATGAAAAGTCTGATACGTGCAAAAGTCTTATCTTCTGATCTTTTTGTTTACATTAATCTCTATCACTTTGCATTTTCATGCTTTTATCTACATATGTGATTCTTTTCCAAGGTTCACCTTTCCAAGAACTTGGCAAGAAGATTTGTCTGAGGATGTTGGATCGTGCAAAGACATGCCTCTTCTTTATCAGAGGATTTTCTGTTTTGATGCTTTGTGTATATGGGCTTTGTATCTTCTCCACGGTTTCTCAACAGTCTCTTAGCAGTGGAAAGAAACAAGTTGATGAGGTTGTACAGATTATCAGAACTAGAAGAGTAATCAAACGGACTAATGAACAGTTGCATACTGTGCAAGAAGATATCTACGAAGTTGATGTTAGAAGACAGAATTCTCGGCAACTTCGTCCGTTCAATGTCATGGAACGAGAAAAGATTGGAGGGTTCCAAAAAGAGCTGTCAAAATTTGACGTTTCGGACAACTTGGATCAGGAGTTTCATGGTCGAGTTCTTGAGTTCTTTGACGAGGGCTGCGAGGTTCAAATTTTTATGACATGGTTTGCACCAGCAGAATCTTTTGGAGAAAGAGAGTTGTTGTCCTTGGAGAGTGTTTTCCAAGTCCATCCTGAAGGATGCTTGATGATTCTATCAAAAACCTTGGATTCTGAACAAGGTTACAGGATCCTGAAACCTTTGATTGATCTTCAGTTTAAGATTGCAGCAGTAACACCGGATTTATCCTCTCTCTTGAGCAACACTCCAGGAGACACTTGGCTTGATGAGCTCAAGCTAGGAAAGAAGGGTCCTGGACGTATTCCACTTGGTCAGAATCTATCAAACCTCATCAGACTTGCAGCTTTATACAAGTATGGAGGAGTTTACCTGGATACAGATTTCATCGTCCTGAAAAGTTTCAAGGGGCTAAGGAATGTTATTGGAGCACAAAGTGTTGATGCAGTTTCCAAGCACTGGACCAGATTAAATAATGCAGTTCTAATCTTTGACAGACACCATCCTCTACTATTCAAATTCATGGTGGATTTTGCCTCAAAATTCGACGGAAATAAATGGGGAAGTAATGGCCCTTACTTGGTCTCCAGGGTAGTTCATAAAGTTTCAGGAATTCCGGGATACAACTTCACCATCCTGCCACCTACAGCATTTTATCCAGTTGATTGGATTAAAATACCAGGTTTCTTTAGAAAGCCACAAGACCTGGCCAGTTCAAGGTGGCTCAATGCCACTCTGCTTGAGCTAAGTGAGAATTGTTATGGGGTGCACCTGTGGAATAAGGTGAGCAAAGGAATTAGAATTGAGGAAGGGTGTGTTTTGGCACGGTTGGTTGAAGATCACTGCATCACTTGCCAATACACACACGGCAAAGCTTCGTTTATTCAGAAGAACTAAACTAACAGGAATCTTCAGAGAATTAAGACAGATAATATACTCTGTATCGATATGGCAACACATGTTTTTCCTGTTAGAAATCTTGATATAATGATGTGGCTCGTGCTTTTGTTCACGCAGCCAATATGAATGTATTGTAAAGTTACCAAGCAAATCATTCCTGTCACTGGCTCAGGCTCCAGAATTCGGATACGGTACAGTTAATTTATTGACAGAAAACTCTCATTCTTTTCTTTTTCTTTCCTGTTTCTGTTCTTATATCCTTCCCCTTTTGATATTGGACTCAGATTCCTTTGTTGATAGAATCATCTCTGCAAATCAAAGTTAATGTTAGAAAAGAAAGATCAGAGTTGATCTCAAGAAATGTATGCCTGATTCCTTGTTTTGATTGTCAAATTTCCCACATTTTATAGCAAATTTACAGATACATTTGTATAACTTAATGACAAATCATCATTCTAATCTGTTTCAATCTCATGGCATGCATCAGCTAACAATTCTAAACTCTACATCCCTAAAGCTACAATCAGAAGGAAACTTGGTTACTGCATCACTTCCAAGCTCATTCAAAGATTCAATCTTCCTGATGTTCTGATCATGAACTCAAATATTGCTTTATCTGTACCACTACCCCACGAAGATAATAGTCTTTATTAAGGGTGAAACACTCCAGGAATGAGTTGCCATTTGCCAAAGTACTGCGCTCCATTTCAAGTAACGTACTCAGTGGAGTAGCTTCTTTCCTAATCAGAAAATGAAAAGGTGGCTTTTTCAAAGCTAACCCTCACGCATTCTTTCTTCAACAAGTGCAATATTTGGTTTTTCATCCCATGCATCTTGCCAGTAGAGATCTTTGGAACAAGAACTGATAGCTTATTCAAAGCTAAGCCTCATGCATGCTTAACCATTGTGTCACGGTCTTTGGACTCCATAGAGGGATATCAGATCCTGAAGCCAGTATTTGATCTCAGTATTAAAGTTCTAGCAGTCACGCCAGACTTGCCCTTTCTCGTAAAGAACATGCCAGATGAAGCTTGCTTGATGCGATTAAGAGTGGCAGAAGAGACCATGGTTACAGCCCCCTATCTGGAAGTCTTTACAAATTGATCAGAGTTGCGGCACTATCCAAATATGGAGACGTTTATTCAGACCCAAATTTCATTGTCTTGAAAGATTTCACGGGCTTGAGAAATGAGATTCGGGCATAAGGTGTAAACAAAGTTACTAATCAGCGATCAAGAATAAACAATGCAGTAATGATCTTTGACATAAATCATCATACTCTAGCAGAATTCATACAAGAATCTGTCAAAAATTTTAATGGAAACAAGTGGAGGTATAGTCGCCTTCATTGATTAACAGGAGTCATTGAGAGAACTGGAAGTAAAATCGGCTACAATGCTAGAGTCTAACCACCGCAGGCATTTTATCAAAGAATGAAGTGCGATGAATAGGCTAATCTCAGACCACTGTGTAGCCAAATCACACAAAATTTTTAAAGATCTTTCTTTCTGATAAACCAATGCTCACCAACTGTAAATTACTTGTTTTAAAATAAGCTATAGAGCAACAACCAAGAGAGGTATCTCTCTCAGAAACTTGTTTTACTTCAGTCAATTGAATGAGCACTAGTAAAAGGTACCAGAAAATTGTATCTTGCCAATTTTTCACAATTCTCAATTCTTGTCGAAAGATCATTTTTTATGATGAAATTCCAATGAACAGCCTTTATATCTATTCCTGTGCAACCTGCAAATGCTAAAGCATGCTCCTTTAACAAGAATTTCTACTTCTTTAATTCAAGACATGACAAAACTCCAGGGATATTCATATACTAAAAACTAAAACAGGAGCGAAAATATAATCATTAACAGTGAAGTAGGACGTTAATCAGAATCCAATGAGAGAAGTCCTAGCAACTGAACATAGATTACAAGGCCATACAAAGGGAAAGAAGTTCAATTCTTTAACCAGAGAAGAGTGATTCATCGATTTCAATCTTCACAACCTCACCATCACCAAAACTCTCCTTCTTAGGAGGAGAAGAAGGCACTGGTATTCGTGGAGGCCCTCTTCCTTTCTTCTTGTCTCGTGGTCTCGCCTGAAACAAACCCAAAAAAACACTTCAGCTCATCAAAACTCAACATTCAACCATAAACCATAACCCCAGAAAGGAAAAACCAAGAAAATGTACAGACATTTCCAAAAGAGTGATTGAATCGCTTTCCTTTCGCGGTCTTCTTATCTCCTCTGCCACAGTACACTGCACCGAACACACGTTAAAGAGAAAAAAAAGAAAAAGAGAGAGACCAAAAGGAGAGCTACCGAGCCACTGAGTTGATGATACAAATATAACTAGTTACCAAACGGGACCGATGGAGAGGAAGTGGCAGAGAGTGAAAACGAAGCAGAGGAGTGACAGAGAGAGACACCCAGAATTTGTGATTGAGAGGAAGATAACTGAGGACAATTGAGCAAAGGTTTAGGAGTCACTTGCAAAGCTCCCACCATAAGCGACGCCATTAGAGTGAGCTTCAGGCTAGCTCAGGATAAGGTCCGTACTCGGAGAGTTGTGGGCGACAATGGGTTGTGATTGATTCTGGTTTTGGTCTGTGTTGGCTTAAGAGGCAATTGGTCGAACATGCGGATCGTATATAAAGCCCAGTTCTGTCTAAGACAGCCCAATTTTAAGGACAGTGAGCCCTGTCCGAATCAAGCAAGCAAGTGTTTTCTATAGCCCACAAATTGTGGGCCAATTTAGATTCTAGGTTTAGCCTATATCAACTTAAGGTCTCTTACGTAGGCATGACAATAGGTCCGGTTAGTATCAGGCCCACTCAAACCCAAGCCCTGCTAATCTGCTGTTTATCTTATCGGTTTAATTTTTTTTGGTTTTTAAAATATAATTTTTTGTGCACCTAAATTAAAAACGAAAGGATTAATTTAGACTTTCAATCTAAGTCCTAGAAGTTTGGACATAGCTTGACATGGTGACATGAGTTGTCACTTGCAAGCAAAGGCTATATGACTCTGACGTGTAAAATCATCTCTAAAGGTCAGGTTTAGACTCTTCTTCTTCTTCTTCTTCTACTTCTACCTACGTAACCGCAGTTCCAAGCTATGGTTGATAGATTCAGATCTCTGCATCATTAGCAAGTAATCTCTCACGTGTGCCCTCAAGAAACAGACTTTGCTTTCTGTAGTCTCCAACCTTATAATATAGTCTACAAGAGATCTTCTTGGTGTAACATGGGACATGATCCTATGTACTTTTTATTATTTTTTAATCCTATTTTATTTTATTTCAATCATATATATATATATATTTATATGGGTCTTACATAAATATATGACTGGGATGAAGTGAAGCAGTGTTGAAACAGAATAGAGGGTACCAAAGATTTGAAGGAGTGTAACATTAAGATTAAAAAATTCAACGAACTCAGTGCACACGACTCTTCGTTTTTCTAGGATATAAGGAAGGGATATCAAATGTATTATACTATTTTTACAAATAAGGTATATATGTTAGTCGAACTTGTGATTTTTTAATCACAAAGAAGTAATTTTACCGATTACTCGAAGACTCGCCCTCTTAGTGTGACATTAAGACAGTGTTATCAAATTTTTTTAACCCTAAAAATAAATGGATAATATGTGAATTTAATAAAGGATTTATTTGTATTTTTGTAATTCTCCAAAAGAAATGAAAATTAGATAAATAATGTGCAAAAGTGGGAATCAAAATCAAATTAAAATCCAAAAGCCATCCAAAGCTAATGAATGGGCTCACATGGGAACCTTGAGAGACAAGAACATTTAGGAGTAAATAGTGGCACGTGACAAAGAGGGAATCGCACGTGCAACCCATGTGAATGCTTTATAGCTGGTCCAAGGCCCAGTACAAGAATCTAAAGGTCAAAAGGTCCACTATATCTATAATAATAAATAAATAAATAATTATTAATAATTTTGATAATTTATTTATTAATAACAATTAGTAATGACACTATCTTACCCCTAACTTTGGTTTGGAAACATGTTATAGTGATAATGACATGCCAAGTCAATAACAACTCAACCGAGACTTGTATCCAATTCTGTACTACTGAAACTTTCCGAATTCTGTTGTTGTAGAGTAGGAGTTTGAGGCATTAAAATGGAAGCTTAAAAATCTATATAATATATATTTCTGATTTAATAAGCCTATACTTTGGTACCAAAAGGAATCATCACAATTCAACACACTATTCTTATCAACTAACTTAAAAGAAAAACCGAAAAAAAGGAAAAAAAAAAGGAAAAAAAATCCAACAACACACATCACATGTTATGAGAGATCTTGATATCTCCCACACCATGTATGATACAAAAGTCGAAGTGATAATCTTTTTTTCCAGTTCTGATAGGATGTTACTGTCGTTGCCGATGATTAGTGATGAGGGTGTGTCACCGGAGCTGCAGCAACCGACGGCGGTGGCTTGCATTGGTAGCACTTGGCAAATAGCCCGAATGTGTCTACTTGCCTGACAAAGTTGGTCATACTAGCCCAGCCTCCGAACCCAAATCCCACAACCAAAACCCACACTACCACAAATGTGTTCAGTGCATACATTGCAGTCCAGCTTGGTAAAAAGAATGGCGGCTTCTCTGCAGCATTCTGCAATAACCAAGTTTGTTAGTAAGTTTCGATTTACTTTTACCTCGGTTAAAAATTCAGTCAAATCGGATTTGGTTGGTATGATACAGCTCATATTCGACATATAGTACAATTCTCCTAACTAAATGATAACGACACACCATCTATCTCTGTTCTTCTCATAATATTTCCAAATCTAAGCCTTAAATGCTCTTTTGTACACTAGCACCACCTCCTCTCTCTCAATGAGTTGGACACTGTCACTGTAGAATGTGGGAATCCCCATCAAACGCGGAGTGTCCACTCAGACTTTCACTTTACAAAACTAGATAATCCCAACTTTTTGACCATGAAAGCTAAGTGAGTGAGTGAGTGAGTGAGTTAACCTGTCTTGAAGAGGCTTTCCAGTAGGTGAGCATATGAGCTAAAGCTGGGATGATATATACTGTGAAGCTAACTAAAAGAGCACCAACTGCTGAGTTGATGGGACCAAAGAACGGGAAGATTATAGCTAAGAACCATATCGGAATCACAACTGGAAGTCTGGCAAGTGCACGAAGGCATATGCTCTTTGTGTCATGCATACCAATCACCTTTTCCCATACGAAGTACAGAGGAGTACATGCAAACCCGAATGTTATGAACTGCAACAGAATTTAAAACCAGTTGTCAGGTTTCTTTTATGATAAACGACACTGCAAAACTTGGACCTTGTGAAAAATCTGAAGAGGTTTTTGTTGGCTATGGAACCTGGTGAATAAGCATTAAGATCACTGCAGCATCACGGAAGCCGGACTTAGGGAGGAGACTGAAGGCGTTGGAATGGTTTAGCAGCTGATCACCAAAAGCCCAGTAGACAGCGGAGGCAGAAGGAATCGTTAGTGTGAAAACGTAGAGTGTAGCTAACAAGTATATGTACTTGAACTTTTGTGGCTTCCACATAGCGTGCATTATTTCCCTGTAACAATTCCATTTCACAGATCAGAACCAGGATCAAGCAAAAGCAACCCACTTTCCAGTTTTCACCTCTCACTTGAATCATTTAACCAGGAGGGTCAAATCTAGAATGATGAACAGTGAACATCTTAAACTAGAGCAATAGGATCATTTCACTGTTGAATTTTCAAAATGGGAAACAAAATATTATCAGTTGAATGATTTTGTCTGTGGATGACCGGCAAAAGCTGCAAAATCGAAGCAGTGTAGAAACAAGTGAAAGAGAAGAGAAGAACAGCACACAATAATATATAAAAAGAAAGCTTACACTGTGACTGCGTGCCCACCAAAGGTGTAGAGTATGTTTGTGGCTCCGGTGAAGTATAGCACTAACCTATTTGGACCGCTGTGTTCCACTCCCTCGACCTGAAAATCACAAATCTTCACTCCTTGTAATTGGCAAAACTCATTAATGGAGAGATTTACGAACTTATTTCTGGTTTTCCAATATACCTGGCCATGAACAAGAGCTGCTATGGTTAAGTACCAAGCAGTATAAGTGGTCATACCAAGGCCAAGGAAAGACCAGATACGGTAGTTGTGAAAAGAGGGTATGAACACTGTAGTAGCACAGCAAGCACCAAAAATGTATGTCCATGTCCTCTTGTCCAATCGATCGTTGATATAGTAAATGTTACTGTTCTTACCAAGAACAAAAAAGAAAGAGTTAAGAAAAGAAAAACAAAAACAAAAACCAAGATCAGACTTTTAACATTGAACAAAGAATGAATAGGTTATGTCTGACCTCGCACAAGCAATTAGCTGAATGACGGATCCAAAGAGCAGGAAAGTACAGTTGAAGCCAAGCCCCACAGCTTTCCAGTATGGACCCAGCAAACCATCAAGCACTTCAAACCACTGCAATCCAAAACCGTAATCTATTTTAGTACGCCAAAAGGGAGTTGAGTCGATAAAATATTTTAACATGGAAGATTAGGTATCAGTGGTGCTCATGTTTTTGCCAAGTGAAAACACCTGTATGACATGGTTCTTGAAGCTAACATTCTCCTTTTCTTTCCTGCTTCTGTACTCGATGTACAGGACACTAATGAGGTAAGCTGTCCAGCTTCCAAGCATCCCATAAAACACCTGAAGCAAAATCCCTGAAAGCATGCCCATCTGAGAGAAGGAGTACGGTAGTGTCAAGAGTACTTGAGCCACCTGCAGGTGATTCATTGGAAAGAAAAAAAAAAGTTCTTTAGCTTCAGGGAATGGAAATTTCGAGTATGTGAAGGGTTTCCATGTTAAAGAAAGCATTTTTTTGAAATGGGTTCTTTCTGTTTTTACGTACTTGATTGGAAGCACAACTGAACCATGCGTCCCAGACAGAACCACCATGCCAGAGAAGGCTCTTGACACTCAACATGGAGTGTTCTTCTTGTCTCTCTTCTTCTTTTCCTTCATAGTCAGGTTCAGTACTAAAGTTGGCCACTGCTGCTTCTTCTGCTTGCTTCTGAGCCAACATTGTCTTCGTTTTTCTCTAAAGGCAACGTCTAAATCCTGGTAGATCTGAAACATATAAAAGACAGTAAATGAGACAAAAAACCATAATCAAAAAAACGCAACCCCAGAAAACGAAAGCCAATAAGACCCTCTTACCCAGATCCAAATATATATCACAAAATTCCCTTCCAAACTTTAATATATAACCCTCCACACAGGAATCCAAAAAAGAGAACTAGTTAAACATTTTTTTTAATGTTCTTTCACAAACCAGACTAAAAAAGAAAGAATAACCTTATTCTGAGAAGTCTCTGTCGGACAAAAAGATTGATGAAACTAGAAACAGATGATTTTAGGAATGACTTGGAAATTTTCAACCTTGTCCTTTGCCCGACTCGAATTAATCTACTTTTCCTCGTTTTCACAATGGAAAAACAACAAACACTCGACTTTTAAAAGGGTATACACAGTAAAGAGCTTAGCAGAGTAGAACCAGAAGATTTAATGGTTCCAAAGTTCGGCAGGGAGAGCCTTAAATGCCTTGAAATAACTGCAGAACAGAAGAAACAGGAAGAAAAAAGAGAGAAAATCTACAGACTGAGACTGTGGATCTCTTTACTAAAAGCTCGCTTTAATTCGCCATCAATCTTCAGAGACAAAAGGCAGCGCCGAACCCCAAAAACGGCGAGACCTCAAAAGCAGGAAAAGATCCTTTTCACTCTGATTCAATCCCCAGCTAAGCAAGCACAAAATACACACTACAAAACTCTACTAGGAGTGTTACTATAAATTGGTTTTCGTCAAGCATTTCTCAGCTTTTGAAATTCCTTGCTTCCACTCTTTTTGAACCGAGGAGTTCGACGAAAGAAAAGGGTTTAAGAGATGAAAGCTCAAATTCCCTGTGTTCCTTCCACCTTCCCTATTCGATTTTCTGATTGAGGGGTCTTTGTTTGGTTTGTGAGGAAGAGAATTTAGAGATCCAAGAGACAGAGACTATGTATCTCATCACCAGGAGGGGACTGAGCTACCCAGGTGCCTTGCCTTTTATAGCCCGGGAACAGGAAAACTGCCTACCAACGGCTAACAAATTTTATTCACCCCCAAAATCAAATTTTAGTAATAACCTTCTTATTAAGTATGTAAATAAAAAGAAATAATAATTATTCATTTCTTACTTTTGTTTTATATTAATTTATGTGACAGATCTAATTTAAATTTAAATTTTATTAATTTATATTTATTAAATAATTAAAATTTAATAAATTATACCAATTTATTCTTTAAAAATAAAAAATTCTACTTATTCTAAATCTAAGTTGTTGATGAATTAAGAAATTCGAGCTAATAATAATAATAATAACATCCAGTAAAAATGTAAGATTTAAAAAGGTCTAATAATTTGTAGTTCTATCCTTATCTGATAGAGATACTATTCGTATAGACCTGAGATTAGAACTCGATTTAACTTAAAATTTTAATTATTTGAATATTTTAAAACTTTTAAAGGAATTAAATTCAATAATTTATTATTGGTGTTTTATTTTTCGATTAAAAAATTAAATTTGAATCAATATTTTTTAGGGAATTATAGATCCAAGTTTTATTAAATCAATAAAAAGTACTTTTAGTTATTTATAAAACTCTATGCATTACAAGGAAAGTATTATTGAGCTTTATTAATAAATAATTGGAAGAGAGTAACCCAGTTAGTTCTACTTCTGTTTTTCTGTTGCAGTTTTCAGTTTTCAGTTTATGTTTTTCTTTCAAATAAGAACGAAAAACTGTTTGGTTGTTAATGTTAATATAGTTGTATTTTTATCACTGATAATAATTACATTTTAAATAACACTTAAGGATAAATTATTTTTAATTAAATAAATTTATTTAATCTCTTATATAATATTTATTAACAAATGATTAATAAAATTATGTTATTTAAATAAAATAAATATTTTTAATTTTTAATTTCATTTATAAATTAATATTTATTTGAAATATATTTTAATTATTAAATCAAATTTTATTTGAATATTTATATATTTAAAATTTAATTATATATAATTTAATTATAAAAATTGAATTATTCATAATTTTATTGATAATAAATATAAAAATATAATGTTGAATATTCATAATTTTTATTAAAATAAATAATTAAATAATATATATTTAAATGATAACAAATCAGATTATGAAAAAATAAAAATAGGACACAAAATCTACTTTTTATAAGAAACTAAAACCAAAAACAGAAACTAAAAATTCAAACAAACAAAAATTTTTATTAAATTTGAAAACAAAAACTAAAAATTAAAAATGAAAATGAAAATGAAAACAAATTCCTCCAAAATTAGGTTTCAATAGCATCAATCACTCACAATAAATTCTCTATTCTATTAAATTTTATTTATATATTTATATAAGATTTGCATAAATGTGTTAAAGAAATTTAATAAAATATGATAGAAACATCATAATCGAACGAGGAGATTTGATTTCTAGTTACAGTCATCTTGACCGATTAAAGTAATTCAAATATCCTAAAAGGCACAAGCATCTTTTAAAAACTCCACTTCATATATTTTAAATAATTTAATTATTATTTAATTAACTTTTTCTGCATTTTTCATTTTTTTTAATTTATTAAATTTTATGAAATGAAGGTTTTATTAATATTATCGAACAAAAAAGCCTTCCCTTAATCGAGGATCCATGATCCATCATACGTACTTCCTCGCTTGTACCCAATCACTCCCCACAA
The DNA here is from genome assembly GCA_024520975.1 of Erythroxylum areolatum. Lineage (NCBI taxonomy): Eukaryota > Viridiplantae > Streptophyta > Magnoliopsida > Malpighiales > Erythroxylaceae > Erythroxylum > Erythroxylum areolatum. The sequence goes on along the minus strand of JANIJH010000005.1, from coordinate 552,154 downwards.
GCTTTCTCCCACTCTCAGAAACTCTTCCGTACTCTCACGCTTTAAAGGACACCATACTAATTGGAGCTACGAGAAACACGCGCCACTGTCAGCGAGTGTCAGTGAGACCAGCAAATGAGAGATACGATAGGATTTTTCCCCCATCGTGGGTCGCCCCGGACCCGACAAACATGTGAAATTGAAGGTCCAATCAAGAATTATGTGTGGGCCCATGACAGCCGCACACGTGTCCTCGTGACTACATTCAGCTCCAGCCGACCCGTTTTGATCAGCAACAACAAAGCATAGAAATAAAGCCTTAGGCACGCCTTAAAAGGAGACCAAAAACACGCGCAAATTGAGCGCCATCGGCACCGTGTGCCCCACTCAGCCGCCGTCTAATTATATCCTTTTTCATCGGACGGCGAGGTCTGGCCCACCGTCACGGTGGCCGGATCTAATCCAATCTTCTACTCATCTTTTAATTTTTTTAATTATTTCTTTTATTATTCCTTTTTTGTAGTCCAAGGATTAGAAACTTCTTTAAGTAACAATACCTTTTTATATTTTATTTTTCTTCAACACTTTAGGAATTATATAAATGCATTAAATCTTGACCTTTTTCATAATTAATAAAGGACAATTCATTAAATTTCAACACTTACCCAACCAACTTGTATTAAAAAGTGGACAAGTGAACTTTGTGTCATTAATATAATTAGAACATAAAATTGAAATTTTAATTATTTAATTTAAAAGAGTTAATTATATTCAATTTAATGTAGTTTAGCCTTTTCTATTTCAATTTCATGTTTTAAAAATTATTATTTACCTCTTTATACCATTATTGAATTGTCATATAATTTTTTATTATATAAGCTCATAAATTTTTAATTAATAAATATCAAAAGAGCTGCATCATGAATTTTCAGTCTTTATATCTTTTTAAAATGATTTTAAAAGTTGAATCTTGTTAGAGATTACTAAATAATATCTTATTTAAATTAAATATTTTTAATATTATAATATCTTTAACGTAAATAAATGAAGTCTGATGAAAATTTATAATTATATGAAATTAAAAAAAGTTCAAATCACATAAAGTTCCAATCTACTCAACCCAATTAAAAATATTTTTAATAGTTTAATCTATTTTATTAAATTTAAATCTTTTTAAGTGTAACAAATTGTGGGTTAAACCAAACTTACTTAGTATTATTTAGATAGGCTTATATCAGTAGAATTTTTGTCAGTAGAGTTTTTTTTATAAAAATTTTTTTAAGAAGCCAATTAACTGTTTGATTGTCGGTTAAAAAATAGTTTTTTTCAAGAGCTTTATACAATAGACTATTTGGCGGCATACAAATAAAAAATACTTTTAATTTTAACTATATTTTATTTTATAATAAAAATTATTTATGCATATAAAAATTATTTAAAATATATTAAACAATATTCAAAGCACAATATATTAATTATTATATAATTTTAAACTGTATGAAACATAAATGAAAATATATCTAACCAAATCTTTTATATGAATTATAACATAAGTAAAATTAATATAAAAAATAAATATAAAAACTTATAAAAATCAAATAATATTATATAAATTTCAAAATAAACATGAAGATGTGTTTGTAGGTATTATGAGAATTATGTATAAAATATAAAGGCAAAATGGACTATAAATCTAAAAATAAACGTAAAGATGTGTTTGTGAGTATTATGAGAATTATGTATAAAACATTATGACAAAATGGACTAAAAAATAGGCTCATTAATTGATCTGAAAAATTTACCTGAAAAAGTTTTTTTAAGTTCCAAATTTGAACTTCTTAAAAAGTTATATTTTAACTATAAAAAAAGTTATAATTATTTAAAAAGTACTTTTTCATTTTATAACCGAATACTTGTTTTTCTTAAAAAAAAGTTTTTAAAGTGGAAAAAAAAATATTTATTTGCAATCCAAAAGCTCAACCAAATACACACTTAATAATAAATGATTAAGCATTAACATACGTAATCTGATGAAACAAAGGAAAGTGGTGGTGGGGGTCATCGGAGGAGGAGCCGGAAGTGGTGGCGATGATGGTGGAGCTACCGAGACACCATGGTTTTTGGGGTGCAAGCAAATCATGTAAAATGGGAAAAGGCCTCAAGTTGCCCCGTTCAAACGGGGATTTGTCTGCTTGGTGAGGGTTCCAATCTTGGCCTTCGTTACACAAAACACATACGCCCACTCATCACCTTCCCTTTTTCTTATTTATGACATTAAAATTCATCTTTATTTCTAATTTTTTTCAATTTTAAGTTAATTAAATAATACATAAATAACAGATTCTATATACATTATTTGACAAGTTAATTATTAAGAATTAAATAAATATTTATAATATTAATAAAAATATATACATATTAAGAGCATCCATGCACATGGTATGGTATTGGTGGTGGACAACCAAATGTTACAAGAGATGATTCAGATTCTGTCAACACATAAAATAGAAAATGTTAATATAGGAAGATTGATCTAAATCAACATTTGGGGCTTAGTGGGAGATGTAATGATTAGTGAATGGATTTTGACGCCTCACACTCTCTTTGGTCTTGTCCACGAGAATCGATACACTCAAGAGCATGTTCCTTCCATGACCTTCAAAGGTCCCCGAAAATCACCCATTTGTTTGTTATTTTTATTCGTTTGTTATCTTAAAATTATTTAAAAATGAGGGTTTTGAAAAAAAAAAGAGGTGGGTTTTTTAAGTGATTTTACTTAATTTATTGTAATTATTTTAAAATATTTTATAAAAATTTGGGGTATATTAATTTATTATTTTAAATTACTTAAGAATATCTTATAATATTACAAAAACTAAAATACAAATTTTTATTAAGATTTCGTTACTATTTTAATAGAAATTTTTTGTGACAAAATTAATTTTACCTTTACGATAAAAATTTCGTAAAATATATTAGAGCGAGAAGATATTATTAAAGGCGACATTTGTTCTTGCTCGATAGATCGATTATAGTCACATTTTTATTTTTAAATTTTTGGGTAAATTTTATTATATAATTTTAAAAATTAAAAAAGAGAATGAAGTAGTATCTGTTACTTTTTAAAAAGAAGAGAATGGGATAATTTGACCTAAGTGTAAACCATTGGAGGAATCTTAGTACAGTCTTTTTAAGTCATAACGTTCGTGGGGGTATTACTAAGTGCAATGATGGAAATGAGTAGTGGATCTAGTGCACAAATTACATTAGTTTGATAGAGAAAGCGATGCCTTTGTTTTTTGTTTTTTGTTTTTCGCTTTATCTTGTGGAAGAAATGCCAAATTGGTCTTGTGAAACAATAGAATCTTAACATTTGTATAGATGTGTAAAGGCTAGTGCTTGTTGCATGAGGTCCAGCACATCAACTCAAAAGAGGCAAAAATGTCTTTCACAAGTTAAGAGAATTGGTCCTCAGCCTTGAGCTTGGTGAGGTACTCGATACCTCCACTTGGTTTGCTTCTATCCATTTCATCACAAAGCTTTTTTGCTAAGATTAGCAATCAATTTGTGGTTGTTTGATAAAGAGAAGATAGGGGGGGAAAAAAAGTCTTACCCTTTTCAATTCCAAAGAAAAGAATGATCAGTGTAGCAATTTGGTTCTAAAATCATGATGTTTGGAATTGATATAATTAATTTATTTCTTTTAATTTTTAAAATTTACAAAAATAACTACGATATAATAATTTTGAAATAAAAATTCATATTTTATTTGTGTTAATTTTACTTTTACAAATTTTTATAATTTTATGTTGTTTAAAAATAATAATTTATTAAATGAACACAAACTTCTTAATTTTTTATCAATTTTTTGATGAATTTTTTTATTAAAATAAAAAATAATAAAATATATATTTTATCTAACAAAATTATAAATTTTTATAAAATTAAATTACAAAAAATTAAGATTTTTTATTCTATGTTCAAAGGCCTGACTCACCTCAAAAGCTAGCTTGACAGGAGAGGTTTATACATTATTATAAATAGTTGAACACACTTATACTTGTTTGTGTTAGGGAATATATAAAATCAATTAAGTTGGTCTCACACAATAGCTTAAGCTATTATGGTAAAATGGTCACTTAACATGGTATCAGAGCCTTTATGACCAAGTGGTCGTGAGTTCAAATCCTAACACTTGCCTATTATTCATCACAAAGTAGAGTGAACTTGTGCAAGTTTCAAGCCTAAAGGGCTTTCACTTGAGGAGATGTATTAGTGAATATATACAATCAATTAAGTTGACCTCACACAACAGCTTAAGTTATTGTGGTGAAACAGTCACTTAACAGTTCGATTTGAGATTTTTGAAGTACTATCTCAGTCCAAAACAGGGGTAGATATCTGTTGAGCATATTAGATAAAGGGACAAAATCGAGCACCGTTGAAAACGGGCTCTAATATCATATTAAAAAGTCTAATTTATCTCAGAAATTAGCTTAAAAAGAGAAGTTTGCACGTTATTATAAATAATTGAATGCAGTGACACTTCTTCGGCTGCTTGACATTATACGGAGCATGAATAAGCTACAAATCGAAATTTTTACTTGAATTAGCATTTTAAAAACTCAGCTGAGGTTGTGTTTTACTTAAAATTCGATGTGATTGGAGCTTTAGTCGCGAGTTAATCGATGAACTATGACGCTAACTAAAGATGATTATTGATTGGATGGAGATAAGCATATCAAAAGCAAGATGATAATAATAATAATAATAAAGTATACGAAGGAGCAATGTTGTTGGTCCACAAGAGTAAAACACCTAACAGCTTCGATTGCACTTGCTCGAAGAGTTTAACTGAGGTTGGGTAAGAGTGATCGTGGTCCAGCAATGTTTGATGTGATGGGCAGTCAATTTCTTAGAATAACAATAAGAATACTCCTATCAATTTGTTATAGTGATCTTGTAACCATGACTCAAAGCTTAGTTTAAGGTCCACTAGTGGCAAAGAAGTGAAAGATTATTAGTTACGTGATGCTTGTGTTTTTCCCTTTTTCCTTTTTCTAAAATAAAAAGTAACAAATACCGACAAAAGACAGATAGCTAAATAGCATTTTTTTAATCTCTTTTTTTTCTTCTTATAGTAGGAGCACTTGTAATTTATATTTCTTGGATGCACGTTTTAATGAAAGTGGGTCGATTTGATGGCAATTTCTTAATATTTGATATGGATCGAGTTTGAATTTAATTTTAATCAAATATAATTTAGTCAATTGATTTCAAATATATTTGTTTTGATTTATCATTATTAGTTTATAAGAAGATTTTATTAACAAATTTAAACTCATATTCAATTAAATTTTGTTTAATTTATTAATATTTAAGATTTTTGGATGCATATTTTAGTGAAAATGTTCGGTTTAATCTCAATTCCTTAATATTTAAGATCAAGTTTGAATAAATATAATTTAATCCGTTGGTTTCAAATATATTTATATTTATTTATTCTTATTAATTAGGTAAAATTTATTATATGTCAAATTTAAATAGGTATTTAATTAAATCTAATTTAATTTATTAATTTTAAATTTAATGTATCAAATTTAAATTTTTATCATCTCTAAACATATATTTGAAATGCACTAAATAATTTTTAATACATTAATTATTTATATCTCAAATTTAAGTTTCGGAATCTAATTAGCCACCGATTTAGACGTTCGAGGAAAATTATTGGGAGGACTATTTTTTTTCACATATAATAAATACATTCCCTGAAAAGAGTAATCGGATGGGACATTCATACTATATAATTATGATTTATCAATCCCTTTCATTATTTCCAACAATTCCTACGCCTACACCTCCCTTTCCATGGCCGATTCAACCCTACTAAAACCTCTCGAGTTCATAAGTTATTTGCTAAAAATGACCAGTCAGGTTTTGCACCAATGAAAGGTTTCACATGTCTCTTTGTTTCTGTTGTCAGTTTTTAACGAACAAATGACCAATGCAGGTAATTCTTAACTCGAACACTCGGTCTTGCAATTTAAGGGAAGGTACTTGAAATCTTGTGTTTGAGTCTTTCAAATTTATATGTTTAAAGACATCTTTCCATGATGATAAAAACTTTAATAGAGTAGTTCCAAAACCCTATCGAATTAATGTAAATGCATGCAAGTCTTACAATTATCATAACCCATCATTTTGTTAGGAATAATCTATAAAATATTTATTGAAGATTTTTAATTTATTGATCGACAAAACAGACATGAATATTTTGAGATGAAGTACTAATCTATGATAAGAAAAGATTTACAAAAACAAGAACTTATGACAATAACCTATATATCAAGTGCTTTAATCTAAATTGATAATATCTTGTTTTATTCTCATACTCAACAAGAGCATGAAGTCTTATTGTGACAATTTTTTGACTTTATAAGGAAGTATGAGATCATGCCAAATTGATTCACCTCCTATAGAATTTTGGGCATGTAATTTAATAATTTACTTCCCCAAAAAAATAAGTTAAATGCTTGTTTTAAGACATGAAACTTAGTCGTTGCATGATATGGGGTTAGGTTTTGAAAATTATAAGGTTTTAGGTTAAGGATCCAAAGTTTTTCACACACACTCCTTGTGAAGAATATTATAATATACTCTTTAATAATTGGTGATAAATGACTAAACGTATAAAGGGAGTTTGGATAAGAGATGAACAAATGCTGGCATATATATATATATATATGGACCCCTTATATGATACATATTGATGTGTAATGAGGCCCCTCATCTATTATTTGTACCAAACTGTCTACTCTTAGTCCCCACCATTGGGATAGGCTTTACATCAATAAATTTAATGGCTACTTACTAAAGATATGTACATATCTGCCTTAAATTTCAATGTAATTAAGAGCATCATCTTTTCTATGTTCTTTTAGGAATAGGTTCCTTTCATGTTAATAGTGATACAATATCAATTATTATAAGAATAAAACTTTAATTTAGTACGTTTTCTAAAATTATGTCATGAGTTTTACACTTATTTTACACTTAAAATTAGCGTTATTTTACTTCTAACGTAAAAATATCTCTAACTAATTTGAGATCAGATCGATTAAGGTTTGAAATTTTACTATTAACTAAGAATTTAAGATGCATAGTCTTCGGGAAGGTTAATTTTTTAGTTTCGAATAGGATACCGATTTGTTGAAATTGCATTCACATTACTCATAATTATGTTCATAAGTCTACAATTATCGTTAATAGGTCATAACCAAAATGTAGATCGCAATTTAAAATCGAGTCATCATACCCAATTTGGTTTCACACAAAAGCTTTTATACATTCGTTTTGTCTTTTAAAGGGACACTCCATTTTTGACCATCTTAAAATTAAGTCAGGGAAGTGTGAAAATGAATCGACTAATCTTTGATTAATGAATGCATGCATTGGACAAAGACAGTCTGCTTTGCTTTTGTTTTCTTTTTTTTTTTCCCCCGCTTATTTAAAAGGTGTGATTTAGAGAAAGTAATCAATAGGATTCAACCAGGTATCTTGGGGTTGATTTTCTAAAGACAAAGCCAGAGCAGGCCTCAAACACTTTATCGGTGGATGATTAGCTTTTGCTTAACCTGTCAATTACCCTTTTACAATATCACAATCATCTTGAATAAAATAGTATCATCACATGCACACTGATTACTGACAGCCTTTAATTTCATCTCCTGATTGGAAGCTAATTCATGTGCAATAGGTAGCCGAGTTTAGCAGAATTCGTACCGATTTTGATACTAATATAATACAAGTTCGGTACCCGTCAATATTAGATACTTTTAATACCGTTTTTAGTCTCTTATTACGATCAAAATACAAAAAAGAAAACTTCATTTTAGAAAATAAATAGTTCTGGCTGAAGCCCTTTTAGAAACAAGTAGTAACAGAAGTAGTATTGATGATGATTCTTTCGTATCAATCTTGGTTTAGACTTTAATGATAGAGGGTTTTCTTCATTTCCACATCTAATAACATGTGAAATTGTTAGTATGATCACATGTGATACTGACCAATTTGCTTAGGATTCAAGGAGAATCTATGACTTGAATATAAAAAATGCTTGAGTATATAAGAGAAGTGTTTGTAATCCCTCATACTGTCACAAAACCACATGACAATATAAATTTGTATTATTGAGGGAAAACCCATCTCTTTCTTCCTCTATAGCAACTGAGGAAAAACGTTAACCCCTCTTTCTTCCTCTATAGCAACTGTCTCCAGCTGCATGTGCCTAAGCTAACTAACCACAGAAAGATTTGTACCGCACTCAGGACTTATGTTTCAATGCTGCTCTGTAGTTTTTTCTTCGTTTAGGTGAGAAAACACCACCGAATCCTAGGTTATGGACTTACGCGTAGTGGCTTGATTGACTTATAAATATTCTAATCTTAGACGCAATATGAACTCGTGAAAGTTATGGATTGACAATCTTGTGCTTTCAAGCCTGATTGCAAACAGCATAAACAAGTACGATTCGTAAGTTACGTAATTTGAATTCATTATTTAACGAGTCAATAATTCAAAATCAAGTTACGAGCTTGACTTAAATGATTGTTACGAGCTCTAACATATCTTATTCGTTGAGTCCTTTTCAAGTGGTTGAACTTGGAAAAGCTCCTTAAAATTACCAGTTTGGAGTATCATTTATACTAAATGTGTTAGGACTTACATAAAATATGTGTTAATATGAAGTATTTATCACAATTGATAACTTTTATTAAACAATTTATTTAAAATATATAATTTATTATTATTATTAAGTATAATATAATATTTATTTCAAGAAACTCTGAGATTCACTCAAAAGGTTGACATGAGGCTGATGGAGAGATGAAAGCACGAAAGATGAAGTTAAGGTGGCCATAAGTTCAATACCAGCTGCTAAAAATTCAGTGTAGGAACATGTCTGTCTCGCAATCATCAATGGAGGGGTCCCAAATTGTTATGGAAGCCATGTGAATGCTCAAGCACTAGCAAGCGAAAAAGCAATCTCTTGCAACTTGTCAGGAAATTCCTTATTCTTCTTTTGCCCCTTCACTCGACCATGTAATATGCGTTTAGGAATTCATCAGCATGACGACTTTGCCAGGAGATCCAATTTGTCTCCAATGTTTTGCGGATTTCTAATCAATGATTAAAAAATTTTGTTATAAAATTTTTTAACTGTTTTTCAATTTTCAATATTACGGTTTGATTTATTTTAATAATTTTTATTGTTAAAAATTGATTAATTTATTAATTAATCAGTTAATTTTTATAAATTAATACATTCTTATAAAGTAAAATTAATTAATTAATTTTATATAATAATCTTTTTGATTAAAATTTAAAATCTTTGATAGAAAGAGACAATCTTTTTTAATTGTATTTTAAATTTTTAAATTTTGTTCAATTTTTAGTCAATTTAATACCGAATGAATCTTTTAAACCTCAAATTTCTTGTTTTAACGAGTTAACTTTCAGTCTAATTTTTAAAACGTTAATTCTAATATTTTTACTAAATTACGTAACTTTGATAAATTATTTAATGAACATTTTGTAAGTTTTAACCTGTTTACATTTCTGATGAATTATTTTTAGAGATAAATTGTAATCTTGCGAATCGATTGTGGTTGAAACAATCGAGAAAAACGGTATATTGAGTAGTCATGATGATGCTGATCGAATTTGTTAGTGCTCAAACAAAGAAAGAAAATGATTAGAATGGTATATATATAGTCAGAGGGTTTTTTAATGAGTGGAAGATAAAAGGTGAAACTTGTGGGTTTCCCATGATATTATATATCACCATCGAAAGGTTTCCTCAGGTTTTGTATCAGAACGAATTGGTGAATGATGGCTTTGCACTTTGGATAAGTAAAGAAATCAAAAGAGAAAGAAAGTTAAAAAAGAAAGAAAGTGAAAGTCATTGAGGCTTCTTGTGTTTATCTCTCACTTTTGTTTCCTTTTGCTTTTCATATCTCTCTTCTTTAGAATCTTTGATGGTTTGTGGGGGCTTAGAAGAACCCCAAGGCATCATCTCTATCCTCAATTCTCGAGACATCATAACACTATCTTGAATTCCCAATTCAATCCCCAAAAAACCAAATATTCAAAATCGGCATTATTTATATTTAAAACAAAATTTAAGAATTCTTCTCAAAACATTTTTTTATGAAAAGAATTCTTCGTAAATTGGTAATTTATAAGTAATATTTTTACGGCACAGAAGACAAATTTTGAAATATATATAATAATATCTAACTTGTGTAATTTTAGTTAATTAATAATTAAAAACTGAATAACAAAATTGATTTAAATAATTGTTGGAATGTTCTAACACTAAAAAGGGGTTGGAAGCACGTGTTAGAGTGTTCTAATCCTGAGTTACTTAATTTTGTTCATATATTGTATACACTATATATATAAATATGTTAATAAATTTAATAAAATAAAATAAAAATTAGTTAATTGAGGAACTGATAATTAGAAAAGACCTAGTTTATATGCACTTATGTGATAGTGCATATATGGGACCTTTCAAATGATTTCTTGCCTGCCATTCAACTACTACCTGTGGATTTAATTGATTCAGACGTTCAACAATCAAATATTATGTAGTCAGAGCAGTAAATGCTATTAATGAATAGCATTCCCAAAAACTGTTACGACCTGGGTTATTCTTGTAATTACCTTTTTTAAATTTTTATGAATTTTATTAATCTTTACCGTATTTTATAGAATTGTATATATTTATTAATATTTTGTATTGTTATTAGTTTATATTATATATTAGTCAATCAAAAATAATTTTTATTATGTAAGAATAAGATTACGTATTATTATATATATTCAAATTTTACATTTCAACGAATTTTTTGTTGTTGTTGTTATAATTTCACTAAATATTAACTTATCTATAAAATTTGGTAATTATTTTTGACAAAAACCCTTTTTAAGAAATTTTAATGTGATAATTTACTTTATCAATACCCATTAAATCCTCAATATAAACATTTGATGTTTTGATATTTACTTAAATTAAAGTGTCACCAAGAAATAATCATAAGCAGTGTCCGATGTTTTAATTAAAAAAAATAAAAGTTGATAAAATCATAAAAACAGTTTTATTGAATGAGTTCAAACTTTTAATAAGCTTTGTGTTATTTTTAAATATTAATCAAGTTTCCAAGTAGGATTGCTTTGTTTCCAAAACCACCTACCACGGCGGCGCCTACGATCCTGTCGCCGGTCAGAATGATGAACCCAATGCAAGGATTTTCACCGACACAACACAACTTTGTGGATTTGATTTCACCATCTCGAAGCAACAATTTGTTTAATACCCTACAATCGATCTTAGTTAAAAATTTTATAATTTAAGATTACAAGTTGCTATTTGATCTTTTCAGATTATATTTAGTTTTGACTTTGGACTATTTCTCGAAGTTTGGTCCTTTGTTAGATTCATAAAGTTCTGAATTCGATACATGAACAAATCTGCTACAAGCTAGAGTTTCTTTTTAATTCGTTAAAAAAGTACATACGATTCAGGAGTCAAACAATAAATTGAGATTCTCCTACTTTTATTATCCGTTTTAGAGCTGAAAAGATGAGATATTTGTTACAAAAATATGTAAATGTAAAGATTATTGAAACTTGAAAGTCAAGTTTAATACGGGGAGGGACGTGTTGAATAAAGTTTAATATTCTCAAAATTAGACTGGAAGTTATATCAATAAAAAAGGAGATTTAAGATTTAAAAAAATAAACCAATTTTAAACCATTATAAAATCGGTTAAATATTAAATAAAATTAAAAATTTTAACAATTGATTAAAAATTGCTCTTATTTTTAAAAATTATAAAGGTTAATTAAAAAATACCAAATAAAAATCAATTAGTTTATTTTGTTTTATAATAACTAATTAGTTTATAAATTATTACCAATTAATTAATAAAATAATCAATTTTTAACAACAAAAATTATCAAACTAAATCAATCAGAAAATTAAAAATCTAACAAAAAATTAGTCGATTCAAGATTTTTTTGTTACATTAGTCAAACCAATTTAGTTTTTAAAATATTGGATACGTACTATTATTAATAAAAACCATTAAAATTATATTCAAAATAACCTTTTATGTCTTTGTTTTGGAATAATCAATTATAAATTTAATTAGATAATTAAGTTTCCCTTTATATTACTACCACCCTTTAAAGATCAACTTAAAGTCTTTATCTTTTTTTTTTTAATGAGGTATCCTAGAACAGTCTCAATTATGAGAAGACGCCTTTAAGCTATTCACACTCAAACTAATCCCTACTCTAGCGGGTAGGTCCTTTACGAAAGGCAAAGCTCTAGCTCCAAGTTTAAAACGATTGCATACATGAAAGGAAGTTCGAACCCGTGACCTCACTTAAATCAAGAGAGTTCCTTAGCAACTCATTTGCACCTTGGGGTTTAAAATCTTTATTTTTTTAATTGCCCACGAGGTGTCTTAGGAAGGTTCCAACTATGAGAAGACACCTTAAGCTATACACACCCAGACTAATTCCTGCTCGAGTCAGGTAGGTCTCTTGTGGGAGACAAAGCTCTAGTTCCAAGTTTTAAGCGGCCGCATACATGTGGACGGTTCGACCCCGTGACCTCATTTAAGATAGGAGAGTCCCTTACCAATTCACCTTGGCCTTGAGGTTTAAAGTTTTTATTTTTTTATTTTAGTTGCCCATGAGGTGTCCTAGGAAGATCCCAACTATAAGAAGACACCTTTAAGTCATCCACTTTCAGACTAATTTTCGCTCGAGCTGGGTAGGTTTCTTGCACGAGGCAAAGCTCTGGTCTCAAATTTTAAATGACTGCATACATAAGAACGGTTCGAGTCTGTGATTTCACTTAAGTCAAAAAAGCCCCTTATCAATTTACCTACATTAAAGTCTTTATCTTTTAATATGAAAAAGAGCTCAATATAATCAACGAAACATAATTGAAACGAGACCATTCACGTATTTTTGGTTTAACTATCATGGGAACTGGATTCAAAAGATCGTGGCTAATCTTGAGCAGCCGAAATGAACAGTAAGCTTTTGATTATGGCTTCCTTGGTACTGATAATGGTTAGCCGAAAATGTGGAAGAGAGACTCCTTTTCTCTATAAATTCTCTTCCGTTCATATCTTCCTCGATATTTGTACACATAATCCAAGCCGCCGTGTCTTTTTCTTGTTCCCATCTATGTTCCTACACAATGAATCGTAAATAAATAAGGTACTATAATTAGTTTTGTTGGTGTATATGTGTTTGAATTGTATTATTTACATTTTGAGTAAACTAAATTAATTAGCTAACTGTTAATGTTCGTATCAATTATGACTCAAGTGAATGGAGTGAGGAATTTTTTTTGAATATTCTTTTATATGTAAAAATAAATTAAAATAAAAGCTTATGAAAATGGTTGCTGAAAGCTGGGAGGCAGAGAGAAGTGCAATTGAGTGCTGCTATTCAATGAATGTAGAATTGCTGATTACAGATATTCATTAATTTTATGAGTCAAAATGCACTTTGGTAGGCCATTCCTTACCACGCACTTCTCATGTTTGATGATTCATATTTAGGGATAATCTTAGATTTTATCCGACCCAATTTAAAATTAAAAAACTCAATTCAAGTCAGACCAAGTTTTGAGATATATTCAGATTCGAACCTTACAATCCAACCAATCTCGAAACTTAAACCTCAACCATATATGAAATAATATCGTTGTTATCAAATATCTCATCTTGTTTCAAGTCACTCTCTATGATATATGTTTATATGTAGCAAACGACATTTTTTTATTATATACGAAACAACATTGTTTTATTTCTTAATTATATTTTTTATTTTCAAACTTGACTCAACCTAATCTATCTTCGAGTGTAATAAAACTCCATTGAAATTAGAGTCAAGCTTCAAGATTGGATCAGACTAAACTTGTTGCCAATACTATTCATGTTACCATTGATATGTTAAAATAGAGGATCATCTTTTTCACATAAATACTTAGATACTCCTTATTTACAGCAAAAGGGGGAAAAAGAGCTAATTGGGACTTTATGGGATAGGTGATGATCTGTAAATATGATAAGGATTAAACTATCGATTTAAAGGATACAATCACAAGATATGGGGACTGGTCAACTGGTCATTAGTGTTGTCTTTGGTATCCGGAATCATTTCTGTATATATTTCTGTGTTATAATCATACAATGATGGGTACAATTTATACAATTACTGCTATGCTATACAAGGAAAGGTCTAAATG
>JANIJH010000005.1:523635-537286 GCA_024520975.1 Erythroxylum areolatum | reverse complement strand
TGTAAGGTAAGCCAATAATTCTCCAAACTCATCCCTGTTTGAGTCAATCGACTGGCCTGAGTGTAGAGATCAAACACTTGTAGGGAGTCCCGGCCACTCCCGTAGGTGATTCTCAAGGCCTCCCATAAGTCTCTGGCTTTCTGGTAATGTGCTAAGTTTCTGGCCATAGTGCTTTCAATGTTTTCTAGAATCCATGTCATAACGTTTTGATCATCTTGATGCCATCTTTCCAACTGTGGATCTTCCACTTCTGGAGGTTTCGGGATTCCGGTGATATGCCGGGTTTTCCTTCTTCCGGCTAAGGCCATACTCATGAGCCTTTCCCATAGTGTATAATTCACATCATTTAATTTGGTATTGATGGTAAGGCCTAGTGTTGTCTGGTTTGAGGTTGGATACGTCGAGTTTACCTGATTTATACTACCTTTAAGAATGGCAGCAATCTTCAGGGTTAACTCATCAGTTTCTGTTTGGTTGGTCGGAACAATTGGGTTTGGCTCTGATACCATGTTGTCTTTGGTATCCGGAATCATTTCTGTATATTTTCTGTGTTATAATCATACAATGATGGGTACAATTTATACAATTACTGCTATGCTATACAAGGAAAGGTCTAAATGCTATTCAATCTGTTGCTTAATTCTAGGACGTGATGAGTGGAGCTAATCACTTCTATTCTGATCCTAAATCAAATACTGAATTATTTCCTTGTTTCAACAATTAGAAGCAATTAAAAGTGGAAGGACTAAATGAGAAAAGCTTAAAAGTGGAAGGACTAAATGAGAAAAGCTTTCAAAATATTATCAATTTAATAATTATAATTACATTCATGTAATGGTTTGAAGGTAATATTGCATTTTTAGTAATTTTCAAAAATGAAAATTGCATTTGTAGTGTTTTGGTACGTACCATAATTTCTTATAATTGAGTTCATCCGTAATTATTACAATAATTTGTAATTGTGATATAATTAGTAATTTATCATTTAAAATATTAAAAACAAATAATTTCATAATAACATACTATTTAAATTAGTGTCTTAGTTAAAAGGAAAATTACAATTTAACCTTATCATTACGAGTTTTTAAGCGATAAATTAAACAGTACTTAATTTTTAGGATTTTTTAATTTAGTGTTAATTTTTTAAAATTTTAATTTAATACTTAATTCTTAAAACTCGTTCAAATCATATTAAAATATTTTTTTAACGTGACATATTCATTAACTATCATGTATTTGTCCATCTATCTATTGATTACATAAAAAAAACATCATTTTAAATTGAGTTGTTCGATTTTTAAAAAGTTATTCATTAAATTGAAAACTTTTAGAAAAATTGATATTAAATTAAAAAAATTTAAAAGGTTAAATACTTGTGAATTAATTATTTATTTCTTTAATACTATGTGGCATCCATGACTTGCTTGAGCTCCTTCGACCCCCTAAGAGGCATGATAGAATTTGTTCCTCGTGTCTCTACTAATTTAAAAGTTTCAAATTTGAATGTTTTGGTGATTTAGAGGATGATGAATCGAGAATAGACACATATTATAAATCTAATCAATCACTTGATTCTAAATTATTGACTCATCAACCAAATAGGTTGGTGTAGGTGGTTCAGCACTCTCATTTTGGTGTAGGTGATTCAGCATTCTTATCTCTTAACCAGAGGTCTCAAGTTCGAGTCCTAAGAATGGAGAAATCTGTTTGGCCAGCACTTTACTCTTTAGGGGCTGACCCGGTGCGAGCGGGGATTAGTCTGAGAGTGGATGACTTAAAAGCGCCGTTCTCATAAGTTAGGACCCTCGTATCTTATGGGTTAACAAAAAAAAATAAAAATTTATTAACTCATCGAGTAACTTATTTGAAGTACGACTCGAGAGTCTTGGAATCTCCTGGAATTGGAAATACTGATTCAACAATGGTATGTCTTCCCCTTCCTAAGAATATTGATATAATTGGAGCCAACTTACAATGCATGAACCTCTGTTAATATGAAGCCTGAACCAACCAATTCAAACAAGCAATCTGCTTGGAAAAACTATAATGCTTCGACGCGCATGAAAGGGACAGATCGTCTGTTCCATCTATCCTAATCCAACTTTGTTTCAAGCACATTCATGACTTTGGCACAAAGTGGAACAGAATAGAGGGAACAAAATGAAAGTGGTCTGACTTCACCTAAATATCCTGAGCTAAACCTGACAGGTACATTGAAGAGTTCTGTTATCTGTGGTTTGGTAAAAGCTGTATTTTGGTTTTGAATAAAACTGAGTCCTGAAGGATCGATCGAACATGAAGAAGATACATTATCAAGAGAAGAGTCTAGTAATAATGAGGCATTGGATTGAGAGGAGTTGTCAGATGCTTAGCTTTATCGTTACATAGTCATGTGAGTTCCTGTTTTGGAAACCTCTTCCTGTCACTCCCAATATCTTCCAATGTATAGCTTGGAGAGGTGTGCTTTTAAGTATGTGTTGGTATAAGAGAGACGATCTGGTCCTCATTGCACGCCGAAAAAGGAGCTGTCACCTAAGTTTTTTTTTTCTTTTTTTCCAAATTTTCATATTCTAATTTTGTCAGTAAGATTTTTTATCTGTTAATTAATACTTTTTTCCTGCCATGGAAAGAGCTTGATTGTTTCTTGTTCAGAAACCATGTGAACTATTCATCCCACTTGCCTTTTGTTTTCTTATCTTTATTATCTACCTTTGTTCAAATGTTGGCATTGCATCTAAAAATCCTTCAAGAGATCTTTAAGTTCTCGTTAGTGACATGTTAAGAGCGAGGAAAGATGAAAAACAAGGATTTATTCATAAAATTTTCACAAAATCTCGATGACATGTTTAACATGTTAAGGTTTATAAATTAATTCTTAATATTAACAATTAAGATAAGTCTTATTTAAATGAAATTTAATAATTATATTCAAATTGACGACTTTCGTCCCATAAATGATAAAGGGTTATTTGTACGTGTCAAGAATCTCATGTTGAATAAGTAAAGAATATTAAAATAGTTTATAAATGTATAATAAATCTTTTTTTATTATACATTTATGAGTAATACTTATTACTATATAAAAATCTTATAGAGTAAAAGACTATAGATCTCTTTCATGTTTTGAGACTTTAGTTAAAAATTAACATCGAAATATACATAATATAAATATCATATGTAAACTAATTAAATATTATTGATATGATACCCTAATTTAGTTTTTTAATTTGAAAAATTAAACTCAATTTAAAATAATTATAATAATTTATTGATTCAAATTTAATTAATTTGAAATTTAAGACTTTAGTTAAATCTCCCTGTAGATATCGTTCGATTGGTTTATATATAATGTTTATGTTGCGTATTGATTGGTTTTTATATAATATTTATGTTGCGTATGATTTATCGTTATTTTTCACCCAAATTTAAGAAAAAGAGCTTTTTAGGAATATTCAAAATCAAAAAGAATTTTTTCAAAATTTTAAAAATTATTTTTTAATAAATTTTCTTAAATTACATGATACATCTATATTTTTTACCCAAACTTATACATTAATATCAGAACGTTAGGGAGCCTATCCCACAATCAATTCATATTCCACAGGTTGGATGCCATAATTGATTTGCTTGTTTTGCAATATCCTCTTAAAACTATTAAGTGTCAGTAGTACGAATCGAAGCTTAGAAAAGATCGATGTGCATGCATTAGTGATCCACATGATCTTTCATCTGACAGCTAAATCGTACTCAAACCTGCCAGACTAACAGAAAACTGTTGATTAATTAAAAAAACACAAGCCCTCGTGTAGACCAATAATGAGCTAGTCATCAGAGGCTTTACTGCTTTTTTTAAAGTATTTTATAGTGTTATTATTTTATAAATATACAACTTAATCATGTTAGTAACGTGGGTAATTTTTATTTTATTTGTGCAATATATAGTCTTATATTATATTGATAGGTTAATAATTTAAAATTAGTACGTAGATACTATAGTTAGGTCTACAATTATGATAACGTATAGAGATTGTCTAGTACAGCGCGTTCGATTAGTGTAATTTATAGTGTAATTTGTAGATTATTGTATCAATACGAAAATTTACTTAATATACGTCTTAAAGATTACGATTGCGGGTTTCTCTGTTTCAAAAAATTAAAGTACGATAATTTCTTTACCACTTATAATTAGATTATTAAATAAATACCAAGATGTAATATCTCTTCAAAAATTACTTGATATAAAGAAAAATTGAAATCTTGAGTTTGAGTCTCAAAAATTTTCTTATCGATTAATTATTTGGAATTGAACTCGTAATTTAATTTTGAATCATTAACTTGCGTTTTTTAAAAGTTTATTCGATAATAAATTGCAATCTGAACTATTTTATTACATAGTGAAGTTATTACACTAAAGTATATACAACCCCTTTCTTATGAATGTCATGTGAAGTAGAGAGCAATTTTTACCCATGTGGCTATGTCCTCTTCCCGTCCCACCAAGCTTATGATTATGAATCTTTAATTGCGTGCACTCGATAATTTATTCATTACGTACTTGAAGAATAATACAGCGATTATATGATTTATCAACAACAACATGTTAGTAAAAATTCCATCGAGAAAAAACTGCTCCTTTCGATAGATGTTAGCCTGCATCTAGCTTCGAGTAGCACTTTCAATAGTCCTGATAATAAGTTCCTACACGAAAAACTGCTCCTTTCGATAGATGTTAGCCTGCATCTAGCTTCGAGTAGCACTTTCAATAGTCCTGATAATAAGTTCCTACACGAAAAACTGCTCCTTCCTTTGCCTCCAGTCACTTTCTTCAAGCCAATTGCAGAAGCTTGTCATGGGGTCTGTCTCTTGCTTGTCTGCTTAGAGGGTAGAACTCATAGCACATCATTGTCCATTGATGATGAAGCAACTATTGGTGGTCAGAATGTGAGCATTCTTCTCCAGGCTAAATGGGCAAAGAAAAAGAGAAATAAAATATATATGCCTAGATTTCATTTCTCATCTGTCTTTTCAATGTCTCTACCTGCTTGCATATCTTCTGTGCTGATTCACGGAAGGTTATGAAGACAGTTTGAATTTTGTTTTGGAATCATGTGGCCACTGGTGCAACTTTTGTGTGCCCTCTCTCTGATTCGAACCACTGGGATTTGAGCAGTTAAAAGAGCAAAAAACAAGAAAACAAAGGATCATTAGTTTAATTTTCATGTTTGTTCTGTTTAAGAAAGAAAAGGCCCATTTGGCTTTTGTGGTGGAAGAGCTAGGAGGCCATTGTCAAAAAGCCTTGGAGTTGATTCAAAGCTACAAATTACATTATTATAAAGTCTCACAAAGTTAAAATATATAAGTAAATTCGTACTAAAATCAACGACGTCGAATTATAATTTAATATTTAAAATAATAATAATATCCTAAATTATAATAAAATTAAAATTTTGTCGATTCTTAACATTTAGACGGTCAATTTAATTTATGTAATATTATGTAATTACAAAGTTTTTTACACAAACTTTTCACAAATGGTTTTAATAAGTTGACTTGTTATCTCTGTTATTACTTTTTAAACTGATAAGTATTATTTTAATAAAGTTACTCTTAAGGTGCAAAATGATATTAAAAATAATAATAAGGACATACTTAACCTTTTTATAAAATATTAAAATGCAAATCACACCTTCAATCTATATATATATCAGTCGAGTGCACACAATAGCTTACAAAATACATGTTTGAACCGCACCATTGGGGCAAGCAAGGTGGAGAAGGTTTTGGACGCCGTAAACTTGAAGAAGCATAATCAAAATGGGGTCTACCAAGATAAGAGTCAATTCTGGAGTTAATGCTTCCTTATCCTAGCTTTAGGTTCGGTCATTGCAGTGCTGTGATGGTATAGCCCACCTCTAGAACCTGTCCCCATGACCCATATCAAAATTACCGAATTCCCATGTCCAATCTACAAAAATAGGTCACATCCGTGACTGCATAGGGAGGCTAGAACAGGAGTTGGAGCAAGGAATAGGTGACCCGTCGTTGGTTATTTTCTTGTTCAAGCATTAATGCTGTCCCTCAGTGACGGGGGATTGTATGAATAAAGGTCGAGAGGGGCGGAAGGGTTAATTTATTGGAGCCATCGAAGACAGACATTCGAGGAGGGACCATTTGTGCTGGTTGAATGCTCTAGTTTTTATAGTCATCTCCACTACAGAGTCTAATGAAAAGCTGCTTTCGTGAGATTGACCAATAGGCTTGTTCATAGCCTCTCCCCTCCACGAGACATTGTCCAAACTTTGAAGAGAAACTAAGCTACGGTTTGATCTAATTGTAAAATATGGGACTTGAATCTCATATTAATTAAATACAAAGTTGATATGAGATTTATAAATACTTCGAGCTCTTTATTCTTGTAAGTTAGCTTTTAGGGTGTAACTCTCCTAAAATTCTTATCAGCCACATAGTACTGCCAAAAACTTGGGGTGTCACAGGATTTTTCTTGGAAGCAAGCTGTTAGTAACAATTTTTGGCTGTCTTTCGATGGCAAGATAGATAACATATCACGAAGTTATTTAACAAGATTAAAATTTAAAGTCAATAAACAGAAATTTAGCCATGTCCTCTGTTTGAAAACTCTCCATTTTTTTACACCAACTAATGGTATCCAATGAACTTATTATCTAATCATTATCACCAACTCAATTTGTCTCCTTCAGATTACATGAACCATCGAAATTTGAGGCATCTTTTGACTTAGGAAGATATCCTTTTCTAAAGGGGCCTTTTTCCAATGTTAGGTACGAAAGATGCTTCACATTTTACAAAACTAAATAAATAAAATTTCTGATGAGAAGTTACAACCTTCCTGTAACTATAGACATTATGTTAGTCTGATATTTGTAGCTGATGGGATATAAAAGTAGAAGTGCTGGTACACGTAAATAGAATAAGTAGGGAGTGAACTAACTACTGTCATGACCACCATATAGTGCTTGCTCTTTTGCTTTACTAGCCTTATCCCAAGTCTCGTCATGAAATTAAGAATCGGAATGCCACTGAGTGTGGAGCTTTTCTGCAGAAAGTATGATTCTAAAAGATGGAAAGCTGTGTTCTTGCTAAGAGAGAACGAGAAAAGAAATTTCAAACACTTTTCTTTCCACTTTACACGTGAAAGGCTTTCACTAAAGTTATTCTAATTAATTTAAATTTTTTAGAACTCATACTTTCAATATCAACATTACATGTGAATTAATTAAATGTTTCTTATACGGTAATTCAGCTTGTTTCTTAAATTTAATTCGAGCTAATTAACTCAATCAAAATTACTCTTATCATAAATCATAAAAATAATTTTATTGCATGAGTTACATTCTAATATAATTTAGTGTTCATAGATACACAATAATAACAGTAAAGTGCATATCGATGTATTTTTTTATACTTTACATTTTAGCAGGACTTTTGCTGAATGTTGTTGTTATTGTTGAAGTGTATAAGTAAAACGAAGTAACTATAATTCTTCAATATCCATTCCAATAGAGCAATACCATTCTTATTAAATTTGTGCTTGTCACTCAAGTAAAAGAATGATATGGTCAGTATTCAGTAATCCTGAAGTCATCTCTTTTTTTTTTTTCTTCCCCTTCTGATTAACAAACACACGTTCAGGCTTTTTAAGTGTTAAAAAGTTTTGGTCATTCTTAATGTTAAGTTATCTCTTTTCCTTTCTGCATTTGCTTTCAGCAAGCTTTTTCGTCATGCACCAGCACGAATGGACTGAGCAGATAGTGGCAGACATGAATCAGGCCAAATACAGATTTCGTCATTGAGGTTTCAAGGAAAGTCAACACATGAAAACTGCGATCGTGGATTCCACAAAATAAAAAATCTTCAAAGACTAAAGAACGATATTTTTATTATAATTTTATAAGTGATTTTAATAGTAAAATAATTCAGAAAAATTCAGAAAAAAGTCACAGAACGATTTATACCTTCTTCCATATTTTTTTTGATAGTTTTGTAGCATGAAAGAAAATAAAGGTTGCTTTGAGTTAAATAATATATTTAAAATTTTATAATATCTAATGTCTAATGTTTTTAAAATCGAATTGAAGTTAGATTGATAAGATAGAAGAGTTAAGATTTAAAAGGTTCAATTGATATTAGATAATCATAAAATCAGTTAAAGATTTAATAAATTTGAAGAATTTTAAAAATAATTAAAAAATTATCTTTAATATTCAAAAATTAAAATTTTAATAAAAAAGATATTGTAAAATGAAAATTAATTAATTGATTTTAGTTTATAAAAAATGACTAGTTTAGTAAAATTGACTGATTAATTAATAAATTGGTTAATTTTTAATAATAAAAATTATTAAACTAAATTAAATTGAAAATTAAAAATTGAACCAAAAAATTTGGCTGATTTAAAATTAATTTTTTAAAACATTGCAAATTAAAAAAAGGATTTGAAAAAATGAATTGGACTAAGATCCAGTTTAGAAGACTAAAATGGCATAGACTTGAGTTGAGATATTTCTGGCGAGACCCAATAACTATCCAGCAGCACAAACGGTGTGAAGTAACTAATGGATCTGATGCCACCAGAACCTGTTGTTTCAGGCCGATTATAGGTTGTAGACGAAATCGGTCCACATGATTCAATGAGTTAATTTAAAAAAATGAAAATTTTAGAATTTTAGAATTAATTTAAATTAAGCTTGCGACAAAAATTAATTCAAAAATTTAAGAATTGAATTTTATTCATGATAAATCCAAAAAAAAAGTTCAAGCTTATATTTTATAAATGGCCTAAATTAAAATTAATTTATAATTGTCATAAAATAATTTCTCATTCACATAATTATTAAGAAAGATGATTAAAGATATAAAACTATTTATGTAAGTATATATTTTTAAATTATTTATTCTATTTAAATTATTTATTACAACAAAATCTAATGATTCTTTTTCGAATAATGATGATATTGAAAAACTTAAATTTAGTTGATAATGAAATAAGTATTTTATTATTTAAATTCAATTTTAATTATTTGTTAAATGAAATAACTATAATCTCGTCTTAAAATAAAACTATATAATATATTTTTACAATTATATTTTATATAATTATTAAAATTTTTATAAGATATGGACTTATGGATTAAATTTATTAAATTTGAAATTTTTATAATGAGTTGAATTTAAATTTAAAAATTAGGTGTATTTCATATGAGATTAGGAATTTTAAAATTTTTAGATTAGATTTTAGTTAAACTTGATCAAGTTCTACCCTATTATACTTGTATATTGTACTCTCTTCAGTTGGGGGTATATATATATATATTGTCGGACCTCTTTGATTTAAACGAAAACAACAACATCTATTATAAATTTCGTTGCTTATTGAGATTTAGAAAGGTCCAATAGTACTCAACCTTACCCTTAACTAATACAAAGACTGTTTACAAATGACACCTCTTTGATTTAACATATTATCAATTGTTGAAAGAATTAGTTTGGTGAAGGAATTCATTCTACCTTTCTTCTCATCACTAGGTACATATATATACAAGTATCTTCGTATCTTCCTAGCTAATTCTTCTATCTATTCTAGGTAGTATACATACATACAAGGAAACAAAATTATTCTCATTAATTATGGATCCCTGTAATCATGGTATATCGTAATCACGCCGATACTCCTACAATCATGCTAACACTGCTCCTCAAGTTGGTGCATAGATGTCTATCATGTCAAACTTGTCAATCGCTATATGAAATATCCTTCCTGAGATTACTTTCGTCAGAATGTCTGCGAGTTGGCTCTCTGACTTCAGGAATGGAAACTGAATAATCTTTTGGTCCAGCTTCTCTTTGATAAAATGACAATCAACTTTAACATGTTTAGTGCGGTCATGTTGTACTGACTTTTGAGCAATTTGTATAGCAGCTTTGTTGTCACAAAATAAATTGACAGGCCTTGAACGCTTAATTCCAAGTTCCTGTAGAACTCCTTTAATCCATAACAACTCACATAAGCCACGTGCCATACCTCGAAACTCTGCCTCTTCACTTGATCGAGCAACAACCTTCTGTTTCTTGCTCCTCCAGGTAACAAGATTGCCTTCTACAAATGTGAGATAACCTGAGGTAGATTTCTTGGTTGATCGATCTCCTGCCTAATCAGCATCGATGTAACCTTTAATGGTGGATGCTTTGTTCTTTTAGTACAATAATCCTTTTCCTGGTGCACTTTTTAGATACCTCAAGATTCTATAGACTGCATCCATAAGTTCTTCATTTGGAGCATGCATAAACTAGCTTACCACGCCCATAGCATAGGCAATATCCAGCCTAGTGTGAATTAGATAGATCAACTTCCCCACTAGCAGTTGATAGTGACCCACGTCTACTAGACCTTGGTCAGAAGAAATTTCAAGTGAATGATTCATCTCAATTGGTGTTTCAACTGGCTTGTAGGTTAACATCTTAATTTCAGTCAATAAATCCAACAAATACTTTCGTTGGCAAAGAGAAATTCCTTGTCTTGACTATGACACTTCAATTCTTAGGAAATATTGCAGTTGTCCTAGATCTTTCATTTCAAACTTAGTGGCTAAATACTTTTGTAGCCTCTCCATTTCTTCAGTATCATTACCAGTTAAGATCATATCATTTACATACATAATCAAAGCGATCACCTTTCCTCCTTCATGTTTAATGAATAAAGTGTGGTCAGAGTTACTTTGCCTATAACCAACTGACTTCATTGTTGATGTAAACCTCCCAAACGAGGCTTTCGGTGATTGTTTAAGCCCATACAACGATCTCTTCAATTTACATACACTATTTTCATGTACTAATCCATAGTTGACACCGGGTGGAAGCTCCGTTTATACTTCTTCTTTCTTTTACATCAAATTGGCACAATGGCCAATCCCAATTTGCTGCAACTGATATGATAATGAGAATAGTATTGAGCTTAGCCACTGGTGTGAAAGTTTCTTGATAATCAACACCATACCTTTGTGTATAACCTTTTGCTACCAGCTTGACTTTATACATATCAAGGCTTCCATCAACTTTAAGATTCACAGTATATACCCATTTACATTCACCTGTCTTTTTTTTTTCCTTCAAGTAATGAAACTAGTTCCTAAGTTGAGTTTTTTTTTCAGAGCTTCCATCTCTTCATTCATTGCCTTCGTCCACCTTGGATCTGCTAATGCTTCCTGCATACTGTTAGGAATAGACACCTTGGAAAATTGATCAACATTTAGGGCATATGAATCTGATAACCTATTAGTAGAGGTATAATTATTGATGGGATATTTGACATTTAATTTGAGATTAGGTTCATATTGTTTCTTTGGGATGCCTCTATTTGATCTTGGTGGTAGCCGAGAAAATAAAGGATTATTTGATAAGGAATTTTCAGTTACCTGAGGTCCAACATGGTTTTGAACATTCTATGAGGGAGGCTCCTCGGTTAATGGTGTTAACACATGCTCTTCTAATGCATCTTCTTCATCATCCGGCGGTGCATCATTCTCGGATAAATCAACAAACCTGGAACCTGTTCGTTGGGTTGATCAATGGTGGGGTGAACAACGATATGTTAATGTGGGTTCAATTGTTCTTTTATGGCTTCCAACTATGAAAAAACATTCTCAGCTTTTGAAATTCTTCCATTCAGCTCAGTCTCATCATTTAAGATCTCCCCCTGAGGAGATGAGCTTAAATCTCCCCTTGTGTAGTATTGTTCGGTTTTATGAAAGGATACATCCAAGGTAACACGTAATTTTTTATTTCTTGGATCATAACATCAGTAGCTTCTGGAAATCTGAGTATCCAACAAAAACACACTGTTTTGCACAAGGATCTAATTTGCTTCGTAAGACATTGGGAATGTGAAAATAGACTGTACACCTAAAAACTCTAGGTTTAAGATTCGGTAGATGAGAAATAGAACAAAAAGATTGCAACTTGTGTTGTGGAGTTTGGAAGCCAATAACTCGATAAGGAACCCAATTGATGAGATAAACTGCAAACTTAACTGTCTCCCCCCAATAAAATCGTGGCATGTTCATCCCAAAAAGAGAAGCACGTACCATCTCCATAAGTTGCCTATTCTTTCTTTCTGCCACCCTATTATGTTAGGGTGTGTATGTGCAAGAAGTATGGTGCTGTATTCTCAGCTGGCTAAGATGTTCTCCAAATGAAACATCAACAAATTCCATGGTATTTTCGGATTGCAAATTCAAATTTATTGTTGATATTGTGTACGAACCATGTTGTAGAACTCCTTAAATGCAGTACATGCATCACTCCGCTTATGAAGCAACGACACCCATGTAAACCGTGCTCATTCATCTATAAAGGTAATAAAATTATGAGCCTTTGAAATGTATGGAACCCTTATAGGCCCCCAAATATTATAGTGTATAACAACAAAAGGCTTTGAGCTTTTATTTAAACTTGGTAAATAAGGAATTTGATGGTTTTTTGCTAGCTCACATATATGGTGTTGGACCCCGCTTGCGGAGCCCAACTTTGGATCATTAACGTGAGCTTAAACCTATGGAAATTCTTTAAACATGATCGATTCATCTTCAGAGCCTGTGAGTCACGTGCCCAATGTTTTATGTGACATCTAGACGCGCATCCCACAAAGGAAGAATTCCTCACCAAGCCAAACCTAAAAAAAATGCCCAAATCACATACTTCCGAATATATTTGAAAAAAAATTAAAAGTCTTGGGTCCTAAATTGAAAATTGATTCCTTCAGATAAGTTGTAATTTCATGTCTCTAGTTTATTTTGAAATAAGAATCAACTCAAATGGTTATCTACAGATCGAGATATCGCCAAAATACTGAAGCACGTTCAGAAAAATTATCCAACTCAAACTCTTTTAACCGATCATCTCACTTTGATTCAATCCATCTTTTTTAAATCAATCTCAAAAGCTATAAATTCTTTTATGGAGAGGTAGAGGAAAGTCTTAGAAATCTAACGCTTAAAAAATTAGGTCAATCGGAGGTCGGACGAAAAAGTTATGGCCAAAAGAGTGGAGAGAGGTCAGGTCGCGAGGCAACCGCGTCGCACTCGCAACGCGCGCGACCCCTGGTCCCTCTTCCCGACTACCTAACTTCCAAAATTCATATCTTTTGACCCAGAACTCCAAAATTTGCAAATTTAGTATCAATAAAAAGATAAAAGGGATCTCTACAACTTCCATAAGGACTTAAAAACCAATTTGGCCTCTAAGGGAGTCAAAATCTACCTCAAAGTGGCTGCCTGGAAAAATTCATCCTAAATAGTAACATAACTTCTAAAAAATCATATCTTTCAACTCCATTGTCAGAAAATGACATATCATACATCATTGGAAAGTTATAAGGACAAGCTACAACTTTTATGAAGGCAACTTTGGCTAATTCTACCTAAATCATTCCAAATTTTTCATGGAAGTCAGAACACAAATCTTATCTTTGTGAAAACTTGAAATTCATTTCAACTTCACTTCCTTAACTAAAGCAACGCCTTCTTATCCATTTAACAACTAATTGGAATTCATCAAATCATCAACTTCAATTTATTTTACTCTTCATATTTAACCACAACTCATCATTCATAACATT
>JANIJH010000005.1:483820-500310 GCA_024520975.1 Erythroxylum areolatum | reverse complement strand
AATATTTAAAAATTATTGTTATTTCATATTAATTGTCATTATTATTTATTATTAAGATTTTTGAAAGTATGGTTGATATTATACAGTACAACTGTATAATATACCACTATGGATTATTTTGCAATTTTAAAAATTTTAGGAACTATTTCATAAATTTAAAAAAATTTTCGAAATGGTATCCGGTATCAACCGGTACCGGTACAGTTTCATTCTAGAGCTCAATCCAATATTAAATCCGGTACGGTATTTATAACATTGCAAAAAATAGAATTGTAGCAAAAAGAATGACTTTTATTATTAAAAAACAAGGTGATTCCTCCCACCATCGCGATATTGACATAGAGAGCAAGCTATAAATATACTGTTACATAAATGACTGTTATACAAGATAGAACTAAAAGATTATAATCTCCTCTATTTCAGCAGCAAACAACAAATACACCTTGAAGTTTCCTTTACATATCAAACTACCAATTATATAGGAATTTATTGCTCTTTGAATGTCCTTCTCGCCAATTATATTTTTTTAAATATTTTTGTGAGTATTACCATCTTTATCACTTCATAACTTCTAGGATTCTTTATCACTCTACGGAGTCACACGCTTAATATCAAGATTGGCTGTGTTAATACTGCTAATATATCAATTTCCAAGTAATTACTATTACTAAAAGTCAATTACAGTTAGAAAAACTATGATTCTTTCCGCACTTGCCGTACACATTAGTCGAGCAATTTATTACAACATTGCATTCAAGTAGACGTCTGCAACCAGACAAACAAACAAACAGACTTACTCATACGACTGATTTTCCACGAAAGAACTCAGGATCAACGCAATGAAAAAGGAAACAGACTTGTGAACAAGTCATGCCAAAACAAAGTTTGTGTGGCAACTTAGGTTGGGCTATTTAATATCCACAACAATAAGGGTACTGGTAGGAGTTGAAGGGAATACTTTACCTCTTTTTCATTCATGGTTTCGAGTTGGATTTTCTAAAGTCAAATGTATTCAATTGCAAGATATGTTTTAAATTAGGGTGAGATCAAGTTTCCAGTAAGCATTTATGGAAATAGAATTTTAGCGATTTTGAAAATTTTTGAAGAAAAATTGTATAAAATTATGATCACACTTCTCTTTATATGTATTTTTCGTTTTATTTATAGATATAAATCAAATAAATTAGTCTAAGCACGTAAATTTTTATGTTCTTATTTTTTAGGCAAATTAAAGATGTAAAAATCTAATTGGTTCCTAATTTAGGGTTGTCTTCCTTACATTTTTATTTGAATATGAAAATTATAAAAATAAAAAAAAAACATGTTAGGTTGGTTATAAAATATCCAATTATTATATGAAAATTAAATAAAGTTTATATATAAATGCAAATGTATAAATAACTTATATCTTTATGAAATTTTATAAAAAGTATAATACATTTTTTTATTATAACTAACAAGATGGGTTGATCATAATCTTTACAATCTAAATATTACAAATTGAATTTGAGCCTATCTGACCATATATTGTTTTTGAGTAATAACTGTGATCATTTTGATATTTCAAACTATCAGGGGTCGTTTTCTAACCATAATCTCTGGTCTCATAACTAGGCATATATAGTTGTTGGGAAGTCTGGCCCATACACAAACGATTCAATAGAGTTAGGTTTGATTCTCTACTTAGATGGCGCTATTCCTATTTGTTTTTAATTGCCTAGTGGGGGTTTAATATGTTAAAAATTAAATTCGGCTTCCTCTTAGGGCAAGACCGACAAATTAGGTGAGAAATAGAGAATATCATGTGGCCTTTTGTTCCTTTAGCTTCTGTCCTAATGAATAACGTAAGTTATGGGTCTCATTGATATGAGAAATGAGATATTTGTGTCTTAATCAATCAAAGTCGGACTTCAACCATCGAAATATAAGAACTTTAGCTTGTGTCCTAATGAACAACGTAAGTTATGGGTCTCATTGATATGAGAAATGAGGTACTTGTGTCTTAATCAATCAAAGTCGGTCTTCAACCATCGAAATAAAAGAATAAATAACCTTTACCTAATATTTATTCCTTATATAATTAAATAATTATTCTTTTATAACAATTTGGTATTTTTGGAGTTCAAATTAAATAACTTTTTGAGAACATAATAATTTGTCATTTACATACTTTATGTAGTCCTTATATATTTTCACTATTCAAAATGTAGGTAGTGTTCTAATTAAAGCTGTTAAATATATTCAAAAATTTTAATTTAACTAATTGGACTATAATTATCCATATAATTTAGATACAACCTCTACTAAATAATTTAATAAGTCTTTGATTAAAACTTAACCAAAAGTTAAATCGATAAGACAAAAGATTTAAGAAGGTTCAAATGATATTAGACCGTAATAAAATCGGCTAAAGATTGAATAAAATTAAATAATTTAAATATAATCGAAAAAGATTTTCCTTACTTATCGAAGAATTTAAAATCTAATTGAAAAAGAAATTATTAAATAAAAATTATTTTATTTATTTTAGTTTATAAAAACTTATTAATTAATAAAATTAATCGAGTAATTAATAAGTTAATAAATTTTTAATAATTAACCGAAAAGTTAAAAATACACAAGAGTTTTATAATTAAACTAGGCAACTAAAACTCTTACCTTCTCATGTAAATAAATCTTTATTTTTGATGCTTTATCCTCTTTTGTGAATCTAAAGTCTAGAAAATCTAAACAAGCTCGGGTGATGGAGCAGACAAAATAAATCCAAGTTTATTTTCACGTGAGAGTCTTAATAAACACCTTAAATTTTTTATTTATTGTTTCAATATTATTTTGTTAAATTTTATTTATATATTTATGTAGAGCTTACAAAAATATTAGATCAGATTTAATGAAATATAATATGAACACTATAATTAGAACATCAGATCTGATAACAGATCTTGCTATGGCATTGCCATTTTCTTAAGGTTATGTTCCAACAAGTCCTTTTTAATGAAACCAAACTCGTAATTAATGAATTATTGCCTCTAATATAAAGTTTCTGGAGAGTTCTTAAAGCTCGAAACCAAGACTTTGAGTACTAAAAAATCTTTAGAAGTCTCCCCTACCAGTTGAGCCACTCCCTAAAAGACATGTTACGAAAAGGATTACTCTGTGGCATAGTCAACAGTGGTGTACTGCGTTTGTGGCCTAGAAAGTGTCAAAATTGTGTCCATGTCAGACGCCTAATACGATCAGGAAGGCCGTGAACATTCACAAGTTGCGTAATCAAATGTCAAGATATTAGTCTCGTTTAATAATCAACTCGTTATATCAGCTGTTAGCTATTACATTACCGGATATTATTAGCTATTAATTATTTAATATTTGATAATATTAATTATTTATGTGTAAATAATTTACGAGAATAAAATTTTAAAAAATAAGGATATAAATATTATATATCTGAGTATTTCGTTCAATATTTTTATAGAAATTTAAATGTTACATATTTAATTCTATAAAAATTAAGTTAATAATTCTAATAAAAATATATAATAATAATAATAATAACAATAATCATTATCATCGTCGTCGTCGTTATCATATATCCAAATATAAAATATATCCATTCAAATAAAGTTTAACAAAATAATTCGAATGGAGCAAAAGAAGTTGGGCAAAATTTAAGGACAAAATCGGCATTATAAAAAGGGTAATAAGTTAATTGCCCAAAAAGTTAATAAACTTCTAATTTTTAGCTGGTTGAGTTGAATCAGCCAACTCCACCAACCAACAACTAAACAACTAAAATAACTTTTTGCTAAAGTCATACGGTTAAATTTGGTCAATAAAAAATTAGCTGATCAGCAAACAACCAATCAAGGCTGTTATAATTTCTTATTGAGCGATACTTAAAAATCAAAGTGACAGAGCATTTATTTTACGTACTTGTTAATTTCAATTTTTCATATTCGAGTCACAATAAAAGACTTGTTTTGAGATGATAACACGTCAGACTTATAAATATTAATTAGATCGAGTTTATTACTTAGCCCTGAATTGTTACATATAATTTATAGACTATCATATGCATGAATGATTACAAAAATTAAACTAATTATTTAACAAAACTAATTCCGAATTTTTACATTTCTCAGCAAAAAGTGGTTTTGATTGCTTCCAAGTTACTGTTTCTTAAACAGCAAGAGAGGGCATTGGTTGATGTCAACATCTACCCGTTAGAAAGAAGAAGATGATTCCAGGAGTTGGAAGCTTTAACAGAGCAACCCCCAGAGAATTGTGTACCATTCCTTTTAGAAAATAACACAA
Source organism: Erythroxylum areolatum (assembly GCA_024520975.1). NCBI lineage: Eukaryota > Viridiplantae > Streptophyta > Magnoliopsida > Malpighiales > Erythroxylaceae > Erythroxylum > Erythroxylum areolatum. The sequence goes on along the minus strand of JANIJH010000005.1, from coordinate 495,996 downwards.
GAAACCTCAAAAAGCTAAATTTAGGTAAGGAAATTAATACAAAATCTTTTTTTTTTAAATGTTGTTGCACTCCTTTGAACCAGTACCTTAAGCTTTGAGACTTCTGGACAGGAACAAAGCATTTTGGTTAGCTTTTCGTTGATCAATTCAAAACAATTATGAGGTCGACTATATACTCAACCTCCGGCTTGTTTTGTTGCCACATCCCTTCATTTTTTAAGATGGGGACACTTTTGGATAATGGGTTAATTCTCTTTTCTTTTTCTAAATTATCTTATAATTTTAATTATTTATAACAAATTAAAATATCTTTCACAATACAATTTAATTTTTTTTCAATCATTATCGGAAATAATTACAACCAAACAACCGTTATAAGTCAATTTTTTATATTATCATTGTCGAAATCTGAATCTTAAAATAATTTTCCTCGATCAAGAAAATAATCAAACATGGAAACGGACATTTACTATAAATAGAATGGATTTAATATATATCTTTTCATTCCTAAGCATGCGTTTAATCCTGAGCATGTTTCGTAATGATTTTGCAGGCGACATGCTTGGCTCCATATCTTTATTGCCCCCATGAAGAAAGATCGGCCAACTTCTTAAGTCCAGCCAATGTGGTTGAGTACCTAACTGATTTTTGATCATTTTCAGGGTAGATATATCTGAAAAAACAACTCGTCATTAAACACTATCTTGTACATGGAATGCTTTGGTAGGGCAGTCACAAGTTCCTTTGGCTTTTAGATCTTCCCATATTTTAAGGACTGGCTTTTCTTTCCTTTAGTCGGACGTACAAATCTCTCATGACTTCTCGTTATTAAATTAAAATTATAGCAAAGGACATATCCCATACTATATTGAATTAATCTGGGTGTGAATGATTTAAAGGTATCTTTTTATAATTGGGGTCCTCTTAAGACACCTAATGGGCAACTAAAAAAAGCCTATAACATGGATGAATCCAAATTATGCACAAGCGAGTAAAAATTATGATAAATTGGAGAATCTAATGATATATAATACACAAGGCGCCCGGTTTGTAAAGGTTTGGGGAAGATCATCAAAGCCTAATTAATTAACTTATTAGAAACTCTTGCCTATGTCAAAGCCTATGCTGTAAAACATACTAGCTTATATGGCCGGCGCTCAAAAACTAAAAAGTAGGCTAATTGAATGTAATGTAGATGTTGGCATCGACTTCCAACTACTCAAGACCCCTCCTCACAACTGCCTTTAATTGTAAGCCAAAATCCATAGTCTTGCTCGTATTAAACGTTCAATATTAAATAATCAATTATAAGACAAACTTGCAATAAAAAAAAAGGGTTTTTCTTAAAATACTAATAAAATTAATGGTTTGCGTCTTCTTTAGCCACCTTTACCGTCTCAGCCACATAAATAATTGTAATGCTCTCTCTATTTATTCATGCTCATACGAACCAAATTCACATCATCATCATCACTTCCATGCATCTCTCTCCACTTCCATAACACCTTAGCTTATTGCAACTGCTCTTAACTCACATTTTAATACTCTCTCTCAACTTCAAATCGTGTTATGGTCATGGGGGCTCGTCGCCATTTTCGACCAATCACCGAATGTAGCACCGAGGGCCGGTCCAATCAGACGGTGGCTGCAGACTTGGACGGCACTCTTCTTGTGTCAAGAAGTGCTTTTCCTTACTTCTTGCTCATGGCTCTTGAAGCTGGAAGCCTCCCTAGAGCTTTACTCCTTTTAGCTTCAGTCCCTTTTGTGTACTTCACGTACTTGTTCGTGTCAGAGGCTATGGCTATCAAGATCTTCGTGTTCATTGCCTTTGCTGGACTTAAAATAAGAGACATTGAACTTGTTTCAAGGTCGGTATTGCCTAGGTTTTATGCCGATGATGTTCATCCCGAGACTTGGAAGGTGTTTAACTCTTTTGGGAAGAGATATATAATCACTGCTAATCCAAGAATAATGGTCGAACCATTTGTCAAGACCTTTTTAGGTGCTGACAAGGTTCTTGGCACCGAGTTGGAGGTCACAAAATCCGGAAGAGCCACAGGGTTCGTGAAGAGACCTGGAATTCTTGTCGGAGAACATAAAAGAGACGCTATCTTGAACGAATTTGGCAAGGACTTGCCAGATTTAGGCTTAGGGGACCGAGAAACTGATCATGAGTTCATGTCAATATGCAAGGTAAGACCTTAAAACTTTTCTTCAGTTCTGCTAGCTTTCTTGTCTTCTTCCAAGGACAAAGACATACAAATCTGAATTTACATTAACTGTTTTAGCTTGAGACAGGTAGTACGATTACAACTGTAAAATCATTTTCTTTTAGGGTATTTAGTGGACGTTTGGTGAGAAAGTTTATGGCAACTATATATTATGTTCATTTAAGTTTCTGAGCATTCCAATTTTTGTGTTATTGTGGACCACTAGTGAAAGCTTTCAGCCTTTCACGTTTGAAACTTTGTTCATTTAGAGAGCTTTCTTGTGAGGGAAAAAGAAGAAGAGAATTTATGTCACACAATTCAAAACACCTACCATACATTATCCATGCTCGAACCATCCTCACACCTCATGAATTGTATGTGCACCAATTTCAGTTTAACTTGGTATCTTTTCCGGGTTTTAGTCAAGAGGAGGTGCTCCAATATGTTTTTATTTTGTTTTTTTTGAAAAAAATAAAAATATTATTATGATATTATCAATTTGGGTATTATATATATATATTAATTTGATAATTCTAAATCTCTCATTTTAGTGAAATTTTTCGTAAATGTTGTCGTTGTTATTATATTAATTTTGGTACCTTTCAACTTAAATAAGTACTTGAAGTACTTATCGTATGAAATAATTGGTAGTGGTCCAAAAGCAATTCGGTGGATTGCCATAAATGACCTAGTACTATTTTCTATTTTCATTCGATTGAATTAGTGATCTTGGAATTTATTTTCTTCACAATTTAAAGGGTTGCATCAACTAATACCTAATTTTCTGTGCGATTAACATGAATTATTCATTCAATTGCAGGAAGGATACATGGTTCCAAGAACAAAATGTGAGCCACTCCCAAGAAACAAGCTTTTGAGCACTCTTATCTTCCATGAAGGACGCTTAGTTCAAAGACCTACACCTCTAGTTGCACTCTTAACCTTCTTATGGATGCCTATAGGCATAATCCTGTCACTTCTCCGGGTCTACCTTAACATTCCATTACCTGAGAGGATTGTCCGATACAATTACAAGATCCTAGGAATCAAACTGGTGGTTAAGGGTACTCCTCCACCACCTCCTAGTAAAGGTCAAAGTGGGGTCTTGTTCGTGTGCAACCACCGGACTGTCCTTGACCCGGTTGTTACGGCTGTGGCTCTTGGAAGGAAGATCAGTTGTGTCACCTACAGTATAAGCAAGTTCTCCGAAATAATCTCTCCGATCAAGGCGGTGGCTTTATCCAGAGAAAGAGAGAAAGATGCTGCTAATATCAAGCGTTTGTTGGAGGAAGGTGACTTGGTGATTTGCCCTGAAGGAACAACTTGCAGAGAGACATTCCTACTAAGGTTCAGTGCACTTTTCGCTGAACTCACTGATAGGATCGTCCCAGTTGCGATCAACACCAAGCAAACAGTTTTCTACGGCACGTCTGCTCGTGGCCACAAGTTTTTGGATCCATACTTCGTGTTCATGAACCCTATGCCTAGTTATGAGATCACCTTCTTGAACCAGCTTCCTCAGGAGCTGACTTGCAAAGGTGGAAAATCAGCCATTGAAGTTGCAAACTACATACAGAGGGTGCTTGCTGGGACTCTTGGGTTCGAGTGCACTAACCTGACGAGGAAGGACAAGTATTCCATGCTTGCGGGAACAGACGGTGTTGTCCAAACCAAGAAGGAAAAGGAAAAGGAGGAGAAGGCTTAGTTTAAGATCAGATTTAAAAGCAGAAAGTTCCATAAAAATTTCTCTATTCTTTTCTCCATAATGTCTAAGAAACTTTTAATCACAAACAACAATAAACATTGTGACTATGGTAGCTGTTATAAATCAATTCAGTTAAATGTATATTGTTGTTTTGAATTACAAATGTTGCATTACTATATTATATCTTTAAAAAGAAAATATTTTTAATTACAAATTAAACGTAATGTTTTAAAAACTAAATCAGAAGTTAAACTTAGACAAAAAATTTAAGGTTTAATAAATTTAACCGGTATACCGATTAAAGATTAAATAAAATTAAAGAATTTAAAATATAATTGAAAAAGATTGTCATTCCTTACCGAAAATTTTGAAATTTAATTAAAAATGATTGTTAAATGAAAATTATTTATTTGTTTTGTTTTATAAGAATTTATTAATTTACCACATTAAAAAATGAATTCAAATCTATAAAAGCTTATTAATAGTTTCTACTTGAGTAATACACCGTTCATTTACCAAAAAAATTAAATTTATTAATTTACTAAAATTGATCAGCTATTAACAATATGAGTTATTAAAGTAAATTAAATTAAAAAATTAAAAACAAAATCAAAACTAAAAAATTAATCAATTTAAACATTTTATGAGTAAATATACCGAATCAATTGAATTTTTTAATCATTAATTTATAAGATAAAGTTAGGAATTGTTCAAAGGGCCTGGTTGGCAGGTTGCTGGAGGTTGGTAAGATTTTAGTGATTCATTGATTTAACGAGTGAATGAAGAAAAGTTGGCCTTCAATAGCTTGCAAGCATCTAAGACCACCAACCCACAAACCAAAGAGACAATAATTACTTACTCGCTGATGAACTACATGGAAATAGTTATAACCCGACCAACTCTTATTGGTATGGTCACTACTGACTGGATCTCCACAGGTGGAATTGAGAAGCAAAATACATGAAAAAGAAGAGTCATCAACAAATATGGATATGGTTGACTTAGTGCCTCTTCGTTGTCATGATCTGGCACCTTACTCACTAGCGCTTTTCCGAGTTCGGTGGAGTTTAAAGAGCGCACATGACATGCTCCAAGCTAGATATTTTATAACAAGCAGTTTTTACTACTTATAGTTATTATTAAAAGGCATTAAATTGTATTAATTATTTCATATATAAAATAATATATTTTAAAAATTATTTCCTAAATTTCTTTTTTTCTCTATAAACTTCCGCTAAATTTTAAAATTCTAAATTTTTATCAAAAACCGAACTAAAGACTCTAGCCTTGTTTAGTAAATAACTTATGAGTCATTTTTAGCATATTGAGAGGTTTTAATTATTTGATCTTGTTAAACCACTGGTAATTATATTGATCATTAATTGATTAAGTGGACAGATTGAATCCAATATGTTGATTTTAAGTGCTGAGAAATTAAGGGATTAAAAACTATTAAATTCAAAAGTTATTACAAATTACTCAATGAGATAAAAATAGTGATAATGATAAAGATAGAGATAAGAATAATAAGTTTATTATTTAAATTTAATATTTTAAATTTTAAATTTTGAAATTGAATTAATGTCAAATTTAAATCAGAATATACAAAGAGTTATCGTCTCATTATGTACGTTTTCCTTTAATTTTGAAATAATAGTATTGACTGTTTTTACTCTCTCTAAATTCTTATAAGAATATTCAAAGAAATACTACTAATCTTCAAGTTTTTATAAATCTTTTTTTAAGTCATGCCATTATAAATTATTTTATATATAAGAGATAATACTAACTAATTAATTTTATCAAATATCTTTAAATAAAAAGTTATTATCAGCTGATCAAGTCAATTACGTTAATCCGCGTTCAAATAGTCTAATCTTTTCTTCTATCTTGTAAGAGTGATTAACTTGGTTCGAGATCTCGATTATTTCCAAGATATAGTCTAATCTTTCCTTCTTTCAATAAAAATATCTTCTCCTTCTAGATAAAACTTTCTAGTAACTTGTAAGAGTGATTCTAAAATTTAAACTTAGATCCGAGATCTCGATTTCCAGGATTCTCAATACCTATTTCCAGGAGCAATCACCATATGAAGTCCAGTTCAGGGCCATAGTTTTTCTTCCTTTTTCTGGTTTGTGGCAAGTGGGTATTAATGGAGTGACCTATTTACTCTGATGAACTGGCCGTGGGGGCCAAGTAGTCAGGTACGTGAACAAATGAAGCTTTTCTTTTACTCGGAGCCTGCCTGCCTTGGATCTACTAAGAGATTCGTAATTTATATTAATTAACACGTGCGGGTGACGGGGTATCATGCAGCCCATGCCTCTTTGCTCGTCTTCTGCCTCCATCATACGCTAAAAACAATTATTTTCTATTGGAATGTAATGAGATTGTCCCATAACACATATTTATAGAAAGTTGAGATTTAAAAAAATTGTCTAATTTAGCCATTGTTTGGTTAGATTTTTATTAGTAGAGTTTTTTTTTTGTAAATCTTTTCTAAGAAGAACTTTTTCAAGAAATCAGTTGACTGTTTGACTGTCATTTATAAAAAAACTTTTTAAAAGAGCTTCATACAGTAGACTCTTTGGCAATATAAAAAAGTTTTTAATTTTAATTATATTTATTTTGTAATGAAAATTATTTATGCATATAAATATTATTTAAAGTATATTAAATAATGTGCAAAGCATAATATATTAATATTATATAATTTTAAATCATACGAAACATAAATGAAAATATATCTAATCAAATATTTTATATGAATTATAACATAAATAAACTAATATCAAAATAAATATTAAAATATATAAAAAGAAAATAATATTATATAAATTTCAAAATAAATGTGAAGATGAGTTTGTAAGTATTGTGAGAATTATGTGTAAAACATAAGAACAAAAGAGTCTAAAAAATATACTCATTAATTGATTTGAAAAATCTAACTAAAAAAGTCATTTGAGATGTTTTTTTTTAAGTTCCAAATTTGAGCTTCTTAAAAAGTTATATTTTGATTGCTAAAAAATCATATATATTAAAGAAGTACTTTTTATTTAACAGTTAAGCATTTATTTTTTTTAAAAGGCTTTTATAGTGAAAAAAAGTACTTATTAACTTCTCAAAAGTATATTCAAACAGATACTTAGATTAAAATTAACAAATCAAGTTCGAGTTGATCAAACTTTAAACTCATAAATTTAAAAATCAAATAACCTTAATCTAGTCAAAAATATTATTTTAAATTCAACTAAATCGAGTTTTAGATTACTCAAAATCAATGTTTGTATTCCACATTTGACTTAATTTTGGATCGATCCCCAATTGCCGAAGCCCTTCTCTAATAGGAATTTAGCCAATAAATTTCAAAATTTTCTATTAATATGTTTAATAACCTCTGCTCAAAAAAATATATAAATAAAATAATTTATATATAAGAAGAATATTATTCCTCTAATTATTATGAAAATCTTAGTATGGCATTAAAAAAGAGTATAAATAGACTGGACCATACCTCCTGATTAAAAAAGAAGAAGAAGAAGCATTTACTGCATATGGGTCCCTAAAATTAAACAAGCCAAGAATCGTAACAACTTCTTTTGGGGTGTGTCATAAGTCATAAACAACTCATATTAAATTCTTCTTCTTCTTCTTCAGAAAGATCGATCTCTTCTGGTGTAAAATAAAGTTTGTGATTGGGACAGAGTGACCTAAGGAATGGGGACCCCTATACCAATGCAATTAACACACAGTGTTTTACTGCATACGACATAAGGTAACCTTCGTACATACTTACATTAATTTCATTACTCCGTTATTTCTCATTGAGTTGTCTACTTCTCTTCTGCTCACCTCTTTTCATATCCGTGTATGTGTCCTTTTCTCATACTTGAAGCTCACAAAGAAAGCTAATGAACTATCACCTTAGTAGTATCAAATGTATCTTGATTTTTACCATCATTAAAAAAAATTATAATCTTTTAACTTATTATGAATTTTTAAATTTGAGAAAGCCTCACCCTCTTAAATTTGTATTAAAAAATAATGATAAAACATACTTGTTATGAACATCGGCCCCATTTGATTGTTGGTTGATCAGCCAAAAAATAGTTGATTGACTCAAATCAGCTGGTTGACTTTATAAAAAAAAGAAGAATTAGGATGAAAATGATGAAGTAGAAAATTAATAATAATAATAATATTCATACAATGTTATTTTTGCACTTTAACACTTGCATTTGAAAATCTTTGAGCTTTAGATTGAAATTTCATATTTAAAGGAACAAGTGATGAAAGTGTTGAAAAATTGATTTTACAAGAGATTTCCAGCTATAATTGATTTAATGGAACATTAGTGCCCGCAACATGAGATTTAATAAATGAAATATGAGATAGATTTAGTTTCAGTAAATGAAGTCTGATAGTAGTTGAGGTTTATATGGTTTTGCTACAGTAAAACAATGCCAATTGAAGTATACTGTAGGTGTTTGTAGAAAATAGCTACTATTTGTATTTATTGCATTTAACTTCATTTATAACTTTATTAATTACTCACAGCTACTCCATTGTCTCTTTTCATCTTTAAAATGAAAAAGCTAACACAATCTTACATTACTTGATTAGTGGCTTTGATTCTTCACCGATTCCTTGTGGATTCACTTGGATCTTACCAATGCTGTCATTCTTTGTTTTCGTTTGTAAGTTTTATTCTTCTATATTCTGATCATGCCTCACTTGATTAAAAGGAGGATTCTTTCTATTTTTTAGTTGAATCTTTTATTTTTGGGTTCTTATCAGGTTTGTGTAGGTACTGCGTATTGCTTTGCGCTTTTATAATTACTGAGATCGATTAAGGTTTAGTTTACTTTATTGGTTCTCATCAATCAAGGAAAAGGCTTTTTTTAATCATCTCCTGGGTTGTATTGAGTCTTAACTTACATTTTCGTTCATGTTGTCAAGATTCAAGGATTGTTTCTTAAACTTGTTGCTGGTTCGATATTAGTAATTGGATAGTTATAGCAACATCATATTGAATGTATATATACCCATTTGCATTGAATCATTTACTTTTTGACTATATTTAACTTGTATAGTCCTCAAAGATTGAAGAACTTATGTTTCTTTGTGTATACATAGATGAATTTGGCTCCACTTGCAGTTGTTTAATCATTTAGACAATCACAGAGGCTGAATTGCTGTTAAATTAGAAGTATTAACACTAACCTTTTTCTTTTAACAGAGCATTAACTTGAAAGTTTGGTGGCCCAAGATATACAGTTGACGAGTGATCATTTTTGGTTATTAATTGGTGTCAAGACATTGGGGGTGGAGTGATAAGGATTAGAACTCAAGATTTGTATTTGTTGATATTGAAATGTCTGTTACTAATACAAAGAGTTCGGGTCACTGGCCTGACCAGAATCAAGCTAATTGATTTTAGCATAATGTAGAAGATCAATTCATTAATGATGATTTGAAATTTTTGAGCGCATTGCATATATATATATATATATATATATATATATATATATATATATATGCACACTTAATTTAATTAAAAAGCTATTTGTATAAAATATTGTATCGCATAAAACAACAACATCGGAAGTTCTTGTCCTTGCATATATTTAAATCAAGATATACATAAAAAAGAGAAAGGAAAGAGAGTTGGACAACTGCCATATAATTTGAAAGATTGTAACTTGTCGTGGACAATTAAAATTTCTTATTAATATGGATGGGTCATATTTATTAGTTTCTGATAATTTCAATTATATTTTATTTTGTCTTGTATTGTTTGATTCATTTTGTATCATGGTTCATATTAATGTTCAATCTCTAATTTATAGTTACAGAATAATTATATTTTAATCTTTAATTTAATTTAATATTTGAGTTTAATTGATCATGCGTTCAAAGTTGATTATTTAATATTTACAAATTTTATCTTTTTCTAATATTATTTAATTATTTAATAATTCTTTGGTTAAATAAAAAGATATTACAATAAAATTTTTGTAAATTTTGAATAATATTCACAAATTAATTATATATTCATTTTAAATTAAGAGATCAAATAATTCTAAATTAAGTAATTAATTAAAATATATAGATGATAAAAAGTATTTATATAATTATTTTGTTGGAATAGTCTAATTGTAACCAATTAAAGTAACTCACTAGTGAAACCAATTGCAAATTGATAAAAAAAAAGTATATAACCTTTTTCTCATCTTGTATAATTAGATGACGTCATTTCAAAAAAGAAACAAAGGAAGAGGGGAATGATATAGGTCGGGTTCGTTGGCCAAAAGAAATACTTCTTCTTTTTTGTGACTTTTGTAACCAATATATTCAAAGAAGTAAGGAAAAACGTGGTAGAGTTATTTGTCAAATGATACCATGGAAGAAGGTGGAGGAAGAGTTTCATAAAGCGACCAAATTATAATGGGATAAAACTAAGCCTAAAAATAAGTTTGATTGAATGAGAACTAGATCGAGTCTTTGGAAACTGTTAAAAGAAAAAGAAACGAGATTAGGATGGGACTATGACAAAGGAACAATTGCTGCTAGTGAGGAGTGGTAGACTTTGAAGATTAAGATTACCTCATTTTAAGTTATTTTCCTTTACTTTAATGCTAAATAAATAGTTAAATATAAGTTAATTATTTTGTGTAGGACAACAATTTTAAAACATTTAAAGAGGAAGGGCTTGAACTTGAGTTTGAATGTAAGTTGGATCAAGTTTTTGGATGTTTAGCAAAAGGAGAAATTACATTTTATCATATGGCTGACCCTCCACAAAAACAACGAGAAGTTGAGGAAGTATATGTTCCTTCTCCACCTGATAGCCATAATGTTCATCACCAATTGTCAGGCTATCATGATCATGAGAATATAGATGAAACTAGTGGTCTAAACAATTATCAAGTGATTGGTGATTGGGAAGAGGTATGGAGAGAAACCACCCCGGCCCTTGCTTCTGCTCCTGTTGTTACCCCTCAAGCTTTGCATGATGAAGGGAGTGAGAAAAGAAGATGCAAAAGGGTTTTGTAGAATGAAAGTTCACAAAGTAGCAAAAGTGCAATAATTGATTACACTAAAAGGGTAAGAAGATCTGCAGCAATGCATGAGAGACTTGATTATATGATGCAGTTGATTCAAGAAAGACATAGTGCAACATTAGAGATGAATACTTCTATTACGAAAATTTTGAACACCAATAAATATCGATGCATCACAAAGTACTGGCGTAGGTGTGTCCCATCATGATGTTACTAATGCTTTGACAAAAGTATTTACTTTTCTTGGTTTAGAGACTGGTACTCCTGAATTTTAATTTGCTTGCTTGTTGATTGAAGATCTACAAAGAAGGGCCATTTTTTTCGGTTTAGCAAATGATACAAAGACAGTTGAATACATAAAGTTTGTGTATGAGTATGACAAACATAAAAGACATTAGACATAGTTTCTATCTAACAGTTTATTGTTTTTTTTATTTGTATACTTATGTTGACATGGTATGTTTTAAGACATTATAAACTTTGTTAGTTTATTTTATTATATTATGTTATCTTGTTGGTAATATATAATTTTATTACGTGTTATATTATTTATTTCTTTATATTTAGACATATTAGTGTTATGTTTATTTAGAATACAATTTTACTCGTTGATTTATAGGTTTGGATGATAATGCTATTATGCAACTTCTGCAAATTATGCAATTTTTGGACAATAAGATTGAGTTTTGATATTCGGTTGCTTATGTAGCGGGTTACATGGGTATGTATTTTTTAACCATATATACAAGGAACCATGTATGACTTTCTATCAAACAAGAGAACTATGGATGAATAAATCATTGAATGGTCATGAAAAATAGTATTTTAATACTAGGATGAATCAAAATACATTTCGTCAATTATATATAGTACTGGAAAACAATTATGGTTTGAGACCTTCCGATAGGATGTCTATTTTGGAGAAAGTCGGTTTATTCGTGTATGTCCTAAGTAAAGATTCCCCAAATATAGATATCCAAGCATACTTTCAACATTCAGGTGAAACTATGAGCAGAGTTTTTAAAGAAGTTTTGAGTGCCATGGATGAATTTTCAAGGGATTTACTTTTACCAAACAATCCCGAATTCAAGGAGATTCCACAACAAATTGCCAATGATATTAGATATATGCCACATTTTAAGGTAATTCAATATGTTCTTACTCCCCCTTCATTATATTTTTCATTGAAAATTGTTG
>JANIJH010000005.1:470387-483106 GCA_024520975.1 Erythroxylum areolatum | reverse complement strand
ATTACAATAATAAGATAAGATTTACGTATAAATAAGATTTAAGTACAAAATTCATAAAACATGTACATGTATATGAAGATCAATGAACGTTTCATAAATAATAGTCCTGTACAAGCCATGTTTTATAATAGTCCTGTAGACGGCTTGGCTTTATTAATTTCAACGCTTCATCTCCTCTGGCTTGGAAAACATGCGTGCGTGGTTTGAATTCTTAAAGAAGAAACGACATCGTATGGGTCATTGGACAGAGTTGGACAGGGTAAATTAGACAGGTGATGCGTGCCCCTTTTCTCGAGGGATACTATCATGACCCTTTTGACTTTTTGCAGCCATTGGCACCTATACCATCTTGGATCTTATTTAGTCCCAGCAATAGGACATTCTACGACCATAAATGGCAAAATCTGTAACTCCTCTGGTGTCTTTTGCATTCATGTCCTGGTAAACTATAATGATTGGCGACCGAATTGTTAATGCATCCCCTAAGAAAGTGATCATTGTGCAGTGTTGAATATTGAAATCGTATATATATAAGGAAAAGAAGGGATTTCCTTTTCATGAACATTATAGAACTTTTTTTCCCTTGCTTTGAATTTTGTCTTGCTAGAGCCAGTTGTTATCAGTCCTATTCCATTGTGGGCAAAACTTGAAAAGGATTTCACAATTGTGGTTGAGTTTGATTGTTCTTTTGAGAGCCTGCTCTGCAGACCCCTTGTTTTAGATTGGTCAATTTTTAGTGTTTCTCTTTCCTTTTACACCATTTGTGTCATGACAGATTGCACTAGTGAGTGGTTGGAAGGAGCAAATAAGGTTTACATCCCATTTCCAGCCTGCGGGGACCATAGCTGCTATGACTCCGACCGATCATATCGAATGCCTAAAGCTGCTGATAGCACAAACCAGAGCTTGGATCCTGTACAATCCTCGAGTGCTCCTCCTTACAAGAAAGCCCTTGAATAAAAAAAAAAGGAGCCTGTTCTGTTAATAGCATCTGAGAACTTGAAAGGCTTTCCTTGAATATGCGTTCTTGGAGATACAATTATCATCACTATGTTTACCTTTTCTCTTCATTTCCCTATCATTATTACTAAGTTCCATTTGGACAAGTCATCTTGAAGGAGGTACCTCATACTTATCTCTCCATTTCTATTATTGAGGATGGTGAAAGATGTAAAACATATTTGTCAGACAAAGTTTTGAATCATTCATACTCGTGCACGTGTTATCATTGTGTTTCTTGGACAAACTTATGAAATAACGTTGCAATGTTAATGTTAACATTTCAATAAAGCTAAAAATGAGTGATCCTTTATGGTCATGAATGATGGTGACTCGACCTCCTCGAGTGTTGGATAGGCTCGACACTCTTAAGGATGGCCTATGCATGGAGTTGTCTGTCTCCCTTAGCTGTAATGTGGGATAGATGTTGTCTCCAACATGTAATACAACTAATTAGGGTAATAAGTAATTTTTTTTGGATTAAATACACTTGAATCTCCTAGAGTTTGTACTTTTCTTTTTATTTCAATCATTGAGTTTTAAAAATCCTTATTTATTTTCTTATAATATTATTTAGTTAATTATTTATTTTTTTCTATTTTATCTAAAATTATGTAATATTAAAATTCTTAAGTTCTTATATGATGTTATTTTAAATTTATATATAGAAGAAAAATTAATGAAATATGGTGGAAGAGGTTGTATGCTAGTTAAATAATATCAATAGAGGAAAGTAATAGTCTTTAAGGTAAAAGACATAAAAATTTTCTGAATTTTTTAAACATATTTGAAAATTTCATTAATTTTTTAAATTACCAAAAAAATATTCTTCTAGTCTTTAATTTTTCAAAAGAACTCTTTCTCTTAAACTTTGATTAACAAAATAACGATAAAATACATGCAATACAAACATTACACATATACCGATCAAATGATGGTTGCATGACTATTCAACTCAACTATTAAATTAATTAAATGCGACTCAAACTAATAATTTATTATAATTATCTTAAATAATTAACTTAAGTCGAGTTTTAATTGGTTTGAGTCCAATTTAAGAACTGAGATGAGTTAACAAGTTATTGACATTTGATTAGTCCACATCTAATATTTATATTGTATATAGATTATCGTTATTTTTTAACTGAAACTTAAGACAAAGACTTTTTCTAAAAAGTTAAAAATTACTATGAGTTTTTTCCTTAATTTTAAAAACTAAAAGATTTTTAAGAGTTACTTACCTATAATAGAGACTTGTGGCTTTTACCCTATTTTGAAAATCTGAAAATTAAAATAAAAGAAAGAATGAAATTAATGAATATTCTTTTGTAAGAAGGATAACGAATTCCTTAAATGTTTTGAATATTCTCTTATTTTTAAAACTAATTAAAAAACCGAGCGTTCTCCTGATCAAACAATGAGAAAACATGTACCCTTTCCAAAATCTTCATGTTCATAAACCTCATTGCATTTAATTTCATGAAACCCAATTGTGAATTCTCAAGAGACAGTAGTACTAACATCAATCAAATTGAAAAAGAAAGAAACAATGCCTACTCCGTGGGACACAGAAGCTTGATTTAGGTGAATGGTTAAAAAAAGGGGTCAGTGGGTCCCTTGTCTTTTTAAAAGCATTGTCATGGTACTGTATCCTGATTAACTTAAAAGATGAAAAACATTGACCATATTGTATTTCAGATTTGAAACTTTGCTAAATCGATATCATAATTTTTCGTAATTATATGAAGATTATTCGAAATTGCTTTGACATGATTCGGAATCATCAAAATTATGCCATATAATTTAAAACTTATGCATAAAAGCAAAGATTAAATGTAAGTTTGAGAATTCCACCATAGGAGAAGCTTAGGAACACTAATTAATCAACTAATCATATCATCAAGTTCCCATTCTTTTTCATGTACAAACATGTGTGTAATATATAAATAGATATCAATATGCAGAAACTGAATTTGACCTAGACAAAGAAGACGACGAGTTCAAGAACTCGATGCAATCTTCTATGGCTTCAGCTCTCTGTGAATCAAATGTATCAGCAAGTGATCTTGATCTAGCCAAACTCGCTGAGGAGGACACCTTACCTGATGATGTCTTCCTCTTGGTGGAGGCAAAACGTAAAACTCTTACCACCTTAGCTCCAAGGTGTCTCAGGACCCTCGCCGGTGATAATCTGGAGCTGCTTTTTGGCAGTCTGAAGCTGAAAATTCCGGCGACCCTTCTCTTGTTTCCTCCTAATATGCTTCCAACCCCATGCTTGAGGAAGATTGATGTTTTATTGTCGTTGACCTCAGGACTGAAACTCACTCTCTTACTTGCTCTACGTGACATTTTATATATCTGAATATGACCTAATGTAGATGTAAGAGAGCTTCTGACGAAGATGGAGATGGAAGGAGTAGTGATGAGATAAGAGAGAAGAGGGAAGTTGTGAAGATTGTGTGGAGTATTTATTGATGAATCAAAAGATGGGAAAGAGAAGATAAAGAAAAGATAGAATATTTGATGAGAGGCTTGTTCTTGGAAATTTATACTATATGTCTAAAGTGTTTGACTGTAAAGACTAAGCAACCCGTTATGCTTTCCTTTTAGTTTTTGACCACAGAAAATTTTACAAGAGTTATTATTATTTTTATTATTTTATTATTAATTATTAATTATTATTCATATTTTTATCTTAAATTTTAAAATAATAAATTATTAGTCATATTTTATATATTTTTGTTTTATTTTATGTCCTTTTTTATATTGAACAAATTCGCTTGTAAATTTCTAACATCTCTTTTTTAAGTGATTAGTTTTATTTTATTATTTTTTATGTTATAAGTTAAAAAAGATTCTTATTTTCTCTCTTTTTAGATTTTATGACTGTCAATAATAAGTTTTATAAATAAAATAAAATAAGACAAAACAGAGACAGATGAAGAGTATATTTTAAGTATATGCCCTTTTTACTTTTGCTAGACGTATATACCAGATTGGAGCACCTTTTTTATTAGGATATTCTAATCCTATTTTGATTCACATATTTGTGTGGATCTTGTGTAAACATATAGATGAGATTTAAAAGAAACTAATTAACTAAAATAGAGCATCTGATATGATCCTTATATATAATCCCCCATAAAGTGAAAATTCATAACCTCAATTGTGACAGGAATGCCGTTTAATTAACTTGTGCCTGTTTGAACAGTCCCAGTTAATCCTGTCTTTTTTTTAATAAGAATCAATACCATCGTTATAAGGTTTCTCCTCCGATTTTTTGTTTTTTGTTTTAATGGCCTGTTCTATGTTACCCTTTTTCAAATTTCAATGTTATTTGACCTTTGTAGGAGTGATTGTTGATCAGTATACCTCGTACTGTGTGGTCTGTGAAGACGAAGTAAGTACAAACAACAGGAGATATCAAGAATCCAACGAAAACTAACAAAGAAGAAAATAGATACGGGTTTTGGTCAAAAAGCAATAATAAGAAATGGTGGAGCCATGAGAAAGGAGGGTAAGATGAGTAAATGAAACAGAGCAAGAAGAAGAGGGAACAAAGGCAGACAAGAATTGATCCTCTTCTTATCAGCGTTGCTTTTTAGGTGCAATTGTCAGGACCCTAAACCCCTTTCTTTCTTGATTCTGTTTACAATATATACATATAAGACTAATCCCGTCGTTGATGATCCTCTAGCCTCTTGGATATAACTTTTTGATTGGATCAATTGTGGACGTCTCGCTTCTAGTGACAATGTGAGAGTTGAAGCTACTAAAGAACCTGAGGGTTGATGGGAACCTGATGCTGAGCAAGGGGAGGCCAGCGATCAATCATCAGCTGAACAATCAAGTATGTGAAGACTCCTTGTACGCAAACATATACAGGCGACGTAGGAACCTGAGAGATCTTGGGATTTTCAGGTTTACCCCCTCTAGGACTCTTGAGATGGGGTCTTAAGGGATTAGGATTAGTCCGGCTAAGTTGGGATACCTAATGTAATCCAAAAAAAAAAAAAAAGACTAATCTCGCTCCTCGCTTTATGAAAACACCGTAACCGATTGCTTTACTTAACATTTCTTTGCATCTAGGAACTCTAGGAAATTAGGGTTTGGCGTGTGAATTAGGGTAAGTTTGCTGTAGCATCTCTCTTTTTTCTTTTTTTTCTTTTTGCTTTGACTTGAGAAAATTGTTAAGTAAAGCAATCGGTTATGGCGTTCCTTTGACTGGGGAACATCACGGCTCTGTGTCTGTGTTATTTCCTTTTCCTTTCCCTTGGAAACTACGCATCACAAAGCTGTCATGAGAATGGAGGAATGAGCCTGGCAAGTGCAGTCACCCCTTCACCTTCAGGATTCCAAGATTTTCAGGAATGATAAAAGAGGAAACAATCCTAAAACTCCAGGATTCCACCTTTCCTTTTTCTTTTTCTTTTTATGTTCTAGTATTTATAACAGGGATAGCCCAAAAAATTATCAATTAAACCTAATTACCATTATTTCCACAATTTATCTATTTAATTATAGAGTTAATTCATGTGATATTGTTTAATTATTACATAACTTCTTTTGCTGGTTTTTATTAATTTTTTTAATTTATAGTTCATAATGATGCTGAATTAAAATTTAAAATTTTTTATATTATATCATTTTGAATTGATAAATAAATAGAAATTTAATGATAAAAATAATTAAATAATATCATAAGAAATAATTAATAATTGTCAGAAATGAAAAAATATTAAATAACAATGGATCATATTATATTTAACCATTAATTATAATATTATCCTCGATAATTTTTTATTTGTTTGAGTTTAAATCATAGATTTAACTTTCTTTTTTGAAATTTTCTTAAGAATCAATTACTCTAATCTTTTATTATATTGGAAAGTTAGAATTTTAGATTCACTTTAGATCTAATTGAGTGTGTGTTTCCTAATCAATGAAGAATGTAAATAATCAAAACTCAAGCTACTTATCATTAACTGTTGACTTACAAGTCACAAGACTTATCATTTCTTTTCAACTTTTTAACCTATTTTCACTAGACTAACTCAAAATTCAAGATATATAATAATTTGACATTTATGATGTACAAAAAAGTTGGAGGAATGATTCAATCCCAGTAATTATTTAAAATTTTTAATACAATATAAATTTAATCAAATTTAAAATTAAGACTTTTAATATTTAAATATACTTACAAACCTTGAACTTTCTATAATGACATGTTTGAAATATTATTTTGACTAGGGAAAGAATTTTATTCTTGTATTTTGTCAAGCAAAGAGTTGACAAAATTGAAAATTGAAAAATGATTCAATTGACCAAAAAAAATATCCCAAATGACTCGAATGATATCTCTCAATTACCTGAATTTAACCCTAAATTTTAGATCAACTTTGAAGTATTATTTTAACTCGGGAAGGAATTTTATTTTTATATTTTGTCAAACAAAGAGTTGACAAAAATGGAAATTAAAAAAGGGTTCAATTGAGGAAAAAAAATATCCCAAGTGACTCGAATAATTTCAATTACCTGAATTTAAACCTAAATTTTAGATCAAGTTCGAACAACTTAAAGTTTGAATGGATATTAAAATGTCATTTTAGTTAGTTAATTCTTCAACCATTAAATAAAACGACAACATTTTATTTAAATTAATTCAACCAAATCAAATTTAAATTGCCAATCAACTTAAACTTAATACGTTGACTTCCAATTGGTCCAACCGACAACAAGCTCTTGAATGTCCACTAAATGTAACAAAAGAAAGAAAGTCTCTTAACCCTATTAAATTGTTGATGCTCTAGGGCAACTTGGTCCACACCCTCCAAAGGTTCAAAAACTAAAAACCCCTTTCAACTGTCACTCTTGAATTTATTTGTTGCAACCACTCCCTTTGAAATTGGTAGACAGCAAGCCATTAATGGCCTACTTCACAAGTCAAAATCTCAGTGCCCCACTGTCTTCATTTTTCAAAATATTAACACACATTTTATATCTTCTCAAAATCATTACTTCCCATAAACATATTTCAGTTTTTGATACCTACTTGGTTAAAGATGTTAAGCTCATCTTATCACACAAAAGGCTTTCATGTGATTGCACTTCTCGTGATTATTGTATTGGGCTCGTAAAGCTTTCATTTCATTTGACAAAGACTTGATTTAACCTTCAAGAAATGGGTGAAATTGTTGACGAAAGCAAATGAAGTGGCCCAACTATGGCCAGAAGACACATTACAAATCCAAGACAAACTAGGCCGTAATTGGTACACTCGGTAGGCCTAATCACCGACAAGATAGCCCTTTCACGTTGACAAGATGAACCCAATGAAAATTATAATAACAATCCACGCCACGTTTGCCTGATGATTAAAAATTTTAATTAGTTTAATCGATTTAATTATAAAAAAATTTTGTTTGATGTTTAACATTTTAGTTTGATTTATTTTAATAATTTTTTTTGTTAAAAATCGATTAATTTATTAATTAATTGATCAATTTTTATAAAATAATAAGTGCTTATAAATTAAAATAAATCAATTAATTATCATTAAAAAATTTAATTAAACTTCAAATTCAACAATCTCTTTAGATTATACCTTAAATTCTTTAATTTGATTTAATTTTTAACCAATTTTATGATAGTTTAATACCGATTAAATTTTTTAAACATTAAACCTCTTATTGAATCGATTTAACTTAGGACAGTAAATGGAAAACAAAGCAAGTAAACCAAAAACACCTCGAAATAAATTAACCATTGAAAAATCGAACTGGTTTGTTCGGTTTAGTGAGTAACGTTTTAAACCAACCAATTTTTTATTTTAGTTTTCTAACTTTTTAGTTAAATTTAATAATCTTTATTGTTTAAAATGATGAGTTTATTAAATACTCAATTTAATTTTTATAAATTAATATATTTTTATAAGTTATAATAAACCAAATAGTTTTATTTAACAGTTTTTTTTAATTAAACTTCAAACTATTTGATAGGTGAGGATAATTATTTTAATCATCTTTTAAAATTTTAAATTTTATTCAATCTTTAATTAATTTTATGATTACATAATATGAATTGAACCTTTTAAATATTAAACATCTTATTTTACTGATGTAACTTATAATTCAATTTTTAAAACATTTAAATAAAGAATCACATAAGATGATATAAAATGATCCCAATTGGTATAAGATAATCTTCAACTAGATTATGCCATGGAATCTTCTTTATCTAATCAAACACGCTTCACTAAGTTGAAAATAATAATAATAATAATAATAATAATAATAATAATAATAATAATTGTTTGAATTTTCAAGATAGAATGAGTAAGAATAATACTGAGAGAATGGGGAAGTTGAAGCGTGCAGACCTGAGTATTGCATTAGTTGTATGAATCCAGAATTGAATATAGTAGAAGACATGGCCTACATTGAGGGGCCTAAGTAAAGTTTTCACATAAAATGCCAAAAGCAAAAGACAAGAAGAGAAAATTGCTTACCAGAAGGTAAAATGTCCTGTTTTGCAGGTATGGAGGGTTTGTGAATTTTCAGTACTTTCTTCCATGTGCTCATGCCTTTTCTTTCCCAAGAAAACTATGAAGGGATTGTGAAATCCCTAATTTGGCCTATAAAATATTATTAGGATAAGAATAAAAAATCTCCCGTGTCATTTTCTTGATAGAGCTTGTCGAACTTGTCCCCGATAAAAAATGGAAACACGTGTAGGAAAATGATTTTTGATAATTCCTTGATTTAAAACATTTTCAAGTTTTAGTTTTTAAAATGCAGCTTTCATTTTTTAGGCCTTTTAAGCATTTTTTAGTGTTATATTTTGTAAAAATAAATTTTAACATTAATTAAATGTGTAATTTTTAACTTAGGGAATACTTGATTAGTTGACGTGGGAGGAAAATAATGAGTAAGGAATGAAAAATATATTTGATAATATATATTCATTCAATGAATACTATTTTTATATTCCCTTTTAGGGTAATATTTCATATCTATGATATAGTAAGAAATAGAGGTCATACTTATTTGCATTCCTCACTTTATTTATTATTTCACAAAAAGAATCCCCCTATTTTTCAAAATTTTTGGTAACTGTTAATATTTGGCCGATATTTTGAATACTAATCGGTACCGATCGGTGTCATCCGAAACAGGCCGGTATTAACCAGTTTTAAATCTGGTATAATCAATTTTCTGTTTTATACCGGTTTTGATCCAGTATTATACATACTGGTAGGTACGGAACAATATTCACGTTCCAGTAAAAAATGTAATAATTTACAAGAGGATAATTGATTAAAAATGAAAATACTCGAGAGTGTTGGAAGAGCCAAAGTTTGACTTCTAATTTGAACCCAATCTAAACAGTTTCGTGTAGACTATCCTTTACTTGCATCATTTTGGTTTGGTCTTGATCATATAACTTGTAAAGTTGGGATGATAAAGTATTCATTTTATGTTTCACTAACTGTTGTTTCATTACAAAATTTGAAGAGAAGGACAAAGGGTACAATATCTGAATCACCTTTTGTGTGGTCAAAAAACAGATGAAAGTGACACATTAACCAATAAAATGAAGATCTACCATTCAAAGCAAATAAACAAGATTTGGTAATTGAGATTAGGGATTGGACAGGCATCATAATCCATGAAGATCCCAAGTCAAAAAAGCTTCTTCTCCTTCTCTTTCAATGGTTTTCATGAAGCAAATGGTTTGATTGCAGGGATAAGAAACAAGTGGATTGAACAGATCGAGTTGGCCACTCCCATCTAATAGGAAACAAGCTAAAGTGGAGGACTTGTAGTCGTATCAGCATATGCTTTCCAAGCACTCAATTTGATGCCGTGCCACTTCAAGTTCCAACTTTGAGAAAGAATATCCATTACTGTGCTTGTGGTACCTTCACAGATTCCCTACCAAAACACAAAACATTTCTCTCTTTAACTAGAACTCGTAATTCATTACTCAAAAGCACAGAACTCCAACTTAATAGTATAGTACTTAACTCCATCATCATGACACCAGCATCTTCTCTATCTATAAAATCTACTCTCTCTCCTCCTTTTTCACCTACTTATTCTTCTGCTGCTTGGTTTTTCACCTCTTCAAGTTCTTCTTTTTCTTCCTTCCCACCTCAATGTTCTCTTAGATTTTCAAGTATTGGTTCTTTTGGAGCAAAACCCGTCAATCTTTGTTGTAAAGGTTGTTGCTCTAGACAATCCAAGGGTCTGAGAAGAAGTGAAAGGCATAAAAGACGCCATCATTGTGAAGCTGAAGGTCATAGCAACATGACTATTACGGAGTTTATAGAAGAAGAGGCAGAAAACCCTCCTCTTTTGCTTGATTCAGAGACTAGTTCTAGACCTCGGCGCATTGCCCTCTTTGTCGAGCCCTCTCCTTTTGCGTGAGTATCCTTTTCTGCTTTTGTTTGATTTTGGAGTTCTTGTTTATTGTTGGCTTTCCTTTGAATGGTTGATCTTGTAGTTGACTTGGTCTCTTCGATTGAATCGAGGTTGAACTTTAAATGTTTGTTTAGCTTGGTCTGTTTCTGTATGAAAATGTTGGTGTTGGGTGTTCACTAGCTGAGAGTTTTCTTTACCTGCTATATCATTTCTGGCTGATACAGAAGTAAAGTTTGGATCTAACTTGGCGACCTTTCCGATTTCTCCAGGTTTTGTTTATTTGAGCGGATTGATCTATACTTTTACGATTGTCTCTTTTGGATTGTGGTAATGTAGATTTTACTAGTAAAATGAGCAGGTTCTGTGTCTTTCCTCCTTTTGACTGCTGGTTTTCTGTAGCCGACAATGTGTTTGTTGATTTGCGGTTTTGATTCTCTTTTACATTCCTTCAGAACCTTAGCTTATTCTTGATTGTTATTAGGCTGTGACACACGCAGTCACACGAGCAAGGGAAGTGAACCCTTGTGGACCTTATCCCCTAAGCCCTATTACTGAGCTACTAGGTCTGGTGGACTTCAGAATCTTACTTTGATCCAATGGTGACTTGCTTATGCTAGTTTGCATTGAACTCATTGAAAATTAACATAGTTTGGCTGCGTTTTGTGCATCTTGTAGTCTTGTGCATATATACTGTTTTCTGTGACCAAGCTTTGGCTGCATTTTCTGCACCTTGTGGTCTTGTGCATATATACTGTTTTCTGTGACTAAGCATATCTTGTACAAAGCCTTTTGCAAGTATTATTCTCCATCATTGTGAGATGCGCTCAGCTGATTTGTTTTGCACCGTCCTTGTGCATTCAATATCAGTAAATTGGTCTGTGTAGGTCCTTTTGATGAATTTCAGTTGTTGAGTTCATTGATTTAGAAGACAAGTTCAGGATTCATGGGTGTGGTTCATTACCTTCTTCCTGAATGCCGTTTTTCCCCCCCTCTTTACAGATATGTATCAGGGTACAAAAACCGGTTCCAGAATTTCATCAAGTACTTGCGCGAAATGGGAGATGAGGTAATCTCCATTTACCATTTCTCAACTCGGGCATGCACATGTGTCATAAGACACTTATGCATCCAATTACCCTTTGCTAGATTGCCATTTTGATGGAATGTTTTCACATTGATAAACCAACATGTTGGCTTGCTAACCACGTCATAGGTGATGGTGGTAACAACACATGAAGGAGTACCTCAGGAGTTCTACGGGGCAAAACTGATTGGCTCAAGGAGGTTGATACTCTTATTTTCAACTTTAACATCATTATAGTATCATTTAAATGGAGAAGTTGATAAGTGCAAGCTATCAGCTACGGAAAGCTGGCTTTTCTTCTAATGCGCACCACAGTTCTCATCTCAATGTCTTAACTAGTGTTATGCCTACTCTAACTATCCATTGGATTTTCCCTTATTCTGCTCAATAAGTTGCCTTTATTTTGATAATCTGTCGTCTTTAGTTTTTACTTCAAACTATATTATGACTGTAACATGAAAAAAACCTGCAGTTATTGCAATTCCTTAGTGTTAGTCCTACATTGTAGGTACTTTTTATGGTTCTCAAGAGTTCCCTTTTTCTGCAGCTTCCCTTGCCCTTGGTATCAGAAGGTGCCGCTTTCATTAGCACTTAGTCCGAGGATAATTTCAGAGGTTGCCCGATTTAAGCCTGATATTATTCATGCATCCTCTCCTGGAATAATGGTAAACTTTTCATTTGAAGAACTTAAGCATCATTCATTGATGGGTAGAATCGCTCACTGTTTGCAATGTCTACTTCAGGTTTTTGGTGCACTGGCTATTGCAAAGCTACTGTGTGTTCCCATTGTTATGTCCTATCACACCCATGTCCCTGTGTATGTCTTCTTGTACCCATGCTCTTCTGAAATTTTCTGCAGTCACTTGTTTATGGTCCTTTGTTATGCTTCTGTGTTTCATTTGCGTTGGATATGGCAATAACTAATACCTTTAGATTGATTTTTATTTTGGTTCTCAGGTACATTCCAAGATACACATTTAGTTGGCTGGTAAAACCAATGTGGTTGGTTATAAGTATGTAAGCCATTCATATTGTTCCTTTAATTTCACCGAAAATGCAAAACGGATTAGATCTCACTAATACTCTTTTTCCTTGCCATCAGAATTTCTTCACAGAGCAGCTGATTTAACACTTGTGCCATCAGCTGCAATTGCAAAGGATCTTGAAGCGGCTAGAGTTACAGCAGGTGGAGTTAAATTTCCAATTTCTTG
>JANIJH010000005.1:449898-467867 GCA_024520975.1 Erythroxylum areolatum | reverse complement strand
TTCTCGCACGTGTCACGGAGCGCCATAACTGTGCGGAGAGTGACTGAAACGACGAGATTTGCGCTGCCGTATTGGTTTTTAAAGTAGCGTTGACGGGGGTTACTTTTCCGTTACAGTTACCATTACCGTTACCGTTGGTGTCTAAGTTAACGACTTTCCAACTGTCGTTAGCTTGTTTCCCTAGTATCTCCGAAGCGTCGTGCTCGTTTGCTCTGGACTTGAGCTTTTGAATCGCTTCTCCGCTAAAATGGAAGATTCTCTCTCTCAAAGGCTCGTCACCGGAGAACGTTGCCTTAGGCCCGCCAGAGGGGAACTTGAGCACCGCCGGGGAGTTAAACACCGTTGTCCGGGAAAAATCGGGCGAATTGGAGATCTTCTTAGCCCCCTTGCAGATCTCTGCGAAGGTGTTAAAGAAATGCCAGAACGAGGTGCCGTCTGTGACCGCGTGGTTCACGATGCATCCAATGAAGACACCGTCGGCGAGCTCCGTCACCTGAACGGCGGCGAGAGGCTTTAAGTGGCCGGAGTAGCTGAGAGTGTTGTCGAAAGTGAAGAACTCCTTGAAGCAATCGGGAACATCAAGAGGTGACAAAATGTTGTCGATAAACAAGCGTCCAGCTTTGGCTTGAACGAACTCGACCCCGGCGTCGTTGCAGAGGATGTGGACGGGGCCGTTCGGGTCGGTGATGAGGCGGCCGGCGAGAGGAGGGAAGTGGGTCAGAGTGATGGACAGAGAATGTTTAAGTAATGTGATGAGATTGTCGATGGAGTAAGGTGGACGAGAGAGAAGAACACCCTTTTGGATGTATTGGCAGGAGAGCATGGGGAGGTCAGAAACTGAGAACTTTAGACTCTTGAGAGTTGACTTCTGGTTTGGGCATATGGTGCATTTCGAAACTATAGTTGTGGAAGCAGACGGCATTTTGGAAGATACAGATAGAGAGAAAGAGAGGTATAAGGCAGCTTTAATGGCGGTTGATGTGTTTTGGAGGAGTTTCCGCCGCGGGTTGGGTTTATATAGGCGGGTGGATTCCATGAACTTGGTTCATGTTCCGCTGGTACGCATTTGTTAAATCAAAATACAGTGAAGTTTTTTTTATCCAATTTAAGAAATTTTAAAAAATGAATAATTTATCATAATCAATTTTAAAAATTAAATTATTATGTAAGGAATAATTTAAAATTTTATTTTTCTTAATAAATTAAAGTGGATAGAAAAGATGACACCCGGACTGGACAGTCATTGTCGGAAAATGTGACGGGAAAGTGTGAAGCCGGCAGGAAAATTTAATGTTGGAGTTTGGGGCCGTTTACGTTGGAAAAGACCGATCAGAGGAAGAGGAGGAAGCAGCGTGTTTTGTGTGTGCGTGTCACTGTTCCTGAGACTCAGGGGGTGACTAAACCTTACAATAAGAGCTGTTTCAATAATTGAAGAACGAAAATTCTGTTTTAACATTTTTCAGGCAGGTACAGGCTTGCTTGTCGATCCGAACTCCATCCAAAAATTTATGTTTGATCCAGAGTTCGATCAGGCTTGAAGTCGAAAGAGTTGAAAAAATCCGATTTGTATCGACGAGTTATCATTGCACTCTTGTAAAATTGTGTTAACTGAAAAGAAATTAGTATTGTTTATTTATTTAATAAAGAGCAAGATATGTCACAACGTGGATATTAGCATAAATAAGGACAAAAGACTTTTTTCCTGAATATATAAAAATAAATGAGGAACTATAAGTTATATTTTTATCTAAGGAACAATTTTTGGATAAAATGTTTAATTAATTATGTTCGGATATTTACTATGTCCTATTATTTTAATCTCGACATTTTTTATTATTGAATATTCAGATGATAACAAAAAATATGAATATAGAAGTTTTACTTGAATTGACTTCTTGGATAAAGTTGTTGTGCAAACAGAACTCTATCTTGGATGACGATTTATGTGGATTACGTTTCTTACGTAGATTGTGTGGGTATAGAAGTGCAGTGGGCGTGTATATGAAGACCTCTCTGTGCAATGCAAACAATTGTTTACTGTATTTTTAATGAATTAGGTAATAGATGGTGGATGACATAACTTATGGTGTGTGGTCCATGCGTGTGTAGCAGAAAATATCTTCAGGAGTTATTTCCATATGTGGGCAGTTAGGTTTACTGGTTAATTGATTGTGAGTGTGTGACGTTTTTGTACATGAGCTGATAGTTCTTTGTGAGTGCGATATCTTAAATTGTTCATAGCTTGGTGTTGAGTTTTCACTGCATGGCTCACGATTAAGTTGATTTGTCCATTGTGTGTGTTTTCTATCGAAAGTGTATTTGCTTGATTAGTTGTGCGTGTTGTCTTCCCCTACTGTCGTGAGTTGATGTTGGAGTTTGCAAAAATCAGTCCATAATTTGTTGTGACAACTTTCAGATTTATTTCAATGGAGCTGAACCTTTCGAGAATTTTTTATATCTCAAGTGTTTTTTGTTTTTGTTCATAGTTATTTGATCACTTTAGTTATTTATTTAATGTTCTTTTGTTAAATAGGGTGTTGAGAAAATTCTCTGTTAATGATAACAAGAGTCGGTCGTATTATTAGGTATGAAATTCTTTCACGGGTAGCGAGGACTAAGGATAGTGTCAAGGGTTGAGTGGCGTAAGCTTAGTAAAGCTTTGTATAAAACTATTGTCGTTAATGAAATAATTAAGCTGAGTGAGGGCACTGCAGACGTAGGCAATGTGTGTTGAACTACGTTACCAAATTTCAATGTTGATCTATTTAATTTCGTATTTATTTTTATGTTTTGGTTTGTGCCAAAAAAATTTACAGTTATTGATACAGTTACTTTATATCTAGTAACCGACAGATACAGTTAAAAGTAACTGCGGTAAAACCTTATAAGTAATTGCGGTTAAATCGAAGTTTTTGTGAAACTACTACATCTCTTCAGTTTTCTTTAGTTGGTATCAGAGCAAGGTCACCAAATTAGGACTTGGTATAGCAAGTTGGTGCAGATTCGAGTTTCGCAAATATGGCTATGAGAGAGGCTACATCGATCGCTAGGCCACCACAGTTGGACGACTCTAACTATCCTGCATGGAAATCACGGATGAGAGTCTTCATTTAGGCTCAAGGTATAAAAGCTTGGCATTCAGTAGTACATGGGTGGATGCATCCGATGATTACTGACGATAAGGGTGAGACATTTTTAAAAGATCCATTTAAATGGACAAGAGTTGAAGAAGAGAGGGCACTTAGAAACTCACAGGCAATGCACACAATTTTCAATGCTATTGATGAAGGATATTTTCAATGATATCAGCATGTGAGTCGGCTAAAGAAGGTGTGGGACACTTTGCAAACTATTCATGAAGGGTCCAAATCTATAATAGAGTCAAAACTTCAAATGTTAGCTGTAAGGTTTGAAGAACTAAAAATGAATGAAAATGAGACTATTGAGGATTTTCATGAAAGATTGCACGATATAGTAAATCAGGAACATCAACTTGGGAAGAAATACTTCAATCTGAAACTAGTCAAGAAGACGTTGAGATCACTACCTCCAATATTTATTACGAAAATTGCAGCAATCGAAGAGAGTCATGATATTAATGACTTGTCGTTGGAGAAGGTAAATGAAATTCTTACAAATTTCGAAATAAATTTGTTGAGAGGCAAACAAGAAAAGAGCAAAGGATTGGCACTATAAACTGAAACTAGAAAAGACATAAATGATGTAGAAGATGAATATGATGAGAATGAGGATATGGAATTATTGATAAGAAATTTCAGCAAGTGGTTAAAGAAAGTGACTAAATCGGGAAATTTCAAGAAAAACGCAAATGATTCAACTCAAAGCTCAATCTCATATTATGACAATGATGATAGTATTTCATATGATAAAAAGGAAGATATTTATGAAGCCTGTGAGTTAATGTATGGTAAATGGGTCCAAACATATAAGAAAAATAAGAAGTTGAAGAAGAAAAACTCTTCCATGAAGAACATCATTCAAGATCTAGAGAAGAAGTTATTGTCTACATTAGATGAGCTTGGTGAAACAAAATTAAAGTTGGTCAATACAGAAAAAAAAAAGAATAAGAATGTTAAATGGAGGTACCGAAAAGCTAGAAAAGGAGTTAAATTTTGGTAAAATTAAAGGAGACCTTCAAGGCATTGGCTATAGAGATGAATGTTCTAAGGTGAATGATGAGAAAGATGGCATATACAGATCTGCCCAAAAAGAAACTTCGAGGAAGAATCGAAGGTTTGTACTCACATGCCATTTTTGTGGAGTTATCGAGTACATAAGGTCGAGACGCTACAAGATTTTACAAATTATGTTTCAAAGAGGTTAAAATCGAAAATCTATACACTTTCGATTAAATTTCCAGCAGCAACCATTATTACCGAAATACTCTTGGGTTAGAAAGGGTCAATTACAAGCATATAAAGACATAGTGAAGGAAAGACAAGAAATTGCCGAGATTCACAATTAGTTACTACTTTTAAAGAAATTATTCAGACTAAGGGTAAGTCAGTTACTTCATATGAAGAAATCAACCTGATAGTTGATTACTGAAATAATGTGACGAGGAATAAGCCTAGGTTTGAATTTCTCCGAGGGGCACAGGGATTGTATGCTTTACATTTTTGAAGTATAGTTTGATATTATTTATTAAAAAAAACAAAAAATGTTAGACGGAGTTATCGTTTAGGCTTTCTGAGTTTTTTATTTATGGGCTTTCTAAGGTTTAGTTGATTGATATATATATGAGGCTATGCTTGATGATGGGGTTTTTGAACTTAATGAGTTATATGCGAATGACTTTGATGTGAGTAATGATACTTTGGTGAGTGTTTTGACTGATGGTAAATTATCATTTTGGCATTCTTATGATTCTTTTATTGCACCTATTGCTGATTTTTATGCTTCTTTATTCATTGAGATTGATCACATTAAAAGTATTCTTGTTTTGACATTGTTTTGTCCCAATAGAGAGACATCATATATTTTTGGTGACTGTTCAATTTAGGGGGAGATTTTAAGGTATCTCTGTGACTATTAATCTTACTTTTTGGCATCTTTTTGTTCAAATGGGGAGAAATTTGAATGATTAGATATTTGATGGATGTTCATTATTGCTTCTTTGGATGTTTCTTCAACTTAAAGAATTTGATGGATGTTCTTTGGAACTTGACCTTAGATTGAGGGGGAGTATTGTAACTTCAATACATTTATATATTTGATTATATGATTCAAGAGAAGTTTCTATTTGTGACAAAATGTCAAAAATGGGGAGATTGTTAGGATATTTACTATGTCATATTATTTTAATTTTGACATTTTTGATTATTGGATATTCAGATAATAACAAAAAATATGAATCAAGAAGTTTTACTTGAATTGGCTTCTTGGATAGAGTTGTTGTGCAAATAGAACTCTATCTTAGATGAAGATTTACGAGGATTCTATTTCTTATGGAGATTGTGTGGGCATAGAAGTGCAGTAGGCGTGTGTATGAAGATCTCTCTATGCAATAGAAAATAATTGTTTATTGTATCTTTGGTGAATTGGGTAACAGATGGTGGATGACGTAACCTATGATGTGTGGTCTATGTGTGTGGATTTGAAAAGATCTCCAAGTGTTATTTCTGTCTATAGACAGCTGTGTTTATTGGTTAATTGATTGTGAGTGTGTGAAGCTTTTGTTCTTGAGCTGATAGTTCTTTGTGGGTGCGACATCTTGAATTGCTCATGGCTTGGTGTTGAGTTTTCACTGCATGGCTCATTATTAAGTCGATTTGTCCATTCTACGCGTCTTCTATCGACGGCGTATTTGCTTGATTAGTTGTGCATGATATCTTCCCCTGCTGCCGTGAGTTGACGTTAGAGTTTGCAAAAATCAGTCTATAGTTTGCTGCGATAACTTTTAGATTTATTTCAATAGAGTTGAAGGTTCGATGGTAAAAACTTCGAATCAGTCAATTTTTCGGTTCAATTTATCTTAATAATCATTGTTATTAAAATTGCCCAACTTATTAACTAACCGGTTAATTTTCATGAACTAATTAATTTTATAAAGCATAATAAATTAGTTTATTTTTATTTAACAATTTTTTAATTAAACTTAAACTTTTTCAATGGATAAATTAATTTCTTTCTTTAATTTTATTTTAAAATTTTTAATTTTATTTTAAAATTTTTAATTTTATTCAATATTTAAATTTTATAATATTTTAATAACGGTTGAATTTTAAATCTTTTATCTCACCAATTTAATATTTTATTTGAATTTTAAAAAATTAATTTTAATTTAATTATTAAAAAATAAAACAAGAAGCAAATTTCTTTTACACGAGATCCTAAGTTCCTAAAATAATGTTCTGACTTTGTGCCCAATAATTTTGTCCATATATTTATTTCGGTCTTACATAAATGTGTGGATCGGATTAACTGACACAGAGTTAAAATTGGTTAACGGATACAAAGAATTTGGTCCCGAATCCTTTCCCTATGATTTTTTATATTATAATCACAAACCACCTACACTTTCCTCCCTTTGTCATTTTTAATCTCCGACGGGGATAATGAACCAACGAAGATATCTTTCACAATGCATGGCCACCAACTCTAAAACAACCTTATAGTAATCTCATAGCGCAAGTGAGTTGGTAAGGAGCTTTTATAGTTTAAGTGAGGTCGCGGGTTTGAACCGCCCTCATGTATGCAACTGTTTAAAACTTGAGACCAGAGCTTTGCTTCCCTCAATGGACCTACTTGATTCGAGCGAAAATTAGTCTGAGTGTGGATGACTTAAAGGTGTATTCCTATAATTAGGACCCTCCTAAAATACCTCGTGGTCAGCATTTAAAACATAAGTAATATCGAAATAGTTTCTAAAACCAAAGCTACCCACATCACATTCGTACTAATATGAACATCACATTTGTAATAATCAATTTTTATTTACATGAATATTTAAATAATTATTAAACTTAAACTGAAATAATTAACTCTAATATAAAATAATAATTTATTATAATTATTTTAAATTATTAATATAAATCGGGTTAATTTAGTTGAGTCAAATTTAAGAGATAAGTTGAATTATCAGTGAAAATTTGAAGGGGTGTAGTATTTTTGCAAAATTTCCAATTTACCGTAATTGTTTCTAGCATAATAAAATACTAGAAAAATTAAATGCACAAATATAAATCAGCATTGAAATTTGGTAACGCAATTCGGTACATCTGGCCGATATCTACGGGACTCTCGCCCAATTTATTACTTTTATTAATAATAATAGTTTTATACAAGATTTTACTAAGTCGACACTACTTAACCTTTGACATGATTCCTCATCTTCACTACCTGTGAAAGTATTTCACATCCAATAATACGATCGACTCATGTTAACTTCAACAGAGAATTTTTCTTAACAATCTTTTAACAAAAGAACAATAAACGAATTGCTCAAGTTAT
The DNA here is from genome assembly GCA_024520975.1 of Erythroxylum areolatum. NCBI lineage: Eukaryota > Viridiplantae > Streptophyta > Magnoliopsida > Malpighiales > Erythroxylaceae > Erythroxylum > Erythroxylum areolatum. The sequence continues at coordinate 460,394 of JANIJH010000005.1, read as the reverse complement.
TAAAATAATTAGAAACAAAAACGAATATACTTGAGATAGAAAAAGAAACAACTTCCTGATGTTTTTAGATCTTTTGAAGATAAATCTGATAGTTGTTCAACAATAGTACCGTCGAAGTCAGTTCAGAAAATATACCAACTCCTAAGTTTCAATTGACGTTAGGAGAATTTAAGAAGATACCTGGCTGATTCCCATAAATATCAACACAAGACCACAGCTGCACAGGAAACGAATCCACCTGATCACACACCACGCCACTGGTTACCAACACAATAACCAGATGGATTAATTGTAAGTTGCCCATCCATTCAACGGGCAGCACCATTACATAAAGCACGCACTCAAGATTCATCCACCAACCAAAGTATACACAGCCTACAAAGAAATTAATTAACGAACGTGCTGCACAAGGCGAAATTATACTAACACCATCAGTGCTTCCATTCACTTTTAATCACCTAATCAGTATTTCCATTCACTTTTAATCACCAAATCGAAAAACTCACAGCGTGAACTCGCAGACCTTGTGCAACCAACTAAAAAATCAGGAGGAGTTAAATAAACCTTCCAAGTTTCGCCATTCATGGACGGTTGTTCTCTTTTCTGTACCATGAATAGCCAGCAAGGTGACCTCACTCAATGAGAGGTGTCAGTGCCCTAGTGGTCAGGAATTGAAATTTATTGAGATTCAGTGATGCAGGTCAACCATAGTCCACATTCATGCATCTAAAAGAGATTAGGGTCGATTCGATTCAGCTTTTTCTGTAGTTTTTCATTTGAAGGAAAAGGACAAGAAATCGTGAGCTAAGAGAGACCCACTTGCCACTCGAATCATTTCAGGGTTGAATTATTTTGGAGATGCCAAGTTAATTTTGACTTATTTTGTTTAATTATTTAGAAATAATCCATAGCTTGATTAAGAGATAATATATTTAAAAGTGTATAATTTTTTAATTTAGTAATTAATTTTTTAAAATTCGTTTAAATCAATTTAAAAGATTTTTTTGCACAATATAATAAGAAAAATAACCTTTTAATTTTATTTATATAAATCTTAAGAAATTAATAACCAAATTGATAACTCTAAAAGTTTGATACTAAATTTAAATTTTTTTAAAAAAGTTAATTATTGCTAATTTTATTAACTTTAATTAAATAGTATATGGTTATTGTGTAAGAAAAATATATAGAATTATTTATATTTATATACTAGTTAGATAACTAGTATAGAACTTTTTTTTATCACAATGGAATTTATATTAACAATTAATTTTAAAAATAAATGTTGCTCGATTTGTGTTATTTTCATCAATTCAATTTATAAAATTTACAAAATTTTTAACTTTGACATATATAAATATCAATATGTGTATCAACGAACTTCAGTGCACAAGACTTTTCGTTTTGCGAAATAATATGATAGATATATCAATTGTATGCAGCTTTTTCTTTGTATTTTTATAAAAAGATTATTTCTGTGACTTAAACTTGTGACTTTTTGTTCATAAAAGAATAACCTTATCAATTGCTCGAAGGCTCGCCTTCAAATATCAACATGCGTATCAAAGCTCATAAATCTTGTGTTTTTATATGTTAGATACTTCTTTTCAATACTTATTCATTTTTCATAAACTAAATTAATCATCTTCCTTCTTTAATTAAGTTGTTATAATCTTGAGGAGTTTGTGAGTCAAATATTTACAAGTTCATGTTCTAATTTGTAATATTAAAATTCTCTCTTATTCTTATAAAATTTGCATGCTTTTCACCAACTTAAAAGTTAAATGATGTAAAAATCATTGAAAGTAGAGTTACAATTCATGGTGTCACATCTTTTTTCTAATGTTTAAAAACAAACGAAAGCGACAAAGATAAATGAAGAAGAAGAGAATTACGAGTTGACTATAAAAATAAATTGGAATTGTAAATATTATTTGGTTAATCCGTCACTTGTATTTAAATAATTTATCTAAAAGTAAAAAATATTGGTCTTTTAGTATAAGTAATTTCAAAAAAATTCTTCATATTTTTCAATTTTTAAGAAAAACTTGAGCATCAAATATGGACCGATTAAATATTATTGATATAACGACTTAAACTTGATTCAAACTAATTAAATTTGACTTAAATTAATAATTTAAAATAATGATAATAAATTATTATTTTAAGTCATATTAAATTAATTTTAATCAAGCTTAAAAGTTGAATTAAAATATTATGTCAGTAGTATTTAATTGATTTAAGTATTTATTATTATTAAAATTTTAAGAGATCTTTTCGGAAAAATTAAAAATTATAAAACATTTGTTTAATTTTAAAAATGAGTGAAATTTAAAATTATTTGATTCATATCTTTTACTATTTATTTAAAAATTTTAGTCAATGCACACTCCAAGAACAATAAATTATAAGAAGAAAAGAAGAAAATTGTCCCCGAGTATAGTCTTTTCATGTACTCAATACCTTGTGAGGACAGGAAATTAAAGCGATTCCTCTTTTCCACAAAGGCCTCGAAAGGAGGAGACAACAAGTAATGGAAAAAAGATACCAACAACTTTTTCCATTGCAAAACGATAATATGTTTGGTAATTATCATGTGGTCCTAAACCCAGCCTTCCACTAGTCTTATGTCTTTGGCACCTTAATCCTTCTGCCAATCAAGGTCTAATTATTGGAAACCTAATGATTGTTCGTCCATTGTGTTGTTCGACCATTGTGTTGTACGTAATGATTCCATCCTCTAATAGCTTGTGGTCGTGTGGAGTTTCAAGATTTTCATTTTTCTAAATTTTTTTATTCTTAGGGACAACTAAGAATTGGGTTCCTGTTTGTTACTTTAATTATGTTCCATAATAATTAGAATGTGATGATTCTTTGATAAAAACATAATATATTGTTGGTTTGAAAGCATACCATCCACTAGTTTAAGATCATTTTTACTATTAGCATCAATTATTAAAAAACTCAGTAGGTATAAAAACTTTGAATCATCCAATTTTTCAACTTAACTTACTTAAATAATTTTTATTGTTAAAAATTAATTAATTTACTAATTAATCGGTAATCAATCGATTAATTTTCATATAACAATATTTTTTAATTAAACTTCAAATTCTACAATGAATAAGAACAATTTTTTAAAATAATATTTCAAATTCTTTATTTTTTTATTTTTTAACCGATTTTATGATGGTTTAATACTAGTTGAACCATTTAAATCTTAAACTTCTTGTCTTATCGGTTTAACTTCCAGTCTGATTTTTAAAATATTGATCATCATACCTTTTTGTAAATTAACTTAATTAAGGTCCAATCACAATTTATAAAATTCTTCTTATATCAATAAAATAAAATATATTGTCCAATCAAAACTTTGGCACCAAGTAGCTAGAACCTAAAGGTTAGTTATGGTTATTTGTTTGCTACAACTAATATGCATAGTCAAGACAAAAAGATTGAGCCAAGTAGGTAGGAACATGTATGAATGATGCATAAAGCCTTCAAGATAGGTACTATCACTAGCAATTTTTTTTCTTTTTCTTTTTTTTTATAGAACAAGCAAATAATTGAGAACATAAAAAACAGAAAACACTCATCTGATTATTCTCTATAATTAGGAGACAAAGTGGAGGCCACAGAGGGGCATATTGTTTCTAATAAATTTATAATATTTTCTAATTATGAATTTTTTAAAACAGTCATTTAAGGATTTAATATTTCTTCTTATTTTCAGAAAACTTCTTCTCTTAGACTTCGATTAAAAGATCATAACAAAATATATGCAATATGAGCATCACTCGTGAACCAATTAAGTGATACTTAGATGCGATTCAATCTAACTTTTAAACATAAACTAAACTAATCAAAATATAGCATAAATTAATAATTTATTATAATTATCTTAAATTATTAATTTAAATCGAGTTCTATTAATTTAGGTTGGGTTTAAAAGTTATGTTGAATTATCATATCATCAATAATATTTGATTAACCTATGTATGATGTTCATATCGAGTATATTTCATTCTTACTTTTTTAAAATAATGAATTTTTCAAGAAAATTGAAAAATATAAAGAGTTTTATTAAGAATATTAAAAATAAATTTTATTTTATAAAATTTCTTAAATTACAAAAGAAGTTAATATCTTTTAGCTTTATATCATAATACGACAATCGGATAACTACTCGTTGGTTGTCTTTATCTTTCAGTTTTGATAAATTCTTTGTTACAGTACTCCATCGAGTGTGGTCACCATAAACACTATCCCATGCCCTTTCGCTCTCAGAAAACACAAGCACTTTCCATATTAAGATTCAATGGTCTCCAGCAGACTTGAGTCTGTTACAATGCTTCACCATTTTTAAAATCTTCCAACCTAAAAGTGTCAGGTGCAATCGCCATAACTTTGCAAGCTGGCACATTCCTCCCCTAGCTAATGTATGCATGTGCATGGCTATAATTTATTGCCCTAAAACTAAACCTGACAGTACATACAAGCAAAAACTTGGGCAAGCTCCAAACTCTCTGTATTACTAACCCAACTTGTGTTCATAAGTTGGCAATGATACACGAGTTTGTTTCTTTTGGTTTCATATTCGACCACGTAGACCTATAGCCAAGTGCATGGTTTAACCACAAAGCAAAACTGGCCCAGCAAGTCTGGCAAATGGACCACTTATGGCTCGCTTTTGTGAAACATGAGTTGATACAACCACATGTACTAGGAGTCCCACGTCTGATTGAGGTTTTGAAACTCTTCGGAAGATTACAACAATAAAACTGTTATTAAATTCGACATAACCAGATGGGATTATGGGGAAAAATCTAAACCCATGTCACATTTTTGTCTGAGTTCGTTTGCTTACACTTGTCTTGGTAAAAATCTTTGATGTTGATAAGATGTAACTTCTCATAATGTCAAATATAGTTTATTCCGAACTTAAGTTTGATTTAAATTAATTAAATTTTCAATTAATTTGATATTATACACTTTTTTTTAAGTGAGATTAAACTAAAGTTAAATTTAAAATTACAATATGGCCGAAAACTTGAATTTTGAAACTTGAATTTTTTACAATATATAAATGTAACTTTTTGTTATATTTCACACTATTTTTGTTAAATTTAAGGTTCAACTTAAACTTGGAATTGAGATTTACAATTGGATCGAAGTCCAAATCTTGTAAACATAATCTTTTCTAATTAAAATAATACCATTTTATTAAATATAACAAAAACAAGCTTGTTTACGTGAATATAAACTAAAAAATAACCCTAGCTTTATTGTTTTTGATTGGTCAACATAATCGCAATTTTGACGAGTCTTGCATGTTAGATCAGATCGGTCGGGTTGCTTAGTTAAAAATTTGATTGGTTGGATTTTCAGAAAGGTTCGAACCATCTAAATTTTGATTAAGATTAGGTAAAATGATTCATATTCGATTGAATTTTGAGCCAAACTCAAGTCATAATTAAGAGACAGTCTCGTCGTCAACCCAACTCGACCTGTTACCAAACCTATTCATTTTCTTGACAATGAGCTTGTGGTCAATCTTTACGGCTTAGTGCAAGAGGCGATGAAAACCATCTTCTTGGTGGCTTCTGACTACAGGCGAAATCAAGGAAGTGGCTGTCAATTCGAGCTTGAGCTAATTAGTGCACTCGTGGTATGACCATGGGTCTTAGGACAACATTAATCGCACGAAAATGCCACCCCTTGATGTGATATTACTTGTTTAGCTTCCTAGTCCATTTTTCCAAATGTGAAACTTCCTGCTTTTGACCCCAGTTCAAGGAATGAATAGTAAGAGAAATATTCATATTAGCGTTTGTTATAAGATTTTAAATTGTCAATAGAAAGTTATATTGAAATAGTGATAAATAATATAAAATGATTACGATAAATTATGATAACAATATCAATCATAACTTATAAATTAGTCATTTTTATAATTCAAGTTCAGTTTTTAATTTATTTTATAATATTTTTTGTCTTTTTTTTCAACTTGAACATTTGAATATAAACTCGGTTAAATACAACTTAACTCGTTTACATTTAAATTGATTCAATTTTTTATAATTAGTCAAATTAAACAAAATTCAAACTCAAAATTAATTAGTTTCAAATATCCGGTTTAAACTTAGTCAAATTATTCATTATGTATCGATCCAATTACTCACGATTGGTCGAATTTGAAAAAAAAATCAAATTCAAGTTATATTAAGTTTGAACATTTAAATTTAAACTCAACCTTCAATCTAATCAAATTGAATTTTACTTCTTTATTTTAGATTAGACCGAACTCAAACTTTGTATCTTTTTCATTTCTAATTAATACTTTGGAATTATTACTAAAATACTTTGGTTAATACTTTAACCAAGCATGCAATATTATATTCATAATCGTACAAGTCAATCCTCAAACCATTTAAAAACATATTGATTCCACTAATTTTGAAACAATTGGGACATTAAGTGACATAATTCGAGATATATATAAATAAGGACTTGCTCGATCATCTCATAAAGTCAATGACTTAATCTAGAGATATTTATATTATTGTTCTAGCTAGCTGGAATTGTCAAAACTAGTTTTGCTTACATGCTAGATTGTGTCGTTTCCCATGCCGAGATGGAGATTACGGCTGATTTGTCACCATCCAGCCCCTCTAAACGACGATGACACCTTACCATGACATTGAAGATGCTTTGATTAGGTTTTCTTAAATGTTCATTTGGGTAAGGATTGCCCTTGTACATTGTATTCTGCTTAGAAGACTATGGACTAACAGATTGGGATTAACAACTTACGTGTGTGGATTTTGATGTTCTTTAATATATCCTTAACGGGGATATTATCCTTTAATTCATACTTTCCTTCTTTTTATTTATTTTGTAAGATAATCTTGTTATTATTCATTTGTTTTTCCATCTGTAGATATTAAATTTGAGGACGGTCACATAAATTTTTTTATAATAGAGAAATTCACAAGATTTTAAATGCTTTTTAAATAAATTTGTGAAATATACAACAATTATAAATTATATATACCCAATGTTTTAAAAATTAGATCGTAAATTAAACCAGTAAAATAAGAGATTTAAGGTTTAAAAAATTTAATGATACTGAACTGTCATAAAAATCATTATATAGTAAAGATTAAACAAAATTTAAGAATTTAAAATAAGATTGAAGAAGGTGACAATTATTGCCTATCGAAAAAGTTGAAAGGATAATGTTAAATAAAAATTAAATGACTTATTTTAATTTATAAAAATCGATTAGTTTACAAAATGATCAGTTAATTATTAAATCAGTCGCTTTTTAATAACGAAGGTTATTAAGATAAATTGAACTAAAAAGATAGACAGTTCAAAGTTTTTGCTGTTGAATCGGTTGGAACAGTTCAAAATTTTAATTATTGTATATGCCAAATAAGCTAATTGAAAATTTAAGAGATTAATTTAAGTGAAAATTTATTATTTTATGAAAATATAATAGGATATAAATTATCGTAGGCATCTTTAAAATACTAATTTTTATTTTTTAAAATTTATAAGAAATTTATTAGAATCACTTCTTGCTTGTCTTTTTTCCATAAACTATCATTGAATAAGAGGAATTTAATTCTTCTCTCAAACCAAAAAAATAGATCATAATTTATTTTTTATGTTTTTCAGTATATAAAATTAAAATTTGTCTTAATAATCTTTGTTATAAAAAAAATGTTTAAATGTCATTTGAAGAAAAAAAAAACTTCAGTGCAAACAAAGCTAAAGAGAGAATTTCCTTTGAAGGGCTAAAACATTTGGACTGTTCTACAAAGGGATGAGAAATGGAAAGACTTGTGTGAGTTGGGCTGAGCACTTATGGGATTCAAATGTTATCTATACAATGAGCTTCCTAGTTCAGTCTTAACTTAATTTGTAAATAGTTTAAGTTTATATTGAATTAATGATATTTTTAATTTGAGTTTAAGAAAATTATATGTTCAAAACTAATTAGTTAAATATTTATTAATGATTTTTTTAAATAATTTTATAATATTTTTTACTTATGAAATTGACAACAGATTAAGTAAAACCCAAATTCAAGTCCAATTTCAAACTCGAATTAGAATATGATCAAAACTAATTTAGTCCATTAACTTTTGATTAGGTTAGTCTAGTGGCTAATTTATTATTTTAGAACAGGTATAAAGAATTTGTCAAACTTTGAGTTCGACTTAGATTGAGTTGAGTTTGAATTAATTCGCCCATTTTTATTCGTCTATTTTCTATTTTTCATATGAAATTTGACACTTTATTGATCCAAATTGAACATTTTGTGAACTAAGCCATTGTAAACTAATTGTGTTTTGGTGTAATTGATCAAAATGATACTATTTTAGTCTTAAGTTTCTTAAACTTGCAAATTTGTTCAAAGCAATAATCATACCAAAACAATATCATTCTACAACGAGACTCTAAGCCTTTCAAATCGGGTTAGATCGGGTCAAACGAGATTTCAATTATCAATTCTACTTAAACTCCTAGCTAAGTTGTGACATTGTTGCTTAAAGGAGTTTTTGCAATTTCTCCAACTACTCCTATTGATATATATATCTTAAAAAGAGTTATAAAACCTATGAAGCCCTTGTGTTATGTCTACTTTTTCTTTCCCCTTCTTAGTCGTGGGCTTATAAACCACAATCTGTGACTCTCCTCTTGAAAGCCTATACTTAACACCGCATTGGGCTGTTCTTTTCTTGGGCTATTAGTAACATAGTTCTCTAAGCATCGATGTTTTTAATAGCAAAGTAGAAAATAAATGGGATTAAATTTGGCAAATCATGATAAAGACAAACTTGGTATTTAGCGTAGTTTTGTATTATGTTTTTTAATAGTAATCAACAATGCTTTAAAAATCAAGCCCGAAGTTAAACCGATAAGAAAAAATGTTTAAAGTTTAAAAGATTTATTTATTATTAAATCATTATAAAATCGGCTAAAAATTAAATAAAATTAAAGTATTCAAAATATGATTGAAAGAGATTGATTTTATTTATCGAAGATTTTGAAATTTAATGTAAAAATTGTTAAACAAAAATTAATTAATTTATTTTAATTTATAAGAACTTATTAATTTATAAAAATTAACCGATTAATTTAATAAATTGATTGACTTTTAATAACAAAAGATATTAAAATAAATCGAACCAAAAAGTTCAAAATCGAATAAAAAAGTTGGACATTTCAAGGTATTTATAGTTGAATCATCCAAACTGGCTGGAAATACTTGTATTGCAACTGCTCCTTGAAAAAAATAATTTGTATAAAAATTATTAAATCCTTATCTCCACTAGTTCTTATATTTAAAATTTTCTTTCAATGAATTTTTTGACTACCCCCTAATATATACGTAAGTAATGTTAACTAATATTCTAACTTTAGATAAGGTTTTGTTTGGTTTCACACTAAAATTTTATTTTATTTTTAATTTTAGCTTCATCTTGTTTTAATAATTTATGAAAATTATAATAATTTTAATTTTTTGTTTAATTTGATTTCGTTTTTAAAATTAATAAATATTATTTAGTTATTTGATATTAATCGTAATAAGAATTATAATTAATTACTAAAATAAATTTATTTTAAATTTGATAATTATTTAATAAATAAGTTTAAAATTAAATTTATTTAAAGTATATTTCTAAAATAATTATTTTTAAATAAAAATGTGTCAGAATTAAATATTTACTTACTAAATTATTTACTTTTAATATAACATGATTAGTTTACTATGAATATTTTTAATAAACATCATTTACGAAATTAAAATTAAATTAATCCATAAAATTATTCCATCTTCAAATTTTATTTAATACTGTATTATTATGATAAAATTGTATATTTTTAAATAGAAATAAAATCAGAAACTGAAAATAAAAAGCCATAACCGTAACTAAACAACACTCTTATAATTAATCATACGGTTCTTGAATGACTGATTGATAATTAACAAGGAAAATAAGTATTCCATAATTATTATAAACAAAGAATAAAGATAGGGTATGTCCAAAGAGTAATTGACTATCTGTGTGTCATGAAGATGAAAATGATATATGATGGTGAGTTTAGAGGAAGAGAGGAAGCTTCTAAGATGATGTCAGAGTTATTCTAGCCAACGCTACGGTAAATACCATCCCAGTTTATTAGATGCAAACTGCCTAGTTATCGAGGCATATCTATGATACTTTGGATGCTTACACCAGACAATTTCTTTGGAGCTCCCAAGGACAAGCGTCGGGTCTACATTTGGTGGCTTGGAAGAATGTACTATGGTTCTGCCGGATTCTGGCGGAGCTGAACGTTGCCGTTTGGATCCATGAGTTGACTGCTTTCTGTAGTGACTTTGACGTTGAGATCTCTGCAAAGCAAAGAAGGCACGTCGGGGGTTGTGTCCCGATTAGCCCCTCCGACGCTCAAGTCAGTCTTTTGGTGAAGGTGAGGCT
>JANIJH010000005.1:424431-449798 GCA_024520975.1 Erythroxylum areolatum | reverse complement strand
TTCTGTTCCGCTGACCGGCATGGAGAATTTGAGGGTTAGTGATCTCTTCAATTTGGACAGTTCGGGATGGGACTATTCTTTTGTCAATGGCATCTTGATTCCGGATGATGCTCTGCAAGTTTTCAAAATCCCTATTTCACAGTCTTTGCCCCCTGATTGCTTTTGCTGGCATTTTACCAGGGATGGGTCATATAATGTTAAATCTAGGTATAGGATTGCTACTAGTCAGTTTTCATCTATCCCGTCTTATATGATTGAGGGTCACTGAAATTCTTTTTGGAATGCTCCTCTTCCCTCGAAAGTTAAGGATTTTTTGTGGAGATTATTGCGTGACTTTGTGCCTTGCAAACAGAGATTGTTAGCTAGGGGTGTTCCCCTTTATGCTTCTTGCAACAGGTGGACTGCTTGAATCTATGGACCATGTTCTGCTCACTTGCCCCTTTGCTCGACGAGTCTGGAATATTGCAGGCATCACGTTACAAGGTGATGACATTAAAAGTTGTATCTCTTCGGTTTTAGTTGGTAAGAACTCTGTTTTGGGCCATCGAATTTCTGTGATTTGTTGGAGCCTTTGGTTCCATCGCAACTTGCTGTGTTGGGAACAGAAGGATACTCATCCATCTGTTATTGTATCCTTTGCTGATGAGTTTTTTACGAATTGGAAGGAGGCAAGCTGTGCTTTTGGTCGGATGAGTTTTAACGGTAATACTATTTCTCGTTGTCGAACTTGGAGCAAACCTGAGGAGGGTTGGTTGAAGTGTAATGTTGATGCCTCGGTCTCGTTAGGAGATCATAGATCGGGTTTTGGGGTTGTTCTCCAGGATGATCATGGTCGGTTTGTTAAGGCTTTATCGGGTCACATTCCTGATTGTGTGGATGCTTATCTGGCTGAAGCAATTTCCATCAAAGAAGCTCTAGCTTGGCTTAAGGATCAGTGCCTGGATAAGGTTATCATTGAATCGGATTGTTTAGAAGCTATTAATCATCTAAATCGATCTTCTTCTAGTTTGTTAGAGGTTGGGACTGTGTTGGCTGATTGTCTCATTTTTAAGAATAACTTCCATTCTTTGTCCTTCCATTGGACTCCACGGAATGCTAATAAGGCTGCTCATATGTTAGCTAGGGTGGCTTTGTTACATGCATACCAATTTGTGTGGGATTCTATCCCAAGCAGCATTGTTTCTGTTCTTTATCATGACTGTCCGTCACTTGTTATCAATTCAGAAGAGGCTGTAGGCTCGGGTGTTATGGGGTAAAGCCTGTTGGCTTTGGGTTTAGGTGCTTCTTCTGACTTGATTTTCCCGTTTTTTTAATACATCTGTTTTTGCCTAAAAAAAAAGAAAACAAAACAATCCACAACATTTTATTGATAAACGTTGCTGAATATGAAGACTTTTAAACGTCAAAACAGTTTAAATTTTCCATAACGTTTTATGAAAACGTTGCAGATTTGTAATACTTTTTGCGACATTTTTTATTAAAACGTCACAAAATAGAAACCATGATATTTTGTTAAATAAAACGGTGCCAAAGCCTTTAGTAACGAAACGACGTATTGGTATACTTAAAATGGTTATGCCTTCTGGAGCAAAATGTCGTCGTTTGGTTTAAAACCAAACGATGCAGTTTTACTTTTCTTAAAATCTCTACCCGAGTCCCCTTCCCCCCCTCCCCACCTGCTCGTTGTTTCCTTCGTTCTTCATCCTCCAGATCTGCTTCGTCATCCGTCGTCTGCGTGTTCTCCGTCAAGCTGTTGCATCTCCGACCATTGCTGTCATCTTCTCTGGCATGTTTCGTCAAGGTATTTTCGGCTTCTCTCTATCTTTTTAATGTATTTTGAGGGATTGGTCATTTCGGGAGTTACGGCATAGTAGTGTTATTTTGTAGTTTCATTTTGAAATTTTTTTCCTTTACTATCTTAAGTTTATTACGCAACAAACATTTGTAGTTTGCGGATGTTGAAGAGAATCTCTTGACCTACCTCAGCAAATCTATTTACGCAGGTAATTGACCAAGAGTGTTGTGTATTGATCTTACTTTGGGCTTTTTGTATGAAGATTTATGATGGCTTCATGATGTTTATATCTTCAATTGATCCCAATTTTCTCCATTTAGACTGTCTACATTATTTGACTAGATGGATTTTTATTTTTTTGGCAACATGATTATCTAAATATTATACTCTAAAATATACTAGAAAATTCAATACTTGACGATAAAGTGTAGTTATTGTTAAAGAACTCCTAGGCTTTGAGTAGTGCCTTTTTTGTCTTAAAGTTAAGATTTTTGAGTTTTTATATAGGCTAATGCATTGCATGACAAGGGACTATCCTTATATCATGATTCTAAGTTAATTACTTTACATGGTTAGAGCTTTTCATTTTATGAATTAAATATGATGAACAATTTCAATGAGGTTTATCTTGTTCAATTATTAAGTGTTAATATTTCAAAATTTTGTTTTCAAATAATTACACCATATACGGTAAGTATTCATATAAAATTAATTAGGCCATCTATTAGTGTATAGATGTGAGACAACTTATTAAGTAGGGTAAAAATAATGGTTCTTAGCAAAATCCTTTTTAAAAAGATTCCTATAACTGACGTGTAGAGAAAGAAGTTTAAATGTAGATGTTAAGATATATGTTATATATCTAAATAATTAGTTTTTGCATTATTTATTAAATGGACATATAAGATATTAGTTGGATAATTACTTATATTCAAAAAGTATATGGATAATCTTTTAGTTGTAAAAGAATCCTATCTTGGATTGAAGTCTATTATCATGTTGATAATTGAATTGTTTTTTGTGTAGATTTTGTGGATTTCAGATAAGTAAAGAAAGAAAGAGAAGTGGGGGTTGTATAGTTGTAATGGGAATCTTATTGTATGAGGGATTTGTGCACATTTGGAATCTACGGTAGAAATCTATCTTTAATATGAGTTTGCGGCAACTAAGGAGATGTATGTGTACTAGTGTCAACCAAAAAATAGTGGAGTTAATTGAATTGAAAAGGTGATATAGGTTGTGTCATAGGTATGCATTAATTGTCCATTTGAACAAACACTACAGAAGTCTATCAATGTGAGTGTCTGTGGTAATTGAGTTAAGGTTAGCGTACGACAGTTGAGTTGTTGTGTGTGCGTGGAACAGGAGCATGTGTGTTAATTTTTCAATAAAATAGATACTATGGTTGGGACGTATGTGGGTGAATAGAGCTGAACAACTTGTGTGGTGGGATAGATGTTACGGTGAAGAGAGAGCTACGGTGCTATAAGTTTGTGAGCTATTATTTTCTAGACATGTTTATCTTTTGTCTAGACTTTTATATGGTTTAATTGAAGTAGTTGAAGTTGGGATGGATCGTTTCAATTAAAGGATTATTTCGAGAAGCTGAACCATATGGAATTCTTTCTTTTATCTCAAGTATATTGTTGTTCAACTCTTAGTTAATTAAGTACTTGAGTTATTTTTGTATTAATTGTCTTTTAATTAAAAAGAGTGTTGAGAAAATTCTCTGACGAGGTTAACACAAGTCGGTTGTATTCTTGGAAGTGTAATTCTTTCACGAAAAGTGAGGTTAAGAAATAGTATCAAGGGTTGAATAGTATCGGCTCAGTAAAGCCTTGAGTAAATCTTTATACTTTGGTGAAAGTTAATTAAGTTGGGTAAGGGCCTCACAGACGTAGGAAAGATATGTCAAACTGCGTAATCAAATTTTCGGTGTTGATTTATTTTTTGTTCTCTTAATTTTTCTGATTTTATTTATTTGCTAGAAACGAATCGAAAAATTTGCGAAACTACTACCCCTTGTGGTTTTACAGCAGACTTGTGCATGTTCAGTAACAATTTGATATGTTGAGAAACAAGGTTGAGAAAACCCTCCATGCATGTTCCCATGTTAAATAAAATGATAAAGCTTTTTGCATATTATTAAAAAAGTCAATTTTTGTTATGTTTGAAATAATTATGTTGTTGATTAAACCTAATGATATGGAACTCTTGACATAATTTCACATATGGAATTATAAACATCTAACAACTTTAATCATAATAATGTTAATAAAGTGATTTACTTTTGTGGGTTAAATGCTTCGTTAAGAACATTAAAGAGAGATAGTAATTGACCTATAAATAGTTTGTTTGAGTTTGGTTGATTGAGAGCAATCAACTACAAAGGTTACTTAATTTGATCATAAAATTTAATTTCACAACTTTGTTGACAACTAATTATATTTTAGCATTTATAAATTGTGATTTATAGATGTTATAATAGATTTTGATACGTTTACTTAAAGAAAAAAAGGTGAAAAACCCAAATTGACTAGAAGTCAGGTCAAATGTCGACCAAACTCTGACTCCAAGGCTTTTGTAGCGATACGGCATAAGATTGTGAGTTATTATCTTTTTAATTATATTTTACTTTGATTGACATTTCAAAATTTATAATAAATATTACTAGTAATATATTTCTATACAACAGAGTGATAAAGATAGAGAAGAATATGACTGAATGAAGCTATGGTATCACACTCAGTATGATGAAAGTAAAGGTCAATGGAAAACTACCAAATGCGGAGAAAAATGTGTGAATACATAATTCATTTACAAATATTTCTTAAATGAAACTGTATATCTAATTAATTCTTAATTTATCATGAATTAATGTATAAGGAATTAGCAGATTTAATAGAACAAGATCATCTGATGACAGAGGATGAAGTGTGCGACAAAAGCTTGGGCACTAGATCAGATTACGTTGTTAGCATGGGAGTTGGGCCTTGACCACAAGGGAAGACTTCGGTCAGAAAGAGACGTCAAGATGAACTAGAGGAGTCGAAGAAGGTTAATCCAGAATTACAGTTTCAAGTTGATCAATTAAATAAAAAATTTAAACAAATGCAGGATTGACTAACTACCAAAGTCGAACACCAAAGAATTGAATTTAAACAGCAAAAAAAGCTCTTGAAACTTTTATATTCTACACATAATATTCGATTAGGCTAGATATATGTACTCATATTGATATATTATATACTTATGACTATTTACTATACACTTGCGACGTTCTTTTGATATTAACTAGTATATTATGACATGTTTGCAAATTGTAATTAAATAATATATTGTTTGTAGGTATGAAATTCTTGTGATACATGAATAATTATTAAAATTAATGATATACTAAAAATTGAAGAATTATTAAATAAATAAAATTTATAAATAATATTGAACAGTTATTAATCAAATAAGATTTTAAAATTTTGTATTTTAAAAATAATTATTAAAATTAAAAATTATTAAATTAAAATGATTTTAAAAAATGGAAAAAATAGTACAACTTTCTGTGACGTTTATACAAAAACGTTGCAGATAGTTGTATTAAAAACGTCACGGAATGTAACTTTTCGTGACCTTTCCAAAAAAATTTCGCAAAAAGACCAATCTTTCAGTGACGTTAATTAAAACGTCGCGAAATGTCTGTGTTTTTTGTGACATTTTATGAGAAACGTTGCAGAAACCTTTTCCTTACACCATATTTAGCGACGTTTTTTAAAACGTCACAAATTGCGTTCTAGGACATTTTTTGAGATTTTATATCGTTTTTTAAACGTCATAAATTGTAATGTTTTCTTGTAGTGTGGAATGGTGAAAATTCGTTTTGCTTACATTCTAGATTTTGTCGTTTCCTATGCTAAGATGGAGATTACGACTGATTTCTTTTTACATGAAAAGGAAAGAAAAATCAATATAAATTATAGCACTAGTCGTGGGAAATAAATCCTTGACATATCCTCTAAGAGGATTGAAAGACACCCTGTGGGTGTTTGCTCCAGAGAAGTACTCCCTAGCTCAAACTGATTTTTCCAGCCCCTCTAAACGACGATGGCACCTTACCATGACATTGAAGATGCTTTGATTAGGTTTTCTTAAATGTTCATTTAGGTAAGGTTTGGCCTTGTGCATTGTATTCTGCTTAGAAGATTACGGACTAACAGATTGAGATTAACAACTTACGTGTGTGGATTTTGATGTTCTTTAATATATACTTAACGGGGATATTATCCCTTAATTCTACTTTCCTTCTTTTTATTTACTTTGTAAGACAATCTTGTTATTATTCATTTGTTGTTCCATCTGTAGATATTAAATTTGAGTACGGACTTTTTATAATAGAGAAATTCACAAGATTTTAAGTGCGTTTTAAATAAATTTGTGAAATATACAACAATTATAAATTATATATACCCAATGTTTTAAAAATTAGACCATAAAATAAATAAATAAAATAAAAAATTTAAGGTTTAAAAATTTTAATGGATATTAGACCGTCATAAAAATCATTATATAGTAAAGATTGAACAAATTTGAAGAATTTAAAATAAGATTGAAGAAGGTGACAATTATTGCCCATAAAAAAGTTGAAATTTAATGGAAGAATAATGTTAAATAAAAATTAAATGACTTATTCTAGTTTACGAAAATTTGAATAGTTTACAAAATAACCAGTTAATTAATAAATCAGTCGATTCTTAATAACGAAGGTTATTAAGATAAACTGAACTAAAAAGATAGATAGTTTAAAGTTTTTATTGTTGAATCGGTTGGATTAGTTCAAATTTTTAATCATTGTGTATGCCAAATAAGCTAATTGAAAAAATAAGAGACTAATTTAAGCCAATATTTATTATTTTATGTAAATTTGATAGGATATAAATTATTGTAAACATTATTTAAAATAATAATTTTTTATTTTTTTAGTTATATGAAATTTATTAGAGTCACTTCTTACTTGTCTTTTTTCCATACACTATCATTGAATAAGAGGAATTTAATTCTTCTCTCAAACCAAAAAAATATATCATAATTTATTTTTTATATTTTTTAGTATGTAAAATTAAAACTTGAATTAATAATCTTTTTTATAAAAAATGTTTAAATGTCATTTGAAGAAAAAAAACTTCACTACAAACAAAGGTAAAGAGAGAATTTCCCTTTGAAGGGCTAAAACATTAGGGTTGTTTTACAAAGAGATGAGAAATGGAAAGACTTGTGAGAGTTGGGCTAAGTACCTATGGGCTTCAAATGTTTTCTATCTAATGGGCTTCCTAGTTCACCACAATCTTAACTTGATTTGTAAATAGTTTAAGTTTATATTGAATTAATAATATTTTTAATTAGAATTTAAGAAAATTATATGTTCAAAAATAATTAGTTAGATATTTATTAGTAATATTTTTATAATTTTATAAGAATTTTCACTTCTGAAATTGACAATATATTAAGTAAAACCCAAATTCAAGTTTAATCTCAAACTCGAATTAAAATATAATCAAAACTAGTTTAACCCCATTAACTTATAATTGGGTTGGTCTATAGGCTAATTTATTATTTTTGAACAGATATAAAAAGAATTTGTCAAACTTTGACTGAGACTGAGTTGAGTTTGAATTAATTTGCCCGTTCTTATTCATATTTTTTTCTATTTTTCATATGAAATTTTACACTTTACTTGATCCAAACTAACCCTTTTGTGAACTAAGTCATTATAAGGCAATGGCGCTTTGGTGTAATTGATCAAAATGATACTATGTTGGTCTTAAGCTTCTTAAACTTATAAATTTGTCCAAAGCAATAATTATACCAAACCAATATCGTCCTACAACGAGACTTTAAGCCTTTCAAATCGGGTCAAACCAGATTTCAATTGTCAATTCTACTTAAACTCCTAGCTAAGTTGTGACATTGTTGCTTAAAGGAGTTTTTGTAATTCCTCCAACAACTCCTATTGATCTATATATTTTTAAAAGAGTTATAAAACCTATGATGCCCTTATGTTACGTCTACTTTTTCTTTCCCCTTCTTAGTCATGGGCTTATAAACCACAATCTGTGACTCTTCTCTTTGAAAGCCTATACTTAACACGGCATTGGGCTGAAATTAGTTTTTTTCTTGCGCTATTAGTAACATAGTTCTCTAAGCATCCATGTTTTTAATAGCAAAGTATAGAAAATAAAAGGGATTAAATTTGGCAAATCATGATAGAGACAAACTTGGTATTTAGCTTAATTTCGTATTATGATTTCTAATAGTAATCAATAATATTCCAGAAGTTAAACCGATAAAAAAAAGATTTAAGGTTTAAAAAAATTATTTATTATTAGATTATCATAAAATCGGCTAAAAATTAAATAAAATTAGAGTATTCAAAATATGATTGAAAGATGTTGTTTTTACCTATTGAAGAATTTGAGATTTAATTGAAAAAATATTAAATAAAAATGTATTTATTTATTTTAGTTTATAAGAGCTTATTAATTTATAAAATTAATCGATTAATTTAATAAATTGATCAGCTTTTAACAACAAAAATTATTAGAGTAAATCAAACCAAAAAGTTCAAAACTGAACAAAAAAGTTGGACAGTTGAAGGTTTTTATAGTTGAATCATCCAAACCGGTTGGAAATATTTTGTATTCCAACTACCCCTGGAAAAATTTTTTATCAAAATTATTAAATCCTTATCTCCACTAGTTCTTATATTTAAATTTTTCTTTCAATGAATTCTTTGACTACCCCCTAATATATACATATATGTGCATAAGTAATGTAAACTAATATTCTAACTTTAGATAGGGTTTTGTTTGGTTTCACACTATTTTTTTTTTATTTTTAATTTTAGCTTCATCTTGTTTTAATAATTTATGAAAACTATAAAAATTTTATTTTTTTGTTTTATTTGATTTCATTTTCAAAATTAAAAAATATTATTAGTTATTTGATATTTACTATATTAAGAATTATAATTAATATAACTTAATTATTAAAATAAAATTATTTTAATTTTGATAATTATTTGATAAATAAGTTCAAAATTAAATTTATTTAAAGTATATTTTTAAAATAATTATTTATTAAATAAAAATGTTTCAAAATTAAATATTTACTTCCTAAATTATTTACTTTTAATATAACATGATTAGTTTACTACGAATATTTTTAATAAAAATCATATAAGAAATAAAAATTAAATTAATCCATAAAATTATTCCATCTTCAAAATGTATGTATTATTATAATAAAATGGTATTTTTTAAATAGAAATAAAATCAGAAAATGAAAATAAAAGACCATAACTGTTATAAAACCGAAACTAAAATTTAAGAATATTTGGGAGAGGAGAGTTCTTCTTATATATTGGTGTACCGTACATCAAGTTAACCATTCTATTTATAGTACAAAATTTCTAATAAAATACTATCATGATAATACATCAAGTTAACCCTTCTATTTATAGTACAAAATTTTTAATAAAATACTATCATGATAGTAGAAGTGGTACACTAAATATTAAGTAGTGCATTTGGTGCACTAAAAACAATTAGTGACACACTATATTATTTCTATTTTTTATAACAAAAACAAAATTCTTATGATTAATCATACGATTCTTGAATGACTAATTGAATAATTAACTAGGAAAATAATAATTCCATAATAGGGTTTGTCCAAAGAGTAATTGACTATGTGTGTGTCACGAAGATGAAAACGACATATGATGCTGAGTTTAGAGGAAGAGAGGAAGCTTCCAAAATGATGTCAAGATCAGTATGTGTCGGGACATGGGGGAATTATTAAATTTTATATAGTTGATTGCTTCTTCTGCAAGAGGAAACCAACGTTTCACGACAAAACAATGCATAGGGAAAAGAAAAGAAAACCTTACAATATGCCATCTTTTCATTGTTGCTCAGTCCCTTTCTCACTTCCCCTCTCATTATTGGTGCTTGGAAAAAGGAAAATAGCAAATGCTGTACTTTTCAAACCTTTTATTTCTTTCAGGGAAATGCCCCACTCAATCCCAAAAAAAAAAAAGTAAATATTTTTTATCAACCAAAATTACGAGATGTAAACTAAAAGTTAAATCAATAAGATAAGAGATTTAAAGTTAATAAAACCGGCTAAAGATTGAAATTGACGCTAAGCGTGAGGATATAGCAGAGAATGTTATACGTTTTGTAATTTTTCCACCAACCGAATAAAAGATCCCATTGAAGCGGTTAATCCCATGTAGATTGTCTGTATATCTAATTGCACAAATTACATAGTATCATAACTAGCTACTCTAAGTATTACCCATCTGCCAGGAAAGTTTATAAATACATACAAATCTTTAGTCTCACTCTCCATACTGAGATATATCATAAGACCAATAAGTTGATTTGAGATCTCGCTATTAACATTTTGACCTAAAAAAAGTAATCTTTTCCAATAAAAGTGGTTGATTAGGAAAAGGTTTAAATCCCCTAAAAACCATACATGTACCTTTTTATACGTACGATTTAACAATAATAAAATTGCAAAAAAAGAATCAACGTGTAAATTCCAACCCTCCTTTTCTTTTTTTGGATAGTGAGTACTTTCTAACTTCTCTTATAGCGCAAAGGCTTTAAAATTAAATAATTTAGATTGTAATTAAAAAAATTATCCTTACCTATTGAAACATTTAAAGTTTAATTGAAAAAAGATATTATAAAATAAAAATTAATTAACTTTTAATAAACATTTGTCAACTTACAAAATTTGACTGATTAATTAATAAATTGATTGGTTTTTAATAACAATAGTTATTAAAGTTGATCGAATCAAAAAGTTTGATTGTTCAAGGCTTTTATTGTTCAAACCGATTGAGTTTTTTAATTATTGATTATTATTATTTCTAATAAATTAATACTTGCTTTACCTTGAATAATATAAAAAAAGTGAGAATAAAGACAATTGTAAAGATTTATTTATATTTTTATAAAATATTAAATAAAATTAAAGTAGTAATAAATATTTAAAGAAATTATTTTAAAGAATATATAAACGTCTATTATTATTTTTAAAATGTTAAAATATATACAATAAAAACTAATTTAGAAATTTTTAAAAATGCCTTTTAATTATCTAAAAGAAATATAAGTTGGTATTCAACTCACTTTTGATTAATGCATTCACTACTTAACTTTGTGCAATAATGGGGACTATGAATTATGATTGGCAATCCAAGTGCTTAAAGTAGCAGACAAGAACATTTACCTCTTAATTAGTTGGTCAACCTTGTCATAATTAAGATCAAATAATTGTATCAAAAACCAATAATTTTCCCAATAAACCTTATTTTTCATTCAATAATATAAACCACGAAAGAATGGGGACCAGATTCCCTGTCCCAATAACTCTGTTCTGCGCCCAATATGACATCGTTTGGTAGTAAAAACTACATCGTATTATATGCTCTACAAAACGAAGTTGTATTAGATGCGGAACAGAATAATGAGAACGGAAAATTTGAACCTGAAAGAACGTGTCTAATCTTGCAATTATCGTAATCGTCTGCAAATACTAAGCCTAATGCATCAAATTAGAATTGTGTTAAAAAGAAAAGCAAACTTGGGTTAGCAGAACCCATGCATGAACATCAAACATCAGAAGGGTTAGGATATGAACAAATTAGAGGTAGTGGAAAGAAAAAGAAGAGCAGAAAGCTGATTATAATGATTGTCTCTAAAGGGAAGGCAGGACAAGGAATCTCTTTGCTTTTTAAAAAAAAAATCTAATTTATTAGTTCAGAGTTCATGTTATTGCCTCAGCTTATGTATTGATATTTAGCAACAAGCTTTTTCTTTTTCCTTTCTGAACTTTTTAGTGAAAGACGTGTATAACTGGTGATGCTTGTGCCCATCTTCTTGTGTCGTTTAGTTTCTTTCGTTTGCATGTGCAATGTATATGGCAATTTTGTTTCATTTATATTGGTGTAATAATGATAAATAATTGACCATCTGAATGATTCCGACCATGAATTTAATAATTTTGTAGTTATTAGTTATTATCATTATTAAAAAATAAAATAAAATTTTTATAAAATAAAATTTGACTTTCTTTCTTTATCGAGTAAGATTAAGGTTAACTACTATTGATATGCTCAAATTTTATATTTTAACGGGACTCTTACTATGTGTTATTGTTGTTGTTAACGAGAGTGGTAGCAAGAGGCTACCCCTTTGGATACATAATGGGCACATTCTCAAAGACACCAGAGTTTTGTATAGCGTGAGGACTCTTCACAACACTTAAATGAAAGTAGTTTAGAAAGTAGTTGAAAGAAAGAGGAGAGGAATAGATGTGCAAATCATCAAGTACTTTAGGAACATAAGTGGTGTGTGATATGAAGTGAAATCAACCCAATTTGGTTTTGATAAAAATCATAAGAAAGCATCCAAAGTGCTCTTCTATGCAACTTGCACAAAAGCTCCTCCTCCATACTTTTCAAAAGGGGGGGAAAATTGGGTTAGCTTTGTCATGTACCATAGCAGAAGAAGAAAAAAAAGAAATTCCAAGTCCCTTTTATTTATTTATTTTCCCTTTTTTATATATTGCTTATGTTGGTCCCTATTTGTATGCCTAGTGGGGGGACCATGAATTGAATTTGCTGATGGTCCACTAGGCCTTTCACCAAGGCTGCAAGAGCACAAACAATGTTAGTGCCAGCCATTAGAACTCAAAGAAAGACCAAACAATCCACTGTAACCAGAAAATTTATCAGTTCCCATGTCAATAAGTGGGGTTTTCTCAGTGAGAATCTAGTAGTATTTCCTGAAAAATTATTAAAAAAAGCTTGAAAGGATCTCAATTTCTAGAGATGGTGATGGTGGAAAGCCAACTAGATTGGTGGGAAGAACCGTCTAATATGCTTATGTAAGCATTCGTCATAATTTGCTGTCATATGGTAATTCTTCTGATTGAATTGCATACTGGGACAGGAAAGTTCGGTTCAAATAGGATTAGGAATTAGATTATTCACAGAAGAATTAAGTTTTCTGCTAGAAGTTGGATTTATAACTTTGATTTTCACTAACTTGATTATAGAGATGTTCTTGCTATGAATACTCTTAACCTACAAGTAGTTGTTTTCATAGATACGCAGATCTGAAGCCAGTCCAAGAGACCTATTCATACCTTTTTAAGAATGATGAATGACGAGCAAGAAGATGAATGATGAGAACAGTTTTAGTTACCCTTTTTTCATATTTAGTTAATTAATCATCCTTAAGCCAAACCATGAACAGTTAGGTGTTCTTTTTATTGAATGGAGTCAAAAAGATTCGCTCATTGCTTGAAAGTTCATCGTCAAAAGTCGCAATACTCGTCCTGATGATCCATTGCAATGTGTCCAACAATGCCATTATAGATGAAAAAAAGTTGGCGACTGAGCTAAAAGTTGTGTAATTTGTTGTATGTACTCACTGGAGCATCTAATGGAATCTTCTTCCACGTTACTTTGTGACCATAAAAATTGGACAACAAAGCAAGGAAGAGCATCTGTCATGCCATTCAACAGAACAAAAGGAAGAAAAGAACGCAGAATTAAGAATACGATGCTTCAACTGGTGGCTCTAAGTCTCATGCTTGGGTCAAGATTCTCTTCGTGTCGAATTCGGTCAACTAAGTCCAAATCGAACCATAAGTTGAAAAGGGTATCAGGAAAAAGAAGCGATATTAAAATTTGAAGTCATCGGGAGAGCTGGAAAAGAGATGGAATAGTCACTAAAAACAGATTTGGACAAGCATCCCATGACATGGTGTATTATCCAAACTCAACTGCTTCCACTTTCTTACGTTACCATGTTCATAAGACAATGATTTTACAGTTTTTAGTGTTTTGATGCTTCCATTTCATCCACCATGTGCACTACAAAAGCTGCATTACTTCAAGGATAGTAACTCAATAATCCAAGCGTCGAACATCTAGTCCTGGCACATCAATCAGGCACATTTACAAACGACTCTAATGAAAAATGGCAATTTTAATAGCACAAGCAAGTCCAAACTGGACCACAATGATATATCAAACTCAAGAAGTACACTCACAAGTAACCTAAGGTCATGCTTAACATAAATAAGCTTCTATTTTATCAATGATCTGGATTCGGATTCGGGGAAAGGAATCACGACATCAAACTAGGAGGTCATATCTACTGGCTATGGACTACAGTCCTCAAATTCACAATATTCACATAAAATTATGACAATAACATATTCAAATGACACTGAATACCATGTGGTGTCTCAAGTGCCTCTTAAGACTTCTAATCCTGAATCTCGACCCACAAGTCTATTTATTTTGCGTCGCCTGCATCTCAAAAATCAGATTGTAAGGTCCAAATTGGTACCCTGGAGCAGCCGTTGCTCGAAGCAAATTTTGTTCCTGCAACTTGGGTCCATAAGAGGACATACCACAGAGTGGTGATGTGAAGAAATTGCTATTTGCCGGATTGAAAACACTCCCTCCTCCTTCATATTGTTGGTCCCAGACAAAAATCCCCTTTTCCGTAGAGCTCATTTTCTGCTGTGGCGGCGGTTTCATCATTGTAGATGAATGAGTTGGAGATGGTGGTTTATCAATGTCTGGTGAAGGTGACTTAGTATCTGGGAGATTGACTGTAGTTATATCATGGATACTCGATCTCCTCTTATCCTTCCCTCCAGTACTCTGCCTGATGAAGTACTTCTGTGCATGGCTAGCCACCTGAGTCGGAGTTCGGGTTGTCACAAAATTGCGAGATATGTTCCTCCAATCCCCTTTACCATACTTTTGAAGACCCAACAGAAACTGCCTGCAATTTTGTATCATTACAACCACATAAACTACAATGACAGAAGAAGATAACACAACAAGAGGAAGCTAAATTTGAAACCATTCATCAAAGGTGTATTCACTTCTGATCAAAAGTTCTAAATAGAAGATCTGCAAAGAACTATCATCCAATTTTTATGTGATGGATATATGATCATCAACTGAATTCTATGTTTCACAACTATTGCCTTCGTAGTACAAGAGCTTATAATTAGTTTATGCTAGTAATGAACTTCACAAATCAACTTTCGTTGTTGCTAGATTTTTAAACATAGGAGCATTAGCTTGAGAAAGCAATGAAAGTCACCTGTGCTCTTCCTCAGTCCATGGAATACCCTTTTTCCGTTCTTGCTCCGATGGCCGTGTTCCGGTAGCCCTCTTGCCGCCAGGACTAAAGTATTGCTTCAGACCATCATAGTCCTGACTGTTAACCCACTCCAAAGCGAAAGAATCACTAGTATATCCTGGAATTGGAATCAGCCCGGCCTCTATATCACTAACATCTTCTTCCAATTCCTTGTATTGTTTGATCACATCACCAACAGTCTTGCCTGGAATCATCTTAGCTACTTTCAACCACCTATCAGGTGTATCTTTATCGTACAAAGCAAGAGCATTCTCAAACCGTTTGTTCTCTTCAGGGGTCCACCTCGTACCCCTGCTTTCTCGGAACAACCAATTTGAGTTCTGAAGATACGAGGCCGGTGTGAGAATCTCCATACCTCGATTCATGACTTCTCTTCTTTAGATTGTTAAATTGCACGATCAAAGCAAATAGCTAGCATGCCCAAATAGAGAATTCAAACAAGAGACACCACTCTCTCAACTCTCTCTCTCTCTCTCTCAACGTTGCTAAGAGAGACCCCAGATAAGAAATGCAGAGAAAGAAGGGAATTTATGATCAACGAAACATCAAATCAATAAACATGGAATCTCAGCAATTTTGTTTGGCACATAAGCAACGCACAACGGAGGAATCTGAAAAAGTCTCAAACTTTCCCAAACCAAAGGAAAATTCGTGAAGTAATAATAAAAAAGCAGATCTCCAATACTACAATCAAATGATAAGCCCTAGAATAAATTCTTCACTCAATTCAATCCCAGAACTTTGACAGTAGAAAGAACAAAACTTTGCCAAAAAGCTTAAATCTTTAAAACCCACAAAAACCCAGATTGCTGCTTATATGCAACAACAAAAATGATTCTTAACGCTCAAAGCACACAGACCTAGTTACAAAAAAGAACATAGAGCTTCCCAAGAGATGTAAAGCTTCGAACTTTAATATCCTTTCATTCTCTTTTTTCCTCTGTTCTTAACATTTTCCTTCCTCAGACCCAAAAGCAAGAGGGAAAAAACAGAGCAAATCAGTGGATGAATACTGACTAATTATAATAAGCCAAAGCTATTTTGTTGCCACTTGAGGGAGAGATGATCTATGCAACAGGGAATGAGCAGAAGAAAGCAAAGAGAGTAAGAAACAGGTCAAAAGATGTTGAGTTGTCATCGGTGAATATGAATGTTTTTGTGGGCGCTGCCTCAACAAAGCATGTACATATACATTTAGAATGTGTGTATGTATGTATGCACATGTATGGTCCAATCAAAGGTTACAAACTTCATAAAGAACAAGCTGTGATTGGCTAGGTGGTGGAAAAGAAGATGGGTTTTAGTAAATTTGAGGGGCACTTGTAGCAACAGCAACTTTTAACAAATGTTGACTTCTAGCTGAAGTATGCTAATTGTATATATGTTCTTTTCAAAGCTTTGTTTTTCTCTCTTCTTCTTGATGAGTTGTGTATGAGTGGTGGTGATGTTTCATTAGTCTATGTTTAGTATATGTTAATTACACTAACCTTTGTACCTTGTCAAAGCCCATAAGTTGATGCCATATGTACTTTGCTAAAGTCTGTCCTTATCCTTAGTGAAAGCACCTATGTTTAGTAGGTTTTAATAGAATGTTTCCTCATAAATTTGGTCAATCATTGGGGTGGACAAATCTTCAACTCCTAAATACTTTGTTCCTTGATCAATCTCATCCATCCAATTTCTATTTATTTATTGCAATGGATGGATGAGATTGTTTTGAAACAGGATCAGATTTTTGTTCTATACTTCTTCCTTTATTTAACAAAAAATTAAAGATATCAAGTCAATTTGACATTAAATAATATATTATTAATTTACTATTAATATATAATATGTTTTATGGATGATTTGATTTCATGTCATTTCAATAAAAAGTGCTCATGATCATAACATGGTGTAGCACTTAGCTAATGGTGAAAAACTCCACTAGTCATGCTTTTGGTCCCATTGAAAAAGTAACATAGTTTTGTTTCTTTGCTAAACAAATTAAGATGAAATCATGTACACAAAGTTAGGCTATCTTTTGGATGTATATTAGGTAAATTTCTGGATTGACGCAATAATTTGTAAATCACATCAACCAGATGCTCCATACTAAGCATGCCCTGTACGACAGTCTTAATCAAGAGAGTGTAGATAGGAAGAATTAAACATAGGAACTTTTGACTCTATACCCTTCCACTCCACCAACTCGACCACTTTCTAAGGAGCTAGAAGATATATACGCACACATATATTGGGCTAATATATTCAAATTTGTCTAATCTTTTAAGTTTTTTTCAATTTAGTGCCTAAACTTTTAAACTTTTTAATTGAATGACCAACTTTTTAAAACTTTAATAATTTAATTCAAAAGACTATTTTTATGATGTGACATATTTATTAAATATCATGTTAATATTTATCCATTAAACACATCAATAAAAACTAACATTTTGAGCTGAATTTTTAACGTTTTAAAAGATTAGTCACTCAATTAAAAATTTTAAAAATTTGAATACTAAATTAAAAAATTCTAAAAAGTTGAACTCTTTATGATTGGTTATATATATATATATATAACATAATTAATTTTCAGAAGGTGGTCAATTATGTATTACAAAAAATTAATATTAAGTTTTCGAGAGTGGTCTAATTATGTATGGCAATCACTTGAATCGAACATGGAATAACTCTTTTTTCCCTGCTAAAGATTGAACTTCGAGAACTCTTGAAAGTAAAACATTTGTTTCAAAAATATAATACCATTTTGTCAAATTTAATAAAATAAAATTGTTTTGATTAATCCAGTCAACTCGATTCAGACTTAGCCTAACTATCAAGTCCTATCTCAACTAAATCTAAGATCAATTCAAATCTTAATCAAAACTAATTTTAATTACAAACTTAACAAAACCCAAACTAGTCTCTTGCAATTAAATTATCTATTTGCTCTTAAATGTTTAGAAACTAAAAGATGCTTTGCTGTACTTGAAATCACAATGAGTACAATACCAAAGAAGACTTTTAATTAACAATTTGCATATAAAAACACCTAACTCTTAAGTTGGTATTCTCTTTTCTCACCTTCTTTACAATATTCTATTCCACATTGGACTTCCATACAATACCCATCAAGTAGTTGCCGGTTGGTTACACGTGTCATCTACCCTTTTAGTTGAACTAAGTATTATTAAAAAAAAAGGGTTAATTCTTAATTAGGTACTAATTAAGTCATAATCTCTGAAATCTAAATCTGAATCTTCAACAATTCCCAGGTTTTTGTCCCCCGTCCTCTTTAACCAATTGGAAGACTCACAAGTCTAGTGTTGTTGGGAGATGATAATGACTGCTTTAAACAGAGGAAGATTCCAAACATGGAAAGATTCCTAGTTCCTTTTTTTATTTTTTTCCCATTTTGACCTAATTTAAAAAGGGGTTAGTCTTGGAGTGTGAACTGGATTAGTTTTTAAATAAATGAAATTAAAGAGAAAAAGGGTTGCTTTTCTTAACCTGCTGTGGTCCAGTTGATTTGCTGGAGTTAGCGTTTGGCTATTGGAGTTGATTAAAGGGCATAATCTTGGAGATTAAGAAAGTGATTAAAATAATATAAACACACTGCTTCAACCTAATAAACTATGCTAAGGGCAAATTAGGTAATTTTGGAGGCCTTAACAAACGGTCTACAAAGTTTAGGGTATGGTCCAACTCTGTAGGGGTAACCTAACCCACCAACTGTTCTTTTTATTTTTTTGGTAACGAGGATGGGGAGAGAAGAAATTAACTCTTCCAAAACGCAACAAAGCATTGATCGCTTTGGAGAATCTCTCGAAGCTCCCATGGCTGGTGTAGCCAAACAATCCAATGACCATCATAAGACAACCCAAGCTTTGGCAATAAAATCAGCACACCAATTGGTCTCCCTAAGGACATGACATCATTGTCTACCTAAAAACTCCATAATATCCTGAAATAATAGGCAAAAGATGATGGAAATCAATTTGAGTATAAGGATAATAGCCTCTAAAGAGTCTGATTCCACAAGAAGATTTCTATAGCCGAAACTCCAAGCAAATTGAAAACTAACCTTAATTGCCTGAAGTTCCGCAACTATAATAGTCGTACTCCCAATTGCACCTGAAAAGCTCGTAAGCCATCTACCAAACTGGTCCTGAAGTAATCCACCAAACCTGCTTTCCCTGGATTCTCCAAAACACTACTATTCGTATTAAGACTAGTAAAATTTTCTGGACGCATCTCCTACGCAATCCACCTAGCTTCCCGGTTCTCGGAGGTAGCTTGAGTATTATGCACACCAAAAGCAATAAGACACTCGGTGAAGAGACTCCTTTGCCATGGGACTTGAGACATCATAGGCATCAACAAGCCTTCAATACTTTCTTTATTCTGAGCACACCAAATAACTCAGCACCCGGTGACAAATCGGAGGAGAGCTTCTTCAGAAATACCTTGATTCTGGACATTTGAGCGCAATCAATCCTCCAAAGAGTCACCAAAAAATCGTTCATTTCCATCCCTTACTCGGATGCGGTCCCAAGAGGCTCGTGCCCACATGCAATCACGCAGTGTATGAAGGATAATTTCATGCATTCTATTGCACCGCGCACACCTAGAGAACATAGCCATACTTCGCTCAAAGCGAAGCAGGTAACCCACCAACTGTTCTGAAGTCTGAAACATGTATGCCATCATGTAGTAGGCTGGTTTTGCTGGACCATTCACGAATTAATTGGGATCCAATTATGGGTAAAAATAAAATGTTTTTAAATACTTTTTTAATGAAATACTTTAGTAGAAAATTTAAAATAATATTCTAAAAAGAAGAGTTAAAATAAGTTTTCTATAAAATTATGTTTTTCAACAGATAAAATTATTTAATTTTCTAATTTTTAATAGTATACACATATCAAAAATAAGATTACAGAAAATATTAATTCTCTTAATGTCTTTTCTTAAAAATTAGGTAAGATTTATTAAGTTTACATATAATTAAACTGACAATTACTCCGATTGATCTTAACAGTAATAATGTTAAAATAATTCGACCAATTTACTAAAATATATTTTTATCTTAATATTATAAGATATTTTTAAGTAATTTAAGACAATAAGAGTGTTTTATATTTTACTCTTAAAGAGGTGTTTAGAATAATTTGTGTCCATTAAACTTAATTCACCCTTGAAATGTTCTACTAAGACACTTCATATTAGCAATGTTTTAAAAATTAGATTGGAAATTAAAGTAGTAAGATAAGATATTTGAGGTTTAAAAGGTTCAATCAGTATTAGATCATTATAAAATTAGTTAAAGATTGAATAAAATTAAAGAAATTGAAATATGATTGAAAAAGATTCTCCTTACTATATAAAGAATTTAAAGTTTAATTAAAAAAGAAAATATTGAATAAAAACTAATTGATTTATTTTGGTTTATAAGAATTTATTAATTTTCAAAAATTGACCGATTAATTAATAAACTGATCAATTTTTTACAACATGAGTTATTAAAATAAATCGAAATAAAAAGTTAAAAACTAATCCGAAAAAGTTGAATGGTTCAAAGTTTTTATAATTGAATTGGTTGAATTTTTTAATCATGGTGTGTTAGAATTAGAACTAAGAAGTTGAGGATATTAGTTCTCTTTAGACAATTAAAAAAAAGAATTTTAAGAATTCATGATTCTTATCAAAATTGAATAGGAACAGATTAATTAAATGATATATTTTCTGAAACAAATGATAAGAAGAAATTTGGAGTTTTTAGCAACTTGAAAAGTAAATTCATTTGGTTACAACTTAAACAAAATGCTCATACACTGGTTATTGATACTTGCTTGAGCAAATTTTCAATCTACTCAAGAAACAAATTGTGTTTCTTAGTGACTGGCACAGTAGACGTATCTCAGAACCACCATTAACAGGTAATCCTTCTTCTACTTCTTCTGTTAATGGATGTTCTTCCATCTCTTGTTTTTAACATTTTGGAAGATCCTTTGGAGGTGGTAAAAGTGACTGGTTAGGTCCTTTCCCATTGTCCACCAAGAATGCCATCTTAAGTCCCCAAGTTGTGTGCACTTCTAAATGGCAATGCATGAACCAAACTCCTGCAAACAGTTGCAGAAAAACCAAAGTTGAAGCAACAAGTTCTGATCTTAAACTCTAATTCTATGAAGTTTGTAGCTGTTATATATATTTACCTGGATTATCAGCTCTGAATCTTATGGCTGTCCATCCACCGGATGGTACTCCGACTGTGTTCCTCTCCACAGGATCGATAAGATTGAATTTATTAGGATCTGTCTTGGAATTATAGTTTCCAACTCCTCTACCAACCACAAAGAAGTTGAATCCATGCAAATGAATCGGATGGTTCTCAGGTGCAATGATCCCAGTATCTTGCATGACTAACTGGACTGTGGAGTTATATGGCAACCTGTAAACTTTGGTTCCATTGGTGGTCTGCAAGTTTGCTGGTCCAGTTCCTGAGTAATTGAAAGTATGTGGTGGGTTTCCAGGAAAATCAGTGGTGAACACGCCTTTAATGTTGAAAAAATGTGCTTGAAGAAGTGAAACTGTTGGCATAACGAATGTGACATTGTTTATACTAGCAACCGCCCTGCTTCCGTTGCCGGCTTTGCAAGTTGGACATGGGTTGATCCCTAGTCCGACTGTGAAGAACAAGTTCCGATCAACTGTTAATGGGACCGTGGCAGGATATTTCTTGGAGTTCAAGCTGCGTAGTGAGTTGACGAACTTGTCTGCAACTGCCGTGGCGTTTTGTGGAGGTGGGGTAGTGATGGTTGTGGGTGTGCTATCGAGTGTGCCGGAGTAGTGCAATGTGGCGGTGGCAGTCACGTTATCGACGGCAATCGGAGCATCCATGAACGGTGAGGCAGCAACCAAGTACTTGCCAGTGTTTTTGTCAGCTGTGACAAGTACATTTGTTGTCTGTCCTGGAGCTATCAGGACACTGTCTGTTTTGAATGGCTTCACGTACGTTGCATCAACTTCCACCACCATGAGTTGGTGGCCGGCGATCTTGAAAAAGAGTTCTTCATTGAGTGCAGCATTGATTAAACGTAGCATATATGTCTTGCCACCTTCAACCGGTAATGTGAAACCACCTGCACAGGATCAAAAACATCAGCTCTTGAACTAAACTATTGCATCAGAACTCTTCTCTGATACCAATCAGTAATTACCCTGTGAAGGACAAGCTGATACAGCTCCAGGATGTCCATTGATTGTATGAGCATCAGAGACATTTGGTGCTAATCCAGATTTCAGGGCCTGATTGATTACAGCCTCAGTGTCCGATTTCCACCATTCCCCTGAATTTTCATGTCAGTCAAATTTTTGCGAATGTTGGAAGAGAAATTGACTCAAGCACTAATTTTAGCTCACCTAACACAACCACCACTTCCTTGTGAGGGGCCGGGAAAGGATACGGCACGCCACGCTTCGGAAGGATAACGATGCCGCCATGCACGGTTGCTCTTAGCCAGAGAATGTGTGCATGCCAAAGCAGTGTACCTCTCTGGCCTGTGATTGTGAAGTTATAGAGGTAGTTTTGACCTGGTTGAATAGGACATTGTGTAATGTATGCTGGTCCATCGGCCCAACCAGTCCTGATTTGCCTAATACCATGCCTAAAACATTTATGAACAGACATTAACAAGAAAAAGAACATAGTATGAGTACAATGTGTCGTAGGAAAAAGCTTAAATTGAGAAACAATTGCTTGTTTCATGGCACTTACCAATGAATAGAAACGTTGTACTTCACGTGGTTGTGTACTCTTACAAGAACCGTATCGTCTTCTCTAGCATAGAGAGTTGGTCCTGGGAACTTGCCATTTACTGTAACAATTGGCTTGCTTGAACATAGCCTGGTAGTGTTCTTCATCACCACCTGTGTACATTAACCAATTCTTAAACCAATTCCTACACTTCTGATAACCATCAGGCTACAAAATTGTGAATGTTTGTTCAGTTGCTGCAACTCTAAAAAATTTCAGGTGTCGGGCCAGACTTCAGGCTTCGGTTGGGGAAGCCTGGTTCGAGTTCAGGCCAGATTTTACATTTCAGGTTCCTTTTTGTCAGTATGATGTGAAAAATACAAAAACTTTCTGAAGGAAAAGTTGCTTCAAAGTAGATTGATAAAGCGTTGAAAATTCCAGGCAGAGCCAATTTTACTACTGTTACCAGAAAGACTGTACAGTAACTGATACATAAGACCAACTTCTCTCCTTTTCAGGAAAGTAAACAGATAACGTATCAGTTAAGTTAATTTTTGGATAAAATAACTTGATCCCTTTGCAGCATTTGGTTCCAAGAACCAATTCATTGTGTCTAATAAGTTACCAAATCAACCATAGTTTTTACAGCTCAGAAACTTACATTGAAGGTGTAATGTCGAACGCCGCACTCCACCAAAGCAGGAAAAATGCAGACCAGCAGGAGAATAAACCGAAACCAGGATGCTTCCATTGTGTTCTTGTCAGGTTTTTTTTGTTCTTTTTTCCTGTGAACTTCTTTAATGTCCTGAAGTGTGATTGGTTCACTTCAGGATTGCTACAATTCGTGTGTGTTTCAGAGTGACTTGCCAACCCACTCCTTATAAAGGGATTGAACAGGAGTGAAATTTGCTTGCTGCCATGTCGTTTTTGCTCAGTTAGGTGGGTGAGTAGAATCTTGGAAACCAAGATTTTGAATGCCTAACCTTCGAACTTGGTTCCTTACGTGTTACATAAAGTGCTTGTACGGTTCCAGATGTAAATTAACCTCACGAACAAATCAAACTCACTAATCTCGCTGAACACAGCCATTAATTGTTGTCTCGAAACCATTTTAAAGGGAAGCTAAAGTAAAAACCAATAATTTAAAAACCAAATCGGTTCGATTAGTTTGATAGTAAAAATTTTCAACCGACTAATTTTCTAGTTTAGTTTTTATTTTTTCGATTTATTTTAGTTTAATAATTGTAATCAGTTTTCGTAAACTAATCAGTTTTTATAAACTAAAATAAACCAATTAATTTTCATTAAACTGTCTCCTTTTTTAATTAAACTTTAAATTTTTTCAATCATTTTTTAAATTCTTTAATTTTATTCATTCTTTAACCAGTTTTATAATGGTTTAATATTAGTTAAACTTTAGATCTCTTATTTTACCGCTTTAACTTCTGATCCAGTTTTTAAAATTAACAGAATATTTTAAATTATTACGATAATTATATCAAATTGCGATAATAATCCTACCCAAATTGTAATTATGATTAAGTCCGCAATTAATGAAAACAAATTTGCTATTTCCGAATTGTTGTGCCTGCTGTGCCTGAATAAATACTAATCATTTATTACAATAAGTTGAATTGTTAGGATCTTAAAGATACACTGAAGCACAACAATTCGGGAACAGAAGATCTACTCCAGCAATTGAAAACTATAATCATGATTGTTGTTAGGGTACTTTGTCATTAATAAATGCTCTAATTAGAATCCAGTTAGTGCTTTGATTCGGTATTCGGCCAAAATTGGTCAACATGAATATATCCCGCCATTGTTTCTTTTAGAGCTTCCATTGACATGAGAAAATAGTTACTCAGAATTAAAGTATATTCCGATTTAAATATCCAATACGACGTGCACGTACGGGCCAATACCGACTGATACGATACGATATACATAACACGACCGCCAAGTTTTAAGGAATTTCTTAACAATTCATATGATATACGACAAAAAGGGTTGGTTTTCATTTTTGTATTAACTACTAACTACAGATATTCCAATGGGCATTCAAGTGGAGATTAGGACATATGCTTAGTAGTGGACAAACACACAAGAGATGCTTAGACCCAAAGAGACTTAAGCTTAGTTGAGAAATGGTTTTCAGTCTGTGTCTTAGCTATCCACCATAGCCCCAACAGGCACATCATAGTTCATTTGAAAGCTAAGATTAAACCGACGGTGGGTAAGTACTAACTACTCTTTCCAACCCCTTCATTTTTTAAAAAAAATTGCCAAGCTACTTTGTCTTCTACCTCATTTCACCCATTTTAAATCGGAATGATTAGACCTGGCAAAACGGGCGGGTCACCCGTTTATCCGCCCGTACCCGCCCTAATAGTCTGGGTATGGGTTGATATGCTTTTTTACCTGTTTTATATTTACCCGTACCCGACCCATCCGTTGATTTTGCGGGTGGGTCGGGTCCAACTCGCAGGTACCCGTGAGTACCCGCAAAATTATTTAAAAATAAATAAATATATATTTATTTTTAATAGAAATTGACTTATCAAGTTAATGCAGT